>JAESUZ010000616.1:0-325200 GCA_017311185.1 Proteles cristata cristata
AAGAGCTGCACCTTCTGTTCTTGAAAATAGTGGCTTTATCAAGAAGGGGTCCCGGGGACACCTGGGTAGCTCACTCGGTAAAGCGTCTGACTTCGGCTCAGGTCATGATCTCACGATTCATGGGTTCGAGCCCCGCATCGAGCTCTGTGCTGACAGCTAGCTCAGAGCCTGGAGCCTGCTTCAGATTCTGTGTCTCCCTCTCTGACCCTTCCCTGCTCATGCTGTCTCTCTCTTTCTCTTGCTCTCTCTCTCTCTAAGAAATAAATAAAACATTAAAAATTAAAAAAAAAGAAAAAAAGAGGTCCTGTAGAGCCCTGCAGTATAATGGGCCCTGTTCACCAGAAACTTCAGGTGTGTCTCTTATGTGTGTATATGGGCTGTGTGTGTATGAGTACGTGCTGCACATTGTGGCTGAGCTGCTTTGCCTTCAGTCCATTCATCTGTGATGGCTCTTTACCTGTTGTGGGCTGGATTTGGTTCCTGTGTTGTAGTGGGACAGTCTGGAGCTGCCTTGGGCTTGAGTTAAGTCAGACCTAACATTTGCCAGTAGAACCAAATTCCAAACCTCTGGGTCCTTTCCCTGTGTTTTGCCCTGAAAAGCTTTCATTGCTGGGCAGGATTGCTGTCAGACTAGATATCTGCCCCCAGTCCACTGCATGGGCTGCTGTCAGACTGTTGTATGTGGTTATCTTCCTCTCTTCCTGGGGCAGGAGTCACTTTGGAGTGGTCCTGGTCCCTGTCAGGGCTGTTTGCACCCTACAAGGCTTGTGGCACCACTTTGGATGGGCCCTAGCCAAAGGTATATTAGAGAGGGCAGGTCTACAAGGTGGGGCACATGGTATTAGTAAGTTTGCATAGGTCTGCTGTGGGAGGGGGCCTGAACTGAAGTCTTGCTGAAGAAGACACATCTGCAGGAGAATGCAGGAATTAGGGGTAGGGCATTATGTTAGCAAGTTTAGTAATGAGTTCTGGTATTTTGCTGGTTCCTATAGATCTTCATATATCTAAGCTGGGAGGGGGAACAGTGGATATCAGGGGAGCAAACAGTGCCATCCAATTCTTTTGTTCTTGGAGAAATCTCCCAATTATCCTTACCCCTCCAGCACATGGTCTGAAATTAGTAAACAAATCTCACTGCCATATATCCTGGATGTTTTTCAAATTCTTTATTTTGTGTCATATCTTCAGAGGCTGTTGTTCTATTTGTTTAAGGGCAGGGACTCTGGGATGCCTGGGTGGCTCAGTCAGTTAAGCATCTGACTTCTGCTCAGGTCATGATCTCATAGTTCATGGGCTCAAGCCCTGTGTTGGGCTCTGTGCTGACAGCTAGCTCAGAGTCTGATTCAGATTCTGTGTTTCCCTCTCTCTCTCTGACCCTCCCCTGCCTATGCTGTCTCTTTCTCTCTCAGAAATAAATAAAAAAACATTAAAAAAAATTTTAAGGACAGGGACTCAGTTTCCTCCTCCTCCAGTCTCTCCCAAAGTGAAGCCCATTAGTTTTTAAAGGTGCAGCTGTTAAATCTCTCTGATTGTCAGAACTCGTAAAATTGTGCCTTGCTCGTTTTCAAAGAGAAATGTTATGGGGATTCATCTTTGTATGTAGTCTCTTGTACCTGGGTTGACGAGTATGGGGATCTACTCCCCTCCCCTCTCCACATCTGCCTGTCCCGCCCTCCTGTGGACAGTGCCATGGGTCAATTTAGCTGCAGACCGCAACTCAACCCTTCCTACCCTCGCTCATGTGATCTTTTCTCTACAGTTAGCTGCCAAGAATCCATTTTCCTAGTGTTTCGGTCATTTGCTGGGTCATTTACACTGATGTGTGTGTTATCTAGTTATATCTGTGGCACGAGGTGAGCTCAGAGTCCTCCTCTGTCATCTTCCCTGAAGTCACAAAGACGAAGTATATTAACAAACAAATATTGCTCACAGATATTAAAGAAAGCAAAAAAGGGTAAAACATGATTTATGGAAAAAGTAGATATAAAATATAGAATTAGTAATTACCTAGATGACCTGTGTATTCTCAAAAGAACTACCAACTGGGTTCACTAAGAATAGATACTGTCATGTTAATTTTATTTCCTATTTGGTCATGTTGCCTGGATTAGCAGAAAAAATATAGAAAAAAATAACTTTAACTTTATTATTATTTTTGACAGCCTCTCAGATTATCTTTGTGGACGAGATGAAGAACGCATGTTAGAGATAGTATATTATATGGGCTAAAATTGGCTAAGTCAACTGAATATTCATGCTAGAAGAATAAAGGAGAGAAGTTTCTACAACATTCTGATTCTAGTCCTATTTTAATTATTTTTAAATTATTGCAATGAAGATATGAGAGGCAGGGTTTATCCAATTTTCTGATTGAACAGAATTCTAATTCAATGAATGAAATATTTATTAGGTACCTATTATGTTTCTGGCATTGTGCAAGGAAAAGAAAAAAGCTAACAGATTACTGCATATGAAAGCTACCAAGGAATTATAAGTCATTATAAACTCAGTATGAGTATATGAGTGGTTGAAACCAGAAAATATAACCTGAATGTACCTGAATAGAAAACAAGTAGAACATAGGAGTGACTGAGGTAGAATTGTAGGGTTATACTGAGGTTTTCTATGGTTTCTATTACTTCCTAGCTGTGCGACAATGTACAATTTAATTTTCCTAAGCCTCAGTTTTCCTCTTTCTAAAATGAGCTTATATTTACCTCATATTTATTTGTGAGAAATAAATGAAAGAGACCATGTAAGATATTAAGCACCATTAGTAAAATGAGGTTATCACTAAGTAAATATCTGCAGTTATTGTCAGTTACCTCTGCAAATCAAGAGGTGTATGTACTGGACCAGAGTCATGAGGTTTGTGTTCCAGCCTTGGGTCTCCCTGTTGCTGACTACGACTCTTGTGACCTACCTGTAGGTGGTTATTCTTAATTCTGGGTATTTCTTTTCATTAGAACATTGAAAAAATAGACTCTATTTAGATAAAGAGAACTGAGATTGCAGTAAAACTCAGATCTAGAAACCATCCCATAAAAGAAGTATTTTGAAATATGCAAATTAATTAATTAATGCCTTGCTTTGTTCCAAAAAGTTATTTTAAATTACTGACAAAAATACAGATAGCATAGTAAGATAAAAATAAAGCAGTTGAGGAAAAGAGAAAAAGTAAAATGAAACAGGGATTAATAAATGAATCTTAGTTGCATGAAAAGATGAAGCAGGAGAGATTTAAGACTGAGACAGCACAGGGACCTCACCTACTTTCTTTGGTCTGACCTTTACCTCCTTACTTTCCAACTCACTTACCATAATGGCCCCACAGCTATAATCCTTTTACTTTTTGAGACATCCCATCCTTTTACCCCACAATTTACTAACTATGAGCCTTCTCTCTTTATTTCCCTATTTTATGGCTTTTATTATAATTGCTTACCCATTTGCTCTGTTAGTTACACTCCAGAGTCAAACCTGAACCCTGGATAAACTACAGTAAGTATTTGTCTTTTCCTTAAACATGCAAAAGAAATTTTACAATCACATTTGCCAGTCACACTTGAAATCACAGATTATTCAGTTTGATATATTTCTGTTAACTATTTCATACCTTCCCACCTATTATTAAATCTCTCTCACCCTTTCCCTACTCACTATCAGTTTGTTCACACTTGAGAATCCCAAATTCCTTATCATTCCATCACCCTATCTATAAAACTACCTGTTACTGAAACACCATTGTCTTCTTTCAAGTAAAGATGAAGAAGTAGATTGGCTTACTGAAGTTCATTTTTTTTTTTTATGTGTGCTTTGGGTTCCATTCTTTTCCATCATCTCAAGGAATTCATGCCTATAACTATAATTTCTTTCTAGAATATCATAAATCTCTCTTCCTGTGGAATGGGAAACAAGCTTTAGCAAATCACATTTTTTTAAAAGATCCCCTATGAATGAACAACACTTTACAGGTATTGTTCTATTTCTGGAATCCTTTTCAATAGTCTCCCACTTCTCTTCAGAGAGACAACACTTACTTCTTTGGCCTGTCACTAACCTTCTTCACAAAACTCAGATTTGACCACTCTCTGTTTTGGAAAGACTTAATAACTCCTATATCATCCCATTTTCATTCATTCTCCCCTTTCCCACAGCCAAACCTTCTCAGTCTCCTTCACTGGCTTTGCTCCTTACTTAACTCCCATGTTTTGATATCCAAGACTCACTGCTACTCTCTATATGCTTTCATTAGAAGATTATATTGATATTTGTGCCCTTGACATTTTTATTGTGGCAATTCACAAATTTATATCTCCAGTACAGGTATTACCCCTGAATTTCAGTTATATGCACCTGGTTGTCTACCGGATATTTCCATTTGAATATCTCATAGCAAAATAAAATTAATTGGTCCAAACTTGGATTCTCCATTCCCAATCACTCTAACACCTTTTAAAACTCTTCCTATCCCAGCCTTTTGGGAAATGACACTCAAGAGTCACTCTTCATTCTGCTCTTTCTCTCATATTCTACTCTATCCCATCACCAGTTTCAACTGATAGCATTTGCAAATTAAATCTCTAAGATGGCCATAATCTTCATGGCCACTGTCCTGGTCTAAGCCACTCTGTTGTTTCCCAGAACTACCTCAGAATTTTTACTATTTCTTTTTCTTCTACCCTTGTCCCATCCAACCTGTTTTCCATAGAGTAGTTAGAGTGATCTTTCATATATGCACATCAAATCTTAGCCTAAAATCCTATAATTGACTCCCATTGCTCTTAGAACAAATTAATTGTTCAGTGTACTTTAGTTTGTACTGGCTTCCTTGCAATATCTGACATACGTCAAGTTTTTTTTTTTCCCCTTAACTTTTTAACCATCTTGTTACTACTCTTGATCCATTCCTGTCGCAGACTTTGAGACTGGAGTTCTCTCCTGTCCAGCAGACAAGAGGACAGACACAGAATTAAATACGAAAGAGGCTAATGTCCAGGAGGAGACAAGAGCCCTGAATAAGGGTCCTTGATCCATATTTATTAGGATCAGAAGGCTTACAAACATGATGGATGTGTAGAAAGAGACAGTGAAACACTGATCATTAACTCAAGTTTGTGAGAGAAGGGGGGTTTTGAAGATATGCACTGTGAGAGGTTTGGATCAATATAAAACAAAATCCTGGCACAGAGCTTATGGCTGTTTAAGGCAGGCACCAGGCACCTTGTCTGTTTATCTTAACTTGCCTAGGGGATAAGACAGATAGAGCATGATACCTCAAGGTCAACAAGGCACCTTTCTTTGGCTGATTAGCTCTGGGCGATTTCACCCTGCTGTGGTGGTCTGTCACCCTGTTTACCTATTCTGGAGGCTTTTGTCCTGTGGAAGCAGCTCTATGCTTTTATTTTATGCTGGGGTTGCTTTTGCCTTGTTTACCTATTCTGGACACTTTCATCCTAAGGCTTGTTAACCCGTTGGTGCAAGATCAGGGGATTTCTAAACTTATCCTCACACATTCCTAATTTATCCAAAATTCCTTTTATCTTTTTAATTCTTATACTTTTCTACCTTTAGTGTAAATTTATTCTTTTTAGAGAATGATTTTATAAACACAGTATCTAAACCAGACCCTCACTTTTCAACTCTCCTTTTCTCTATAAAAACATTTAATTCCATTCATAGCATTGATCTTAGTCTCTAATTCTTTATTTGTGTTAAAAGTGTTTCTTAAAAAGAAACAAACAAACAAACAAACTGGTTCCTCATTTTTATGTAAGTTCTATGAGCAGAGACCATGTCTATCTTGTTTACTGCTATACTCCCGGAACTTAATAATGTGATTGGAACTAAAGCATGTCTGATGAGTGTACAGATGAGTGAATGCATTCACATGCTTTACAAGTCTGGAGAGGATAGACAATGCTGTAGTTATCAACAACAACTACATATCAGTGGCTAAAAACACAAAGGCTTCTTTCTTGCTCATGTTGCTGTAATTCTTCTCAGCATGGTTGTCATTAAAGGAATCTCACTGAGAGAAGGTCCCGCAGCAAAGGAAAGTTAAGACATGGCAAACCACAAATTATACCTCTCTCTTGAAGTTTCTGCTTGCAAGTGACATATTCACTTTCATGCATATTTCATTGGCCAAACTAAGTCAAACAACTACTTCATAGTTCAGGTTGATCCTGCAGGGATAGCAAAAATAGGATCAGCATCCTGGGATAGATTGTGAATATTTTAACCAAAATACTATGTATTTTAGTTAATATATATATATATACTATATACTATATACTATAATATATATACTATAATATACATACTATATATTATATGTGACACTGACCATCCATTGACAGTGCTTGCCCACAAAACTGAGTTAAGGGTTCCATAGTTAGATCTAGATTTGGCAAGAAAGATGGCTTGTGTTGTATGATCACAGTATAGGAGAGGGACAGCTTGTGTGTTATATATTTGTAACCCCCAACATATATGTGATGTTATTGTCAATAACTGAAGGACTGTGATGTGGATGAGGGACTGAACTGAAATAGCAACAGAATTGAGTTCTTAATGAGGAGAGTATTTAGTTGAGTATGGTATATTCAGGTAAAGTAAAAACCTGAAAAAAATGATATAATCTGCTTTGTTTAAAAAATGAGCCTTTTTAAAAAATCATTAAATGTAGTCACCTTGTATAGTATAAAGTAACTTCGTATTTTCTTCTAAGTTCAAGAGTCTGAGTCTATCATCTGATATAAAGATTATTGGATGCTTTCTGTGAGGCCTGAATTCAGTTTGGCTTTGTAGTAATGGTCCCCACTTATGTCATCCACAAAGAGAAGATATTGGGTCCTATAATCTTCAAGGGTCTTTAATGCTCTAAATTTGAAAATTTTCTTCTATATCAAGTATTAGTTAAATATCTACTTTCTACAGAGTATTGTGCTAGAAACTAATAGCACATAATAGGTTCTAACTGCTATGAATACATATTCTGCCCTGAAGACCAATCAACTTAGAGAAGAAGATAAGAACATACATGATCCATGAGAAAGTTTGGGCTGAGAACACCAAAACTGATAGAGTGAGTGAGAAGTTCTGATGAAGAAGCAACTAGAGATGGCACAAAGAAAGATCTTTGAAAAATGTGTAAAATTTAATTAGACTAAGAAGGAAGAAAGAGAGGACAAAGAGAGTATTCTAGAAATTATATTACTTTATAAACTTTTGGCTCAACAAGGTTGACTAAATACATGTTTTTACTCAACTCTAAACTGTACTGGAAGAATAAAAGGTATTAGATACAGATTAAACTTATAATTCTGAAAAATAGCAGTAAAGGTCATTAGGATAAAGTAATTTAAAGTTTTCTTTGGAAAATAAAAGTAGTTGGGATATGATTGAGAAATCTGATCAGAGAGAAATGCCATTAGAACATTTGTGGGGAAGTGTGATAGCAAAGGTTATAGCCACTCTTTAGCTCTGACTTCTTTCTTACTTTCTTATATTCACCATCTTATTGTGGAAGTTCTCATTGCATTCATACATCCTGCTCTTGAGTTCAGTGAACATCTTTGAACTCTTTGTCTTCATTTCATTGAGGCTCACCTCCTCCTGCACCTTGAAATTTTATATTTTTCTTTTGCTTGTAATACATCCTTCTGTTTCTTTACTTTGCCTGACATTTTTGTACTGGTTTCTGTGCATTAATGACCTCTCCTAGGTGTTTGTTTTTTGTTTTTTGTTTTTTTTTTTTAGTTTATTCATTTTTTAGAGACTGAGAGAGACAGAGAGCAAGCGGAGAGGGGCAGAAAGAGGGAGACACAAAATCCAAAGCAGGATTCAGGCTCTGAGCTGTCAGCACAGAGCCCAATGTGGGGCTTGGACATATGAACTGTGAGATCATGACTGGAGACAAAGTTGGATGCTTAACTGACTGAGCCACTCAGGCACTCACTCTTCTCCTAGTTTTGAAGGCCAGGCCTCATGTAGGACAGGAACCTTATCTTTCAACCTCCCAAGATCTTGTCTTTCTCTCAGACCTTTGTGATTGTCCAAGTGGAGTTTTTGTTTGTTTGTTTGTTTGTTTGTTTGTTTTAATGGCGGCATGCATCAAGACTTACCAATGACCCTATGGGGAGGATCTCAATCAACACCTAGATTCAGGATGATTGGAAGACAAACCCTTAGGTAACACATTTTAAAGTATGCAAATATATACAGTCTACAGGTGATCTAGAGTTGTGTCACAAAAATCAGGACTCTAGATGAGATTATAAATGGTTCTCTGGGAGATATTATTGGGCTGTGGTGAAACAGAGGCAGAGCACAAAGATGATGTCTCTTGACATATGTTTTCTGAGAGCATTTTGTAGCCTCTAGATATGATAGAAACCTGAAACCTGCCCTTCTCTCAGGATGAAGCTCCAGGGCAAGCAGATAGGCCTCTTTCATAGAAAACAAGCTGAAGCCATGTGTTAGTCAGTTCTCTGTGCAGTGCCCAAGGGGTGGTAGCCTACCAAGAACTGGTCTTTCCAATAGTTGTAGACATGTAGGACCTGGCAACACAAGCCACCTGGTCACCAGAGCCAGGAAATCAAGGGCATCCCCTGTTCGCTTTGTGCAGGGGTGGGGGTGGGGGGGATTGTGCACCAGAGATGAAAACTAGGGCACCAGATGCATGTAAAAGCCTCTATATGAGACAGCACTCTGGAGTACAGGAGTAGAACATGAAGATGGCTGCCACCAGTTGGAGTGAGGCAGAGAGAGTTTGGAGATGACACTTGCCAGGAGAGAAGAGAAAACAAGTAAAGAAAAATAGGAAGAAAGAAAAAAAAAAGCCTTGAGAGAAAAGAGAAAAGAAAAGAAAACAAAAGAAAACAAAAGACGATGGCATCCATGGGCTGGATCACCGCAGAACAGGAGCACAGGGATGGTGCCCTCCAGTCTCCATCCTCAGACAGCACACCAGCAAGCCCCCATTTGTGAGTTAAATCAGATGCCCACCCCTCAGGTTGACATTCTAAGAGAAACGAGCAAACCTTTCCCACACAAAGTTCGGGTGCCTCACTGTTGCTGCTTTTGTCTGCTCTGGTGCCCCACTTGCAGCCCAAGCCTGCAAGTTTCTTAAGAGTAGTTTTTCAGATTGCTACAGCCCTGTGAGTCTCTTGGGCACAAGCTCTGCTGTTTTTCAAAGCTAGGTATTTTGAGGATTTGTCTATCAGGTGCAGATCTTAAAAGTTGGAGGTGCGAGTGTGGGGTTCAAAGCCTTTGCTCCTCAGGGAGAAGCTTCAGGTTTTGAGTTCACTCCTGATTGGGTTGCTCCATAGGGGTAGGGTTTACAGCAAGATGGTATCCCAGCCTCTCCTACCTGCTATCATATGGGTCTTCCCTGATATCCTCATCCTCAGGAGTCACTCATTCCATGTTTGTGGCAGAAGGTGAGTCCAGGATCCTCTTAGTTCTCCATCTTGAAGGTGGACCCATTCTTCTCATAACAAAGTTGAACAGGAGGACTGCCTAGAGACTCTCTCCCAACATATAGGACAGCTGCCTGCTGTATTTACCCTCAGGCAGTATTACCCCTCATGGTTACATTTACATGAAAAAATGTTAAAAATCAACTTAAATTGGTTAGTAGAAAGTATTCTACCAATAGTAATGTCAAAGAGAATTATGATTCTGGATGATTTTGAAAGAAAGGAAAAGATTTTGATAGATTTGCTGAACCTTTTGATAGAGGGTATGCATTTGAATATGTATTTTAAGATCCATGAGCAACTCATAGGAAGGGACATAAGGATATGTAAATTTCAAATTAGATGGGAAGAGACAAATAAAAAGAATAACAATAATAAGAGTATATTACACCATCAAAAGTGAGAGACTCAAGTTCAGTAAATATATAGGAGAATAAATGTATAATTTCTTTAGTAGGTCTATGTCCTAAATAAAAAATGGCTGAGACTAAGAGATTGTCAAAGATATATGTACTAAGTTCAAATAAATTGACAAGGGTGTGGTTTTTAGTATCAAGCAGAACAAAATCTATGGCAAAAAGTTTTATAGGGGAAAACGTGCTTAGAATGCTATGACATGCACATACACAGAGTCAGAGAGAGACAGAGGCTAAGAAAGAGAGAGACAGACAGATCAAAATAACGATTTAATAGCATAGGTGATTCTGCCCAAATTCTCATCAGTGAACATATTTCTAAAATGAGCCCAAGATGGGAGACTCACTTAGTTTCAGTTCTCCACTGCTTCTCACACTGTATGTGACTGCTGTAAATATTTTCTATTATTTAAGTACACACTTCTTAAAAAATAGAAAATATAAGGTGGCCTCTAAATGCAAACAAATGACTTCATTCTGTACTGATAAGGTGTATTAATCTCTTATAATAGAATTTTGTATGTCACAAAACTAGAACATTTTTGAAGGATTTTCAAATAATACTGACTCATGCTAGTTTCTATGTTACGCACTAACTGCAGATTCTAAGCCCTGTGTAAGATGCCATATGACTGTTTGTGTTTATGTGCACTTTTGAACCCATCCTGGAACACACTTTCTTCTTCAATATACTGTGACATTAAAAAAAATAACTGATCGTGAAAAAATAATGGTCATAAGGGAAAACTGGCTAACTGCCAATATCATAAATCACTTCAGCTACATTTTCTGTTGATGATGCAAATAGATAAATTAATATCAAATTAATTAATAATAAAAGGGAAAATGCAACCTTGACCCTGAAAATATGCACATGGGAATTTAAGTAATGTCCTTCTAAGAAATGAGTAAGGGAAAGAGAAAATTATGGCATGCATTAGAGATTGTTTAAAAATGAATTATATTGTATAATTTCAAAATCTATAGGAAATGATATTTAGAGAAAATATATTGCTTCATTGTATTTTTAGATAATAGAAAATGCAAATACATAAAATAAGTTTCAAGTTTGTGAAGACAAAATTAAGCCAGCAAGTGAAAAGATTTGATGGTGAAAACTTTGTTGGTGGATCCTGAAGGATGGCTGGCAACTAAAAATGTGCCTCTTATGTTCTAAGCATAGAAACACACAAACAAAAATCAGTGTGTCCATGGCATAGAAATCAAGGAGGAAGGAAAGTGGTGAGACATGAGGTTGGGGACTAATCATATATGGGATATTTTAGACTACATACCACCAAGTTTGGACTTCTTCTCAACCACTGGAAGCCTAGTGGGTTTTAAGCAGTAAAATACTGTAATTTATTTATTCCTATATGAAGATCAGATAATTTGAGGCAAATAGATCATTCTTAACTACTTCACTTGCAGTAATTAAGATGACAACTGTTGGGGATTTGGAGTATGAGTCCACAGAAGAAGAGAAAAGAGGGAGATAGACTCAACATGTATTTTGGAGATAGAGCTAAGAGTACTTGGTGATAGGTCAGATGAGAAATAAGGGGTCAGAAAGGAGAAATCAAGTATGACTGATCTGGGGAAGAATTTTGGAAGGACAGACCCTTTTGGTCTTGATATATTTATGAGACCCAATAAAGAAGTTGAGGTATCAAGTAGATTTTGAACATATGAGTCTGGACTATAATGGGGAGATATGGATGAGAAATATACAAAGTCATAGTAGATATTTAAAACATGTTGATGAATGAATGGATTTCTGGATACTTTTCTTTATGATGATCACAGATCAGGGAAGGCAATATATAACTAGAAAAACACTTGATGTACATAGTCTAGTACTTGGTCTGTTGTGTGATAACTGATCTTTCAAAAGGTTTTGACATCAGGACTTTTCTACTCTTGGGATTCTGTCTGAGAACGTTACACTTACTAGAAACCAGGGTTAAATGGGAAATGAAGCACTGCTGTATCAATTACTGGGCAACTACTTAACAACTTCCAAGTTAGAGATGTGATAAAAGCTCATTAAAGAACACTGCTTAATCCGTGACAGTCAAACAAAACTTGTTTCACTTCTCTTTCCTTGAGTCTGAAATGGGCTGTGATTGGATGTGATTGTGTCCAGATTCCCTGCAATTATCCAGAAGAAAGGTGCAGCTATGGAAGATGTCAAAACAGAGCAGTTGTCTGGATAGAAAATCTGACTAGATATAATCTGAAAACTAGTCTGAAAACATGTAGCTCAGACTTATACGTCTTCAGTAGTAAAACATGCCTCCAAAGAATATCTTAGGCATTGGCCACTGAAGATTAGCAATGACTTTTGCCTTAGGGAGCAACCAATAAAGGATATAAGCAGAGGCTTGGAAAGGATAGGAAATGAGCCTAATGAGACCCCTTATCTTTCAGGTAAAATTTTTAAAAAGATATTTTTTTCTGGTTCCATAATAGAAGAAAGAGAGTCAAAGGAATTAAAACACAGCCAATTCCAAATAAAATGCTAGGAAATAGATTTTTAAGCAATGTATAATTAACCTGTCAAATGCTTTACCTCACACATTATTCAAGCTAACAGCTTACAAATATTCCATTGACAATGAGATGTAATCTGTTTTGTTGAGAAGGACGACTTGTAACTGTACTTTTAATGTTCTACCTGTATTATGTATTTTTGTTGTGACAAATCCTCTATATATATGAAATATGAATAGCATTTGAAATTCATTAGCATAGATGAAATTACAAGGATTATCAGCCCCTATTCTTTATGACATTCTTGTTATTATCTTTTATGAAGATAAAACTACCCTTCATGATACAAGTGATAAAGAAAATTGTATAGAACCTTAGTTTGGGGTGGGAAGGAGTGCAAAAGGGTGAGCAATAGGGAATATTTTTCTAACCAATGAGACATTTGGGATTCTCAATTTTGGGAATCTTAAAAGATACTTCAAAATAAATTACAAAGTGGAAATCAACTGACATAAATCTTTTCAGGGCAAAAAGGTAGATATTGAACAGGATCTTACATACACAAATGTCTTCACACAAATAATTTTCTTAATATAGTGCATGTGTCTCTTTATGATCTACCTGTTATATTTTGGTTTCAATTCATTTTCCTTAAATGTCTTATGTTCCAGCTAAAGTATATTACACAGAAGCCTTCCCAATCCAGCCACTCTAACTACATTATTTTTAAGATATGTCTCCTAAGGATACCTTGTAGAGGCTTAGTATGCCATCCTTGCCCCCCTTACCACCAACACACCTCATTTTATATGGCTCTATCTTGTTCACTTATGAAATTCTGAAGCTGAGATGTCTTCTCTCCTGATCTCTCCAGTCTAGGTTAAGAGCCCTCCAATATGTGTTCTTTGTTCAGTGTTTTACCTTCAGTTATCCTAGTCGTCATATTATAGAGCTACCCTGAATTTGTCTGTTTTCTTCCTTATCTGCTTTGGGTAAGGATTGTATGTTCTAGATCCTGATATTCCTGGAAACTGATGCAGTGTTGGTCATATGGTAGGCATGAACGGATGTATAAACAAACCATGTTGTTTTTAGAAAATTTTCTTAAGAAAGAGTCATGTTTTTTCCTACCCAAGCCCACATAAAAAGATGATATATAGATATTTGGTTGTAATAAAAGGAATTAGACTGAAGCACTTAAGACATAATAACTAAATTCACATATAATAAGATATGTGTAAATTCTTTGGATATATGATTTCAAATATTTACAGAAATGCTTATATTTTGATATTATTTAGACAGCTGGTGAGCATACAAAATTGTTAAGAGTATATTGTTTACTTAGATATGAATATCCCTTCATATTATTTGTTTTTTTTTTTTTACTCATATCAGGAAAAGTCAAAACATGCATTGAAAAATGCCCACTATTATCACCTAGATAAAATAATCTTTTCATAAAACAGATGCAGTTATCAAACAGAATTCATTATTTTATACCAATTACCATTCAACTTATGAAGCAACTCCTTTTGCTATTGACTTTATTATCCTAATGGTTTGTTTTTCCTCTCTTGGCTTCCAGAACAAGACCCATAATTATTACTCTAATTCCCACTCTCTCTTCTACACACATAACACAACACACACACACACACACAAACACACACACACACACACACACACACAGAAAGGCACACCAAGAATTTCAATAAAAATATATATATTCTATCTACATGTGTTTGCCTCCTTGTCTCTATATTCTTTTCTATATATGCACACCTCTCCTATTTGCTGTCTGTGTATTGAGAGGCCTAGATAAACTAAACCAAAAACTTAACCAGCTTTTCCGCTTCTGAACAAATGCCTGCGCTGCGGGAAGCTAATACCTAACCAGCTCTTTCTGCTTCTGTAACAATGCTTAAGGCTTGCTTTCCCGCCACCGGATTGCCCAAGTGACTAGCTTCATGTTCCCTCCTTCAACCCCCCCGCCCCACCTTGGCGGCAGCCAATCCGAAAAGGCCAGTGGCTACCCCCTACCTTGCTGAGGGAAGGGCCTGGAGAGAGAGATGTTAACCTGTTAGTCACCAAACAAGACTTTAAACTCGCTCTATGATAGGCTGAATTCAAAGGTATCCCAAATGTTGTAATTAGATCCCGCAAAAAACCTGATGGCGGGAACCAATCAGATACGGTATATGTTCACATTTGAATGTTAACCAATGGGAAACTTGTAACCATGGAAATCTCCTGTCCCTCCCCATGACTTGTTTACTTTTGTCTATAAAAAGGCTGCAAAGGCTTTGTTCAGGACCTCTCAGCGTCACCGGCAACGAGTGTGCGGAGGTCCGGGTTCGAACCTGCAAATAAACAACCCTTGCCGCTTGGCTTTGACTCTGGTCTCTGGTGGTCTGATTTTGGGATTCTCTCGAATTCTGGGCGTTTCAGTATAATTGCCTTACACTAGGTGTGAAAATATCTGTTCCTAGTACCTTTGCTGCCAACTAGTCAGGTTACTGTAGGTTAATCATGTGGACCCTCTGAATCTCAGTATTTCCTTTTGTAGAATGGGGATGATAATAACTACACTGTCTATAGCAAGAGACCATATGAGGACCTAATTGTATAAATTCTGTTACATAAATATTCTACTTTTTAACAACATCGGTTATTGCCTGTTGATGTGTCTTCAACAACTGTGTGATTTATTAGCTAAAAGAGACAGTGTCATCACAAATCAGCTGCTTTCTTGCTACTGGCTAGTTTGGGGCAAAAGTGAGATGGCAAGAGTGTATTTCTGAGTCTTTATTGCCTTATATATTTTTGCTTTTTTCCTATTTCTCTTAATATGAGGGGAAATTTTGTTGCTTTTTCCTTGAATATCTGCATCAAGTTCAAAACATGGGTTCTGCAGCTGAAATTTTGTTGCTTTTTCCTTGAATATCTGCATCAAGTTCAAAACATGGGTTCTGCAGCTATCTACCTTCTTTCCTTTTTTCATTTGTAATGAAAGTGGTCAAGGAAAAAAAATACATGAAATGCCAGCAAACTTTATTTCCCAAATGATTATATGATTATTCTATATCCTCTATTATTTTTTCTCATATAGATACACATATAAAAATTAATTAAAGCAGTTTTTTTACATTGGCTAATTAAAGGTTACCAAACCTAGGAAAGGATGTTAGCCAAGTTAAAGCTTCCAATTTGTTCTTCATCTGATTACTAGATAATTCAAAGTGACTTTTTGTTTTGTTTTGTTTTCTTTGTTTTTTTTTTTTGTATGCAATGAACAAGTTAGAAAAAAGAGTTGGAAATTATGTGAATAGATGTTTTGGCAAAGATGAAATGTTTAAAGGCACACTTACTCATATAATTATAATAATTCTCCAGTACACTTTTTATGGGTAGATATAGTCTCAGGGAAATGTGCATGAAACGAACATTGCTAAGTTTCTCTGGGGTGCTTTGTTTTACTCTATTTTTTCCCTATGTTTTTTTCTTATCTGATAAAAATAAAATTGAAATTGAAAATACTTAACAGCAGCAGCATAAAGATCCACTGTTAGATGTCCATAGGACTCACAGAAGGAAGAGCTCACTTATAACCTGTGTACCTATGATGGGCATCAAGTATTCCTTAATCAACTAGAGGTCGTGGGGCTAAAGTGGAAGCTTTCATTTCTAAGCGATCTGAACCTGCAGTTTCTTGGGAGACATTTTAAAAGTGATTCTGAAGTGATTAAATTGTACTTCAAGAATCTAGAAATGCAGTTTGGATACTCATCCTCTCAAAATAAGAACTGGTCAGGCCTGAGAATTTGGCTTATTTCTCTACCTACGCCTAATGCTAACCAGTTAATTATTTGGGCTTCAGCTGTGTTCTCATTATATGAATGCAGGATCCTTGAGTGAAATTAGTTTTCTTCACTACTTTTTTTAATCAATATTGTCAGTAAAATTTCTAATGAGTACTTTTCCAGTCACACAAATAGTAGCACACAGATCAATAAGCATCATGCAATTTGAATATTGAATTCACCCTTTGAAATGGCCTTAGAAAGTTAGCTCATTGATGTGGGAAAGCTTTAATTGCAGTTGCCATTAGATGAACACAAAATCCAAATGTCAAAAGCTCCTTTGCAATTGGGAGAGCAATGAAGTTAAAATAGCCATGGTCATCAAAGTGCTGAGTTCAGGAAATTCCAGGAAATCACAAGAGTCTTTTGAAAAGCTAAGAGCAGTTGGGTCAACATTAGCATACATTGTGTGAATAAAGGGCTGCTTTTTTTCACTGTTATGTTCCATTTTTTTAAAATGTAAAGATATATTTCAATTAAAGTGCCAAGATGATAATGCCTAAGAACATTTGAATGGCTCCTCTAATATGCAAGATTAAAATCAGTTAACAGAGCTAAGTGGGCAGTTTAAGAGTCTGGATTTGAGGCTAGGATGTCAGGGGTGAGGCTATCAAATACATACATAAATCATGAACTTCTGTGTCTGCAGGTTTCATAGCACCACAGAGCTTAAATCTGTGATAAAAAATGAGCAAAGGAATAATGGCATAATTTAAATTGCCGAGGAGTATAATTTTGCATTCAGGTGGTTAGACTGGAGGGATGGAGATGGTGGAAGCAGTAGAAGTGGGTGATAAAAGTTTGACCTGAACTTCTAAAATTGATTGTCACTCAGAAAGTACATAAATTACTTTTTCTTATAATCGCTTTTCACATAGTGGAAGCTCAGTAAACATTAGTGAAATTATTTACACTAATAATGTAGAGAAAAGAAAAAAAATTTTATCCTTCTACCCTTTTAGGTTCTTGGCTGGGGACTCTGTCACAACAGATAGATTAAAAGCAAACAAAAGTTTATGAATATGTATCTCTCATGGACACATGGGAGAAACAGGGATCAGTAAACTCAAAGAGCTGGCTGGAGCTGGAGCTTAAGCACTGTCTTCAGCTAAAACAAAGGAAAGTATGGAGGAGGCAAGTTATGGGTAGCTTAGCAGCAATAGTACAGTAAACAAAGGTCAGTTTTGTTATGCAGACTTAAGTCTGCACCTTCCACATTGATGTGTATCTTGCGTTTTAGAGTCCTCCTCCCCTTCCTGGTACAGAGAGGATGACATGCGTACAACTGAAGAATTCCTTTGTAAATGTGAATTTGCCTTGCAAGTAGGTAACACTATTTCCAGAGCTTTTCCTGTGTCTGTTTTTCAGAATAATCAGATCAAAATGGTTCTTAAGCCAAAAAGGCACGTTCTGGTCTCCTAGTTATGCAATCACAACTAATGCCAGTAATATTTACTGCATATTACGATATCTGAGGCTTTATTCTAAATGCCTCTTCTGTGATGACCCATGTAATCTTCACAAAGCTATACAAAGCAGATTTAGTACTTTTCACATTTCGAGATGAAGAACTTTGCAAATGTAAGATACAAAGCTACAAAGTGATAGAGGTGTGTGCAGTTCTACAGCCGTCCTCTGAGGCATTGTTCTTGGAGTTCCGGCTGTAAAGTTTAAAGTTGTTTTATTTATTTTTTTGTCATGACGCCAAATAGAGTTCCTGAAGTTAAGTGTTCCAACGTTTAGATTTGAATAATTCAGCCCTCTTTGTTTTCTATCAACAATCTAAGTTTCAGATTTGAACAATTCAGCACTCTTTGTTTTCTATCGACAGCTTTAATTTCAAGAATTTTGAGTGCCTTTGTTGTGATGATGTAATACCAGGTGTTGTATGGAAGTGTTGATCACTGTATTGTACACCTGAATCTCATATGATACTGTATGTTAACTAACTGGAATTTAAGTAAAAACTTAAAAGAACAAAATGAAAATAAAATTTTAAGTTCACTGAATCTTTATAGCTGTACAGCTACAACTGGTTAGGCTTTATTATTTATTTATTTTTTTTTCAAATTACCACATCAGTTAGTATACTTTCTCCTCTTTGGTGACCCTTTAGAAATTTTAAGGACAGCTTCACCTTCTCTTTAATGAATCTGATTGGTAAATTCAAGGAAGAAACTTACGTATCACTTCTTTCATGTAGAGCAAGAAAGAGAAAAAAAGATAGACATCTGTGCTAAACATTTGTTGTTTGTGCAGCACAGGCATAAACTATGTATGTTTAGTAAACAAAGCAAAGACATAATGATGAGGGTTTTTTTTTTTTTTTGGATAGTGACAGTGGGGTTCATGGGGTCTGGAGCCGATGACCAAGAAAGAATTCTTGAAGACATCTTTGGTGCAAAAAAGTGATTTTATTGAAGCACCAGAAGAGGACCCAAGGGCAAGAAGAGCTGCCTCTGTGCCATGAGTAGAGACTTGGTTATATACTATAGGGTTGGGGGGGGTAAAGTCCAAGGGAAGTTTCCAGTGAGATTTTCATATGCTAAAGAAGACTCACAGGGTAGTGGAGGCCTAGCTATTGTCAAGCTAAGTTGTTTTTCCCTCTAGCAAAACATTAACATTAAGACAGTGAGTTCCTGGCGAAACATTTTACTCTGCCAGCCTCAAGTATTGGTCAATGGGCTGCAGGTCATAAGGAAATCAATTCTGTCTGCCATTTCCTTCTGCCTTTGATTCCCACATCACTGGAGGGGTGACAGAGACTTAGGTCCTGCAGGACTATGATCTCTCTCAGTTAACCATTTGTTTTTCCCCCCTTTCTTTGGTTTTGGGCAGCCAGGAGTGCCTGAGGAATATCACACATATCTCAAGGGGTAGGGGTGTGGGGGAAAGGGGGAATGCAGCCTGTCAGCTTGCCTTATGCTCCCTCATCACATAATACATTCAAGTAGGAGTTAACAGCATTCAACACAAATGAAAATATTGCCAAATTTTCTAGCGGTTAAGAGTTACCTTGTCAAAAGACTTATAAAGTAACATTCTGGTCAGGTGAGTACATAGCAATTAATACTTGGGGTCTTTATACTGAGGCTCACTGTATTTGGAGTACAGCATAAAACCCTGGACATGTTACCAGCACTTAAAGTCAAGCAGCAACACTTTTTAGAGTGTATTTAACTGCGTGTGGCTATAATTTATACTCCACATTAATTGCTAATATTTGTCATTTCACAGTTTATTGATTGGTTGTTCTTTGTTGCTTATTAAGATATGAGTTGCCAAGTATTTGCCAATATACTCAGTTGTTGAAAGTTAAAAAGAATTCCCCCAGGAAATTGCAGAAAATGAGTCTCACAATTATGAAACTGGGTCTCATTATCTGAAAAGTGGGTTTGTGATTTCTAATGACTTTACTCTCTTGTGTTGTGTTATTTCTGTTAGGGTTTTTATATGATGTGCCTTGCAATTGTATGTGAATTCAATAGCTAACTTAATCTTTCTGTTATTTCTCACTGTTAGTTTTTCTTCATTACTTAATTTAGCTCTTTCCTGGTTGACAGTAAGTCAGCGCTGTTCTCTTCAGTAAGCATTTATTAAGGGTCCATTGTTTATATGGCACTGTGTGTCAGATTACTGCTATAATTTTTAAAATTAAAAAAAAAGTTTATTTTAAGAGAGAGGGAGAGAGGGTGCACACACGAGGAGGAGAAGGGCAGAGAGAGAAAGAGAGAAAGAGAGAGAATTCCCAGCAGGCTCCAGGCTGTCAATGTGGACCTATAGAGTCAGACAGTGCTGTCAGTGAGAGTCTGGTGTGGGCTCCATCCCACGAACTATAAGCATGACCTGAGTTGAAAGCAAGAGTCAGATACTGAGCTGACTGAGCCATCCAGAAGCTCCATTTTTTTTTTCAATCAAATAGATCTAGGCATTGGTTCATTCTAAATTCTTTAACAATATTCTCAAATACCACTTATTTCTTTAGCTATCTCATCAAATTAAATATTTCTCTTTGTATATACCAGAAATCCTTCTTTAGCAATGTATTCTGAATTGGTAATCATATGGTGATAAGACTGTGCATACTCTAATACTTCTTACCTCTTCATTTTCAACCATCAAAAAGGATAGTTCCACTATGCAAATTGTACTCAGATTTGAATAAGATCCTTCCATAAAAGATCATCAGTATTAATCTTGGTATAGTTTACATTTCTGTTTTCTTCAGTAAATACAAGAAGTCCAAATCTTCCAAGTCATTCAGTATTACTAAATTCCTATCCTCATTTTTTTCTAAGTATCCTATAATTGATTCAGCATCTTTCCACTGTACATCTCTACTCATCAAGCTTACTATGCTCTCTGAAAAGCAAAATCCCCTAGTGTATACCTTGTGGGGTCCACCATAACAAACTACAACAAACTAGGTGGCTTACACAAAAGAACTTTGTACTTTTTTTTTTCTGATTTCCTTAACAGGTGTGTATTTATTGTTAATGATGGTTTTTATACATAACTGTATACCTCATATGCAAAAGATCCTGACAGTGGTGAAGGACAGAGTTTTTGTGCTTTGAGGAGTTAACAAGTATTAAAACAATTCAGAAAGTGATATTTCTCTGAAGAAATTAGAGGATCTGACAAGGAGAGGGTGATTTTTCTTTTTTTTTTTTTTTTTACAAATAGTTTATTGTCAAATTAGTTTCCACATAAAAACCCAGTGCTCATCCCCACAAGTGCCCTCCTCCATGCCCACCCCTCCTCCCCCCTACATCCACCAGTCCTCAGTTTTTGTCAGCATTCAAGAGTCTCTCATCGTTTGCCTCTCTCCCTTTCCCCCACCATTTCCTCCCTTCCTCTCCCCCATGGTCCTCTGTTAAGTTCCTCCTAATCCTCCTATACGTGCAAACATATGATATTTGTTTTTCTCTGCCTGACTTATTTCGCTCAGCATAACACCCTCAAGGTCCATCCATGTTGCTACACATGGCCAGATTTCATTCTTTCTCATTGCCATGTAGTATTCCATGGTATAGGTAAACCACATCTTCTTGATCCATTCATCTGTTGATGGACACTTAGGCTCTTTCCATGTTTTACCTATTGTGGAGAGTGCTGCTGTGAACATTGGGGTCCATGTGCTCCTATGCCTCAGCATTTCTGTATCCCTTGGGTTAATTCCTAGCAGTGCTATTGCTGGGTCATAGGGGAGTTCTATTGTTAGTTTCCTGAGGAACCTCCACACTGTTTTCCAGAGGGGCTGTACCCGTTTACATTCCCACCAACAGTGTAGGAGGGTGCCCATTTTTCCACATCCTCACCGGCATCTAGACTTCTCTGATTTGCTCATTGTAGCCACTCTGACTGGCGTGAGGTGGTATCTCAGTGTGGTTTTGATTTGTATTTCCCTGATGAGGAGCAATGCTGAGCATCGTTTCATGTGTCTGTTGGCCATCTGGATGTCCTCTTCGGAGAAGAGTCTTTTCATATCTTCTGCCCATTTCTTCACTCGGTTGTTTGTTTTTTGGGTGTGGAGTTTGGTGAGTTCCTTATAGATTCTGGATGTTAACCCTTTATCTGATATGTCATTTGCAACTATCTTTTCCCATTCTGTTGGTTGCCTATTAGTTTTCTGGGTTGTTTCCTTGGCTGTGCAGAAGCTTTTAATCTTGATGAGGTCCCAATCGTTTATTTTTGCTCTTGATTCCCTTGCTTTTGGGGATGTGTCAAGTAAGAAGTTGCTGCGGTGGAGGTCAAGGAGGTTGTTTCCTGCTTTCTCCTCTAGGGTGTTGATAGTTTCCTGTCTCACGTTCAGGTCCTTTATCCATTTTGAGTTTATTTTTGTGCATGGTGTGAGAAAATGATCTAGTTTCATTCTTCTGCATGTTGCTGTCCAGTTCTCCCAACACCATCTGTTAAAAAGGCTGTCTTTTTTCCATTGGATATTCTTTCCTGCTTTGTCAAAGATTGGTTGGCTGCATACTTTTGGGTCCACTTCTGAGTTCTTAATTCTGTTCCATTGGTCTATGTGTCTGTTTTTGTGCCAATACCATACTGTCTTGATGATGACAGCTTTGTAGTAGAGGCTAAAGTCTGGGATGGTGTTACCTCCCGTTTTGGTTTTATTTTCAGTATTACTTTGACTATTTGGGGTCTTTTGTGGTTCCATACAAATTTTAGGATAGTTTGTTCTAGTTTTGAGAAGTATGCTGGTGCAATTTTGATTGGAATTGCATTGAATGTGTAGAGTGCTTTGGGTAGTAATGACATCTTAACTATATTTATTCTTCCTATCCATGAGCATGGAATGTTTTTCCATTTCTTTGTGTCTTCTTCAATTTCCTTCATAAGTTTTCTATAGTTTTCATCATACAGATCTCTTGTGTCCTTGGTTAGGTTTATTCTGAGGTATTTTATGGGTTTTTGTGCAATTGTGAATGGGATCAGTTTCTTGATTTCTCTTTCTGTTGCTTCATTATTGGTGTATAAAAATGCAACCGATTTCTCTACATTGATTTTGTACCCTGCAACTTGGCTGAATTCTTGGATCAGTTCCAGTAGGCTTCTGGTGGAGTCTGTCGGGTTTTCTATGTAGAGTTTTATGTCATCTGCGAAGAGTGAAAGTTTGACTTCCTCTTTGCCAATTCTGATGCCTTTGATTTCCTTTTGGTGTCTGATGGCTGATGCTAGGACTTCCAGCAGTATGTTAAACAGCAGTGGTGAGAGTGGGCATCCCTGTCGTGTTCCTGAACTCAGGGGGAAAGCTCTGAGTTTTTCCCCGTTGAGGATGATGTTAGCTGAAGGCTTCTCATAGATGGCTTTGATGATGTTTAAGTAGGTTCCTTCTATCCCAACTTTCTCGAGAGTCTTTATTAAGAAGGGATGCTGTATTTTGTCAAATGCTTTTTCTGCATCTATTGACAGGATCATATGGTTTTTATCTTTTCTTTTATTGATGTGATGTATCACATTGATTGATTTGAGAATGTTGAACTAGCCCATTCCTGTAACTCAGGAATGAATCCCACTTGATCTTGGTGGATGATTCTTTTTATGTGCTTCTGGATTCAATTTGCAAGTATCTTGTTAAGGATTTTTGCATCCGTATTCATCAAGGATATTGGCCTGTAGTTCTCTTTTTTTGCTGGATCTCTGCCTGGCTTGGGAATCAGAGTGATGCTGGCTTCATAAAATGAGTCTGGGAGTTTTCATTCGATTTCTATTTTTTTGGAATAGCTTGAGAAGAATTGGGATTAATTCTGTTTTAAATGTCTAATAGAATTCCCCAGGGAGGCCATCAGGTCCTGGGCTCTTATTTGCTCTGAGATTTTTGATCACTGATTCGATTTCTTCACTGGTTACGGGTCTGTTCAGATTTTCTATTTCTTCCCATGTGAATTTTGGTAGTGAGTGTGTGTTTAGGAATTTGTCCATTTCTTCTAGGTTGTCCAATTTGTTGGCATATAATTTTTCATAGTATTCCCTGATAATTGCTTGTATTTCTGAGGGGTTGGTTGTAATAAGTCCATTTTCATTCATGATTTTGTCTATTTGGGTGCTTTTTCTTTTCTTTTTGATAAGTCTGGCTAGAGGCTTGTCAATTTTGTTTATTTTTTCAAAAAAACAACTCATGGTCTCATTGATCTGTTCAATTGTTTCTTTGGTCTCTATGTTGTTTATTTCTGCACTAATTTTTACTATTTCTCTTCTTCTACTGGGTTTAGGGTGTTCTTGTTGCTCTGCCTCTAGTTCCTTTAGGTGAGCGGTTAGATTTTGGACTTGCGCTTTTACTAATCTCTTGAAATAGGCCTGGAGAGCAATGTACTTTCCTCTTAGGACTGCCTTTGCCGCATCCCATAGATTTTGAATTGTTGTGTTTTCATTTTCATTTGTTTCCATATATTTTTTTAAATTTCATCTCTAATTGCCTGATTGGCCCATTCATTCTTTAGTAGGGTGCTCTTTAACCTCTATGTTTTTGGAGGTTTTCCAGACTTCTTCCTGTAATTGATTTCAAGTTTCACAGCATTATGATCTGACAGTGTGCATGGTATGATCTCAATTCTTTTATATTTATTGAGGGGTGCTTTATGTCCCAGTATGTGATCTATATTGGAGAATGTGCCATGTGCACTTGAGAAGAAAGTGAATTCCTTGGCCTCAGGATCTAAAGTTCTGAATATATCCATCAGATCCATCTTGTCCAATGTGTCTTTCAAGTCCATTATTTCTTTAGTGATTTTCTGTCTGGTTCACCTATCCATTGCTGTAAGCAGAGTATTAAAGTCCCCTGCTATTAGCACATTCATATCTATAAGCTTGTTTCTGTTTGTGATTGTTTTATATATTTAGGCGCTCCCATATTCGGTGCATAGACATTTATGATAGTTAGTTCTTCTTGATGGATGGACCCTGTAATTATTATGTAGTGCCCTTCTTCATCTCTTGTGATTGTCTTTAATTTAAAGTCCAGTTTGTCTGATATAAGTATCACTACTCTGGCTTTCTTTTGATTTCCTGTAGCATGATATATATTTCTCCATCCCCTTACTTTTAATCTGAAGGTATCTTCCCGTCTAAAATGAGTTTCTTGTATACAGCATATAGATGGATTTTGTTTTTTTTTTATCCATTCTGCTACCCTGTGTCTTTTGATTGGAGCATTCAGCCCATTTACATTCAGTGTTATTATTGAAATACGTGGGTATAGAGTCTTTGTATCTTTTGTAGGGTTCATGTTTGTGGTGGTGTCTCAGGTAAATTTGTTCCTTGGAACCTTTCCTTCAGAGCGTCCCCCTCAGGATTTCTTGTAGGGTT
Organism: Proteles cristata cristata; assembly: GCA_017311185.1. Taxonomy (NCBI): domain Eukaryota; kingdom Metazoa; phylum Chordata; class Mammalia; order Carnivora; family Hyaenidae; genus Proteles; species Proteles cristata. The sequence continues at coordinate 25,075 of JAESUZ010000616.1, forward strand.
GGCTTCGTGGTGACAAATTCTTTCAATGTCTGTTTATTTGGAAAGGTTTTTATCTCTCCTTCTATTTTGAATGACAGGCTTGCTGGATAGAGGATTCTTGGCTGCATATTTTTAACTGTTCATCACATTGAAGATCTCCTGCCATTCTTTTCTGGCCTGCCACGTTTCAGTAGATAGGTCTGTCACCACTCTGATAGGTTTCCCTTTGTATGTGAGGGCCCTTTTCTCCCTAGCTGCTTTCAAAATTCTCTCTTTGTCCTTGTACTTTGCCATTTTTACTGTGATATGCCGTGCAGATGATCGATTCAAGTTATGTCTGAGGGGAGTCCTCTAAGTCTCTTGTATTTCAATATTTACTTCCTTCCCCATGTCAGGGAAGTTCTCTGCTCTAATTTGTTCCAGGACTCCTTCAGCACCTTTCCTGGAGAGGGTTATTTTTGATAAGAGTTCCTAGGATACCTTTCTGAGGTGACTGGGCAAAGACCTGAATGATGTGGAACCATTCTCAGAGGAAAGAAGTCAGTGGTAATAAGAACCAAGCAAGGTGTGTGTCAGGATAAGAATGAAAGTCATTTGGGAGAGTCCATTGAAGAGAAGAGAGGCCAGATCATGACGGCTGTTTTAGGTTTTGGCAGATTGTTTGGGTTTGATTCTAAGTGATGGGAAGCCACTAGATGATTTCAAAAGAGGGAATATCTGATTTACATTTAAAAAAATCATCTGATTTCTGTGGGGGAAAAAAAAAACTATAAGGAAACACTAACAATTATAGGAGGGCCAATGAGAAGACTATTATGGCCATTCAAGGAAAGAAGACAATGGTTTTGTTCTGAAGCGGTAATGTTTAAGTGACAGAACAAGAAGCTTTTTGGATTGTAAGATTGAAGGGGGAGGGAAAATGAGATAGGGAGTGCATGGAGTTTGTGTGGGTATATGTGCTCAGGTATGAGTTGTGTCATGGAAACCTATAGGAGGAAAAGGTCCCATTTGCGTTTTGAGACTCAGGAGCAGCAGCAGATTTGTGTGATGGAATACAGTGGGCACTTCCGACTATATCCACAGGGTAGATTTCATATGCATGATAATAATGTGAGCCCAAAATAAATATTTTCTTATGCATCCTTCCACATCGGGAGGTATTTTTTGATACACGTTATACACCCTAATGTCAAAGACCAGTGTGTTACACTTGTGGAGCATTTGTCTGAATTGTTGCAATGGCAAATAGTGGAACTCTGGTCACTGTGATATTTTAGTCATGACATGAATGATACATGTTCCTTTGTGGGTTCTCTCAGGCCTTTGAAAACCTAATTGAAATAAGTGAATTCCTCAAGTCTTACTCTGGATTGGACAGGAATAAAACAGTGTTTAGTTAAATCCCCCATACCTGGTCTCTGGGTTAATAAAGAGGATCAAATAGAAGTCAGGTGGCACAGGTAGTCAGTCTCTAACTAGTCCCAGTTGTTACGCTCCTTATGGGGAAAAGGTGTTTTCGAATTAAAGTTATATAGCTTTGACTTCCCTGTTTTTTCCAGCATTGCAGAACTGGAGGAAAGATTGTCAGGGAAGTTATGCACTAGGAATCACAGGGTCTTTCTCCATTGATGGGATATAAGTGAATAGAATGCAGGACACTGTGTGATTTAAGGAATATTCAAGGCAAATCACTTTGACCAAGAGGTCAATGATTAAGATGCCAGATAATTGAAATGCTAATGAATGGCATTATACTGGATTCTCAAGTTTATTTCTGGCCAAGGTGATCCAAGAAATCTAGAAAAAAAAATTATATATTGGTATTTTCAGTCACTAAACACAGAGCTGGAATCCAGATATCCTTGTGGCCTGGTAGAAAGATGGGTATTTTCGGTGTTGACTTTGAAGAGTATTACCAGACACCTACTACTAAGGAAAAGCAGACAGCCTTTAATTGTCATGGGTTAAAAGTTTTTATTTTATTATGATTTTTTGTCAGTTTGAAAGGAGTTTCATTAGCATCTCCAAAAACCTTACTACCTTTCAGAGATGTTGATGGAAAAGTAGTTAGGAATAAGAACTGGTGGTAGATGTTTTTTGGTTGATAAAATCATTTTTGGAAGCAATTTATAAGAACTTGAAAATGATTCTTTAAAGTTTTAGATGGCAATGAGAAAACAGTGCAGAGACTCCTTGCTTACTGTTGATTATAATGTATTCCTAGATATACAAGCCTCTAGAGCAGGAGATGGGTAGGAGTTTCATTGAGCAGACTCATGAATTGTGAAACATCTATCAAGTGTTTTTGAATTTAATTTCCTGACTCTAACATGGATACCAGCTTGGCAGGACTGGGGACAGAATGCTATCAGGAGGATGGTGGTGAAAAAAAATACAGAATTTGCAACAGGCACAGACAAGTTGACAGAGCTGGGGTACACTACTCATCTAACTAGTGCTGAATGGTGCCATCCCAGACATGTTTAAGGACTCTTTGACAGAATATCATTTAAGTTTCAGCCAATATGATTGTCCTTTATGATGTTCCCTCATTGATCTCAGATTGGGCTTGTTGGTAAATCTTGATAATTCTAATCAGCATTTTTTTGTTTCTCAGGAATGAGCAAAGAAAATATACATGCTACGGCCCTGCTCTCATTCAATGGATATCCTTCTAGTGAGTCATTAAGAGTTATCTGGAAAGGCCAAGAGGATAATAGCCTAAAAAATGACAGAAGCCCAGGATTGTGTATCTGAAGCCCTTCAGTGGAATTCCTTTATAACCGTGGTAGATTGGCGAAGAACCTACTGATTCATTTTGGAGGTGTGTATCGTAATGGATGAGAAGAAACAGTCACTTCAGGTAAGGATATGAACCTTCTGAGATGTGGAAGAACAGCACTATCTGGGAAATAGCAGATATTATCACACATTAATGGGATATTTTTTAAAATAGTGGTTCTCAAACTGGGGCACTTGCAATGCCTGAAGACATCTTTTGTGGTCCCAACTTGGATATGGATGCTACTAGCATCTGCTAGGTAGAGGCCAGGGTTTTTATTAAACATCCTGCAATGCACAGAGTAGCATCTCTCTACTCTGGAACATGTTGAGTAGCGCCAATTTGAAGAACTGGTTATAAATATTACAATGTTGTATAAATTTGCTATGAAAGTGGTTGCTTCTACTCCAAAATATATAGTCGCATAATTAAAGGTGTGATGATGGGACAATGGGAGGGAACACATTCTCAAGCTCATGGAGTATCTTTTTTTTTTTTTAATTTTTTGCTCCAAATGAGAAGAGTATTTCTGTATACCAAGGCAGGCAGAAGAAAGTACTACCTAAGAAAAAGGAATACTTTGAGGCAATGATGACTATATAATGCCTAGAAATTTTGTTTTAAAATTGTACAGCAAATGTCTATGGAATATCCTAGTGGCTATGCATCATTTAACTCCTTATTCTCTTCATATCTCTCTGTTAAACATTTGAGAAAATAATGAATAACTCTTTAATCTATGGTTGGCCTAACTTTTCGTTATTTTAAATAAGTCATGAAGCAGAAAGCTAGCAACCAGTGGGTCTCCTGTAGTCTAGACATTGTTAATATTGTCTCCTAGATCTAAGGATTGACAGTGAAGGCAGCCAGTCATTAGATCCATTAGATCTCTTGTTTTTATAATGGCATCAGTAAACAAAATCTGTCACACATTTGGACAAAAAATTCTCATATAAACTTTGTAGGCCTCACAAGTTTCACTTAACTTAATTATATGATATTCATCTTTCTAAGAAAGATACACACAGATTTTCTGGAAGCTCTCATGAGAACTAGAGTTAATCTTATAACTTGATGTTTACAACCTTTTTCTAAGATATAGGAAACAAATCATTAAACATATGATATGGGTTAGAGAGCCATTATCTTTCAAAGCGTTTAGCTAAAGATTTCCTAGACCACTTTCCTGGAATAGAAAAGGCCTCTAACTTGTATTTGATTATTGTGATGAAAGTCTTTGTGGGTTTAGGTTGGCTGCTTAAATTCATTCATAGCAATGGAGAGGTTTTGTAATATGGCCACAGCGGGTATCGTCAGTTACCTAGAATAATAAAGGCATTGGATAGTTCATATCTTCTCCAAGAGACTGAAGGTATTTATCAGAACTTTATTAAATTGAAAACAAACATTCCATCCAGAACAAAAGACCTAAAGATGGTGCCCTTAGGCCATGAATAGAGGCTCTCAAAATGAAGTCACCTGGTTTCTTGGCCCATTTTTGATGTGTGGATAAGGCCTCTGTATGATGCTAATGATGATTGAAGCCTTGGGGATGGATGCTTTTCCAGAGAGAGTGTGTGAAGGAGAGTGGACATACAACAGAGCAGACCTCTTGGTAACACTGGCTTTTAAGCTTTTAAGGGAAGAAGAGAGTAGCCTGAAAACAAACTAGGAAGGCCAGAAAGTCAAAAGCAAGAAGAGGAGACTCCAGTGTTATGAATGTCCAAGAAAGGCAGTAGTTCAAGAAACTAGGAGTAGGTCTTTAGTAGCATCTTTAAGATGCCACTTAAAGATCAAGTAAGGTAAATACTAAGTGTCCATATGATTTGGCAAAATTAATGCTAACTTTGATAAGAGAAAGTTCAGTAAATTGGTGAAGTCAGAAGAGGAGACAGTGTGCATACACAGCTTCCAATAGAGTGTGTAGAGCAGGACAGAGATAGGGAGTCAGTGGAGAGGACATGGGGCCAAGGTAGAATCATTTAGTTTAGGAGATAAGTGAGTATGACAAATGTTCTTGGGGACTAACCATTAGAATTGGTGAATGGAAGACATATAAGAGAATGGAGTATTTAGTGAGAAGTTGGAGAAAGGGTAGAAGTGGGCTAAATAGGACTGTCATATTTAGTAAAAAGGACAAAAAGCCAGGATTTCAGAAAAAATTGAATATCAGATAAACAATAAATAATTTTTTAGCATAAGTATGCTCCAAATATTGCCAGGGACTTAAACTAAAAAAAAATATTACCTGAAATTCAAATTTAAATGGGCATCTTGTATTTTATCTAGCAACCCTTAGAGATGCCAGTCTCATGCAAAAGATTATATTGAGACGTATTTTCTACTGCAACAAGATGTGAATTAAATTTAGGTTTCACTGCAAGAAATAATTATAGAATTCCTTCTAGAAACTTCTGTTTCCTCTGTGTAGTGAGAAACAGGCCATTGGCTAAGAGAGAGGCATGATGGCAGTATCATAGATTTGGGGAAATGTAGAAGGTTTGAATAATAGGAGAAGAAATTAATTAGGAAAACACAGAATTGTTCCCAGGCACATTAAGAGCTTAATTGACATCAGAGACCTTGAATTGATAGAGGTACCAATCCATGCAGGTGAGTGCCACTAATCTGCTGAGGAGGGTCAATTGGCAAATGGAGTTGCCAATACTGAGAAGAAGGTGATGGAAGTGCTGGAGCATTTAATCTAAGCAAGATAGTGAGGACAGTTAAGGGAGTGGAGAGAGGAAGGAGAGGGGTCAAAGGAAGGAATATGACATACAGATGAAAAGCAAGCAAAGTAAGGAAGAGCCTCTGAATGAATAAGTGAAATGGAGGCTGTGACATGCTAATGGAATGTATGAATTTAGTTCTCATGGGTGTGGGGGAGCCTGGGTGGCTCAGTCTCTTAAGCCTCCAACTTTGGCTCAGGTCATGATCTCATGGTTCGTGGGTTCAAGCCACACGTCGTGCTGTGTGCTCACAGCTCAGGGCCTGGAGCCTGCTTCAGATTCTGTGTCTCCCTCTTTCTCTACCCCTCCCCCATTCATGTTCTGTTTGTCTCTGTCTCAATAATAAATAAACATTAAAAATTTTTTAAAACTTCTCACAAGTGTGGATGTTCTGGGGTAAGGATGAATTCCTCTTGGGATGATGAAAAAGGAAAAAAAAAAACAAAGAGTAGGGGAGGTGAAACTCACTGGAAATGAAAAGGCAAAATCTAGGGGCATTGGGGAATTAAAAAAAAGGAAGTTGTCAAAAGTGCCTCAAGGAGGCTTTGGTGTGGATGAATCGTTCAATGCATTCATTAGGGCACCATTAGGTATTGTAACAGGAAAACATCTGTAATGTTGTGACTTAAAATAAAAAATGATTTACTCTATATTCATGTAACAGTCCCAGTCATCAGTTCTTCTGACTGGCATTCCTCCAAGAAATAATTTAGTTACCTGGATTTCTTTCACAATGCTCTTTACTAGCTCTGTTACCACAGGCTTTTTTTTCTTTTTCTTTTTTAAATTTTTATTTATGTATTTTAAGAGAGAGAGAGAGCATACATCCACACTTTAGTGGGGGAAGGGCAGAGAGGGAGGGGGAGAGAATCCCGAGCAGGTTCCTTGCTGACACCGCAGAGCCTGGTGAGGGGTTTGGTCTCAAGAACTGTGCAAGATTGTGACCTGAGCCAAAATCAAGAGCCGGTCGTTTAGCCAACTGAGCCACCCAGATGCCCCTCTATTACTGCCTCAGCAGGTGGTCCCCAAGACTTCTCTGGAGTGGTCTCCATTGTAGGGAAGGAAATGATTCTTTGGAAAATTGAACATAGAAAGCCTTTAATGGTTCAGGACTAGGAGCAGCACTGACCACTTGGCCTGCATGCATTCACCAGAGTGCAGCCAGTTGGTCACGCCAAATCACAAGGGCCGTGAGGACATGTGGCCAAGAGGGAGAGACAAAAGTTTTTGATGGTCAGGTCACTAGCCTCTGCTACAGACAGCTTCCGCTTGTGTTTCAGGGCTGGTCGTGTCTTTAAGGAGAGAATATTTTTACTTAAGGAAAGGTGTTAAACCTTTCAGTGAAACCAGAGGTCTGAGTGGAAAGGTCAGGGAGGGAAAAGCACTGTGACACAAACTTAGGAGAGAAGACACACAGACTAGATGGGACAATAATATGGGATGGTAGAGATACTTGAAGGTATTTACACTCTGCTTGGGGGTCAGACTAACCTGCTTGTGAAGTTGGATTTACTCACAAAGGTTTTCAAGGAATTACTCTCTGTCCCCATTAATTTAGGCATTATTTCTAGGAATGAAGAACATGCTGGGCAGAGAAGTTTTGGGTGAAGAGCCCACCTCTGACCTGTAAGGTACCATGGCACTGGATCTCAAGTGTAAAGACCTGGGCTCTGTGCCTTTGAAATACTTGCCACTTGTTCCACCATATAGCCATTATTTTAAATCTTTTAAATACATTACAACAGTAATGTATTCTGCTGCACTTCATTACATTAAATGCAATTTTATATGATGGCTTACTGCACTATTCTTCTTTCCCTGTACACACACACACACACACACACACACACACTCACACACACACACATATCCTTTAGAAGCCTCAGATTATATAGGTGTATCATTTATGGTTGATTAAATGTGTTATTTTTGGTGACTTCTATAAAAATGGACATCTGGCTCTCTCAGGGTTAGAAATATAACTTCCTATTATAATTTTGTTCAAATGGGAAAATAAGGTGTAAGTATCATTACTTCAAATTACAATTCCTTTTCTAGGAATTTAATCTGCAATAAATTTGAACACTATCTTTAGAGGATAATACATTAATAAGATACTATTAAAAAGAAGGCTCAAACTTAATTCAGTGTAAGACAAATTATGATTAGTACCCTTCTTGAATAAAAGAAGACTTTTTCAAAACGATTTTTTGGGGCGAGGGCAGAGAGAGCCTTCAAAGACTCATGAAGTATATCACCATATTTTGAAATTAAATCACACCATAATATTTTTGAAAAATTAAAGAATGCATATGGTTTCTCATCAGCCATTTAGCCATAACTATGCATATGATGCTGTCCACCCTGGTTCTAGGTTCTTAGAGCTTTTGGTAATCTAGTTTTGGAGAAGAAATAGAGAACAAAAGCAAACCATTAATCAAGGACAAATTGAAAACAAAAGATAAGGTTACTCGTGTGCTATAGGCACCCATCTCCTAAATTTTAGATGAATAATGACTAAAAAGTCGTTCCCCCAAACATATATTTTCATCTTTATCCATTTCCTCCTCCCAATCTCTTCCCAAAATTCTGTGTCTTAATTTTGCCAACTAACATGTAATTGACCTAAGTAGATTTCTGGCTGGCATTGGATCCTCCATTCTTTGTAGCAGCTGATATTCCTACTCCATGTATTACCTTTTCCACATATTATGATTTCATATATAGTTTTTAAAGAAAAATGAGATAGGCAGAAAAGTGACACTTATGTCTCCAATAAGATCTATACCTCAATTAACCCCACAGATATTTTTTTTAATGTCATTTTAAAAGGACTAATAGAATGGAAGCTGCAAGAAAAAAGATTACATACAGTGCAAGGATAGTTAAATATTGAATCACCTATACATTAAAAGAATAAAATGAATACTAGTCTTACAAGACACAGGAAGAAGAGATCAATCTTAAAAAAAAAAAAATGGAACAAGCTGAGACTTATCCTCTGTCTGCCTCTGTTCAATTGACTTTAAACCAGTACAAATCAGAATAATTAGAAGCTAAGAAGCTAAAGCCCCTTCTTAGTTGGCTTGCAGTACACACAATATTGTCAGAGAATCACGTAAACAGCTGAGGAAGCACATCTACTGTGTTGGAAGGCCAAAAGAATCAGAACTGTTTGGGAACAAGAAATCACCAAGCAGAGCTAAGGCAGCAAGACGTAGCAGAAGGATGTGAGGTGCCATTTACACTGAAACGCCAATACTGGGGTGGGAGAGCATTTAACAAAACAACAGGTAAATACACAAACTTAAATGTAAGGCATCCTAAGGAAAACTTGGGGTACCATGAATTTAGTGATAAAGGAATAGACAGATGTAAGTGGTAATTTATATTTCCAGAGGTGTATATGTGGCATATGGATAGAGTTTTGTTTTAAAATATTTTAAAGCAAGCCTACATTTTTTTCCCATCCAAGTGCTGTTAATGTAGCTGAGAACGAACCTCCTAGGAGAAAAGAAGTAGAATCATAAATAGACCGCCCCTACAACATTTTTTGAAAGCTTGCATTTCCCTTTTTCAATTCACATGTTTCTTTTTTTCAATTCATGTGAAGAAGAACCTTTTTCATAATGAGAAAAGTTTCCAATTGGCAGCAAGTAGCATGCTTTTGTGGAAGAGCCTGAACAAAGAGCAGGAAGAGGTGGGTTTTATTTTTGATTCTACTGTTAACAGAAGATTTACCTTGATAAACTCAAATACTTCACTTTCCCTTAACTGCAGTTTCTTCACTTCATCAACAAAATGAAGTAATACTGTCACTTCTCACACTAACTACACCGTGTGAGAAAAAGTTGTAGAAAGGGTCAAATGAGATGAATATTATTAGAGGCAGTATTTTAGAGGCAGCATACCGATGCTGCATAAGTCTCTATTCTGTGGATATATACATATTATATATTATAAATAAAAGGAACTATATAGTTTTAACCTTAATTATGAGCTTGGGAAAATTACTAAAACTCACTAGACCAAGGAAGTTTCCTCTGCAAAGTGTTCATCATATAGATTTTAACATGTCAGTTGCAAACACAAAGCAAAAATGACAATAACGGAAAACTAGATCATAGACTTTAGTGCTTATTTGGCATCAGATGTACTTAATTTAAATAATCTTCTTGCCATTCCTTCCCACGTTTAAGTGTTGTCATGTTAAGATGTGATTTCTGGAATTCAGAAACATTTTGTTTCAAAGAACTCAAAACAGGATCTCTGACATTATTCTGTTGATAATTAACCAGATCAGTAGCCATACAAGTCCAGACTTTCTGCTATGTGAACTTTGTTAATGCATCACTTTGTGCGAAGTCCACCAAATAGTAAACCAAAAATATTCTAAAGGATACAATTCTGATGTTTAGCATAGCATAGTGCTTAAAAATACAGTCACAGTGATCTTGATCAAGTTTCATAGCCTTGATGTACCTCAATTTCTCATCCATAATATGGGGATAATGATATTTATCTCAAAGATTTGTTGTAAGGACTTAGTGAAACAAAATACATGAAGCATTTATACTGACATAAATGAAAGACTAAGCAAACATGAGTTGAGTAGGTGTCATCTTTATTCTTTATGTCATCTATACTTCCTTTCTCCCTAAGATACTATTCTGTTCTTGCTATATTCCTCATTACTGGTTCCTTCTTGAATCTGCATCAGTTAATCTTCCATCTCCCCTACTCCATGTCATGGTCATCAATGACCTTCACATTGCTAACTGTATTTGACATATCAGCAATTTAAACCTACCTCTCTTTATTTTTTTAAATGCTTATTTATTTTTGAGAAAGCACAAGTGGCGGATGGGCAGAGAGAGGGAGACCGAAGTTCCAAAGCAGGCTCTGCACTGACAGGATGACAGCAGCGAACCCAACATGAGACTCGAGCTCATGAACCTAACTGCAAGACCATGACCTGAGCCGAAGTTGGACACTCAAATGACTTAGCAACCCAGGCTCCTCAAAACTCCCTCTTTATCTAAAGATGCTTTCTTCTTCTGGCCTCCAAGTCATTACACTCATTCTCTTTTTCTTCTACCTTTACAATTATTTAATCTGTTAGTTCCTCTTTATCACTCACAAACCACCTCTCCCACCAAACAATGCAAAACAAACAAAATAAAACAAACAAAAACCTCTGCTCCAATCATGGTTCTTATTTCAGTAAGATGTCCAGATAAAATTTTCCGGCTTCAGCCTAGACTCTTTTGTTTCAAATTTTATACTTAATCCATTAGCCCATCTAATTGATTGTGCCTTCAATCAATTTCCACCAAACTATAAGACCAATATTCTAATCCAATCATCACCAAATGTCTAATTATTAGAATAGCTCCCTCTACCCTTACCTTGCTATAGTCTGTTCTCAACAGAGTGGCCAAAATGTTTGCATTAACATGTAAGGTGATGATGTCATCCTTGTACTCAAAATATTTTAATTCTTCTATTGCCAATCAGAATTAAACCAAAGTTCTTACAGTGATTCATATAATTTATATTCAATAGCTTCCTGCTTTTACATCCTTCCTACTTCCTCAGCACTCCATTCTAGTTCCTGTTTCTTGACTATATTAGGCATGTTTATCTTTCAGGGCCTTCCTCTAGGTAGTTCCAGTAATGATGCTCCCATTTCCAGAAGTTGAAGACACATAAGTTAAAGACTTATTTGAGTAAAGCTCAAATGATACTTTTTGAGTGGAAACTTCTCTCTTACAGCTGTCTCCTTTACCCAACACTTTGTGTTTCTATTCTATGCTACATATTTTTTTTTCTCTTTGGTACTTATTAACACCTGATATATTAGGTACTTTTTTGATCTTCCTATTTTCTGTTTTCCCTTTTAGAAATAAATTCTAGGAAGCAGACTCTTTTCATTTTGTTCACTGATGTATCCTCAGCAAATGAAACGTTGATTCACATAGTATATACTCATTATAAAAATATTTGTTAGATGGATGTGGTGGGGGAAGGAGAGGGGCATTTTAATCCCCTTGTTACTTGCAATCCAGAATGAAATCTAATTCCCCATCTGACATCACTATGATATTTCCAGTCAACATCATTTAGTATCTTTATGGATATAGAAAGTCATTGGAATTACTCTTGATTTATTTTATGCTCAATGTCATGTGATTTCAGTTTAAATATAATAGATGTTAGATACTTGGTTACACTGGATTCTTCAGATAAAAACTAGGATTTGAACGAAACAGACTGTTTATGCTAGGCTCATTTGATCAATTCACTTTAAGAAGTTATAATCCACAGATGTCTCAAAACATTATATGGTAACTAATCAATCTCTGCAAACTTACATAACCCAACAGTGTAATGAAATGCTTGTCTCTCTGCTAGTCACACGTGGCATGGAAGTTGAACCATGATATCTGCTTCCATGAGGTTGAGGGTGGATGGGAAAGTAGCCTCCCTTTGGTCCTGCTGAAATGGGAGGTAGAGGGGAAGGTTTCTTTGGTATTAGGGCTACCCTTGTACAGAGAGAAAAGCCTTTTGAGGGGGAAGCTGTTTTCTTTGTCTGTGTCTTTTGGGGATATTGGATTGCCAGCTTTTGTAGCCTTCTGTCTAGGGGAAATGGGAGACATTAAAGAAATCCAAGAATCGAATGCTGTCTCATTTCTCCTGTTTGGAGATTCCTGGACAGTTTAACTTCTTTCTACCTTTTAGAGTTCTTCTGTGTTTATTTGTTGCCTTCTGTGTAGGTGTATTTAGTTTCAGTAAAAGGGAGGAATGAGGTTATTCCAACCTGACTAGAACGTGAAGTTCTGTTGTATTGTTTTGTTTATTTAGTCTCTTAGTCTAAGAGAAATCAATTTGCTAAGACGGTAGAATGCCAATTAAATATAAAACATTTATTTTCATCATTCTATTTTACTTTGAAATGCCTTTAGCAATCAAGTGAATTCAAAGCTGTTTATAGGCTTATTGATACCAATTTATGAAGAAACTTATTGCCATAAATTTTCTGACTCTGAAGAAATCTTCATTTCTTCTCATAACAGGTTCTCTACTCCCAAGATCTTTTTTCTTAGAAGTTTAAGGAAGTGAAATAATTCTTATGTATATCCATTATAAACCTTGGGAAAGGGCTTATTTTAAGGTTTCTCAATATTTTCAAATGCTCAACATTTACTTTATGTGTATTATATCATCTGTCACTTTTAACAAAAGCAAACTTCTACCACTAGTCCTTTTAAGTGGGTTTGCTTTTTAGGAAAAGACATGTGGAAAGTAAAGGGTAGTATGAATTTTTAAATAATTTTTTCTCCAAAGGTTTTTTTTTTTTCATTGTGGAATCAAAATGTAATTATATATCTTTACGTCTGCATTTTATTTTGAAAAAAAAAAAAAAAACTGATCATGAAGGACATGAAGCTCTGAATATGCCTTTTTTGGATAAGAATGTAAAGAAACTTTGATGCTATTTTATTCATAAATAAATTAAGTTTATAATTCATACCTTTCATCTAATACCATGAATACTTAGTTTTTGTAGGAAAGGATTAGAAATACTTCAGTTCATGTGAAATCTATAGTTAAATGCTGAATGTTTGAAAGATTCACATAGACATAAATCTGTAAAGCATAGGAACAGTCAGTGAGTAGGTCATGATGACATCCCATAAAATCAAGGAGGGGTGTCAGAGACTAAATTATTAAAAATAGGGCATGATGGCAAGAAAATTCATCAAATTACTAAGATTTGAAAACCTAATTGAGAGCTGAAAATGTAATACTTAAATGAATTACAGACTATATTGAAAGGAGCAAGTATTTTTGTGCTAAAGCCCAGAGAAATACCAAATGAACTCTTTGACCCGTACATTTACATGACTTTGTATTAGCACATTTGCAGTGTCCAGAATATTAATGTACTGGAAATCAGTAGTGTTTTAAAGTATAAATACATAATTCATTTTAAATATGAAAACACTTTTGCGTCATTTTGGTAAACAATTATTCTGGGTTTTCTCAGGCAATTCTTACTCCAAATACTCTGTCCAGTGCTGTACAGGCCACACATTATGTATTTTATTTATTTTTTAAATAAACTTTTCTTAATGTTTATTTTTGAGAGAGAGAGAGGGAAACAGAGACAGGGAGAGAGGGGAAGGGGCCGTGAGAGAGGGAGACAGAGAATTGGAAGCAGGCTCTGCACTGACAGTGCATGAGGGGCTTGAACCTATGAACCCTGAGATCATAACCTGAGCCCAAGGCAGGTGCTTAACTGACTGAGCCACTTAGGTGCCCAGTATTGTGTATTTTAACATAGAAAAGCATTCTACCTTTCTCTTTCCTTTTCCTTTTTGAAATGTCTCTCACTCCACAAAATCTTTAGGTGCTATTCAGGAAAAAAAAAATTATATTCCTGTAACATTTGCCAGCAGACACTGAAATTCTCTCCTAAAACATCATATTTTATTTATGAGTGCAGACAAAGCCTGAAAGTCCTCAGAAATGAAACTCTCACCATCTAGACTTGACTATATTATGTATTTAAATACAAAGGCATCATTTAAAATTATGATTATTCATTTTTAAATTTTATTTCTTTATTTTCTTTGTCAGGATTGATTTTAGTGGATTGTGAAATCAATTTAATGGGCCCTCCTCAGCATTTAAAAAATGAAATAATCTAGACAAATGTAGAATAGAATGGAAAAGAAAAAATATATATATACTGGAATTCATCAAACAGAGAAATATAATTTCACAAATATTTAGTTTATAAGTATATGAGTTGTGATTTAACTATATTATTTACTATACTTTCAAAAAATTAAAAGACATTTTTCTAGAAGATCAGTGCTAGCTATGTTTAACTATGTTCATTAAATGCTTAATATGTGCCATATACACATACTTATATGTGCCATATACCCATATACACATACTTAATATGTGCTATAATGTATGCATTCTTCTCACTCCTGACAAGAACCCCATGAAATAATTTTCATTATTATTTTGAGGATTTGGAAACTGAAGCTTAATGAAGTTAAGATGCTCAAGGTTTCAGAGCTAATAAATGATAGAGGAAGATTTCATGCTCATAGTTAGACTACAGCCTCCATGTCACATATTACTTGGACTCTGTAGCATAGCAGTTCTTGAATAGGTGAATGTACACACTCATGCACATGCACTTACCCTATGGTATAAGTCTTTTTTCAAATGAATGAAGACATTGACCGTTCTGGGACATGAGATTTCACACTTCTGGGGCAAAGGAAGAGGCTAAGCATGGCTTTAACCAAATAGAAAATATGCACCACTGAATATTAGAAATGATTAATTCAAGTATAAATTTTCATTGATGAAAATAGCATTCAGTATGCAATATAGGGACAGTGCAGATCTAGAAACTTTAGGCCAGTGGGGTACATAGAGAAAATATATTTCTCTTTTTATAGGAGTACAATTTCTTATTTCAAAGAAGTTTGAAGGATAGTAACTACAAAAATGTACTTAAAAGTATCAGTATACCACTTTATTTGTATGGATTTTATTCTTTATTCTATAAATGTGATGATTTATGGAAAGAAATATTAGGTGTAGTAGGTTCACTGAATGAAATAATTTTGACAAAGAAACTTGTGACGTAAATAATGAGGTAGATATACAATATGGGTATATTAAAATAAAACAGATATGTAATTATCACAGTACTAATGTCATTTATATATCACTCTTCCATGAGTGATAAAACTAACTCTGACCTAAGCAGGTACATGGCCTTATACAAATAACTTAAATTTTCTAAGTTTTTAAATTCCTCACCTAAATAGTGGGAGAGTTTTTCAAAGTGGATGACTAGGATTTCTTTTTGATTCAAAATTGTGTAACATACCATCCATTGTGACAGGAAGGAATAAAAAGACATCAAGAAGCAAGAACCAATGGTAATTTATGGAGACATAAATTTATTCCTGCTCTGTTGTCCTCCAGCAGGTTTTTTGTTTGTTTTTTATGAGCTACTGTCCTTCACACTCCTGGGAACTCCCTCTTCCTGCCTCCACCCATTTATTCCAGCTTGTCTGCCTAGCTTTGTTCTACCTTATCTCAGAGAAGATTTGTGTTTTCTGAGTGAACTGTACAACATACGTAAATAACTTCTCCTTTCTAGATTTTTTTCCTTGGAAGACTGACTTTTGTGAGGTCACTTTATAGGAAGAAGGAAAGAGGCAGGAAAAAATGAGGCAGAGTGCCTGGGTGGCTCAGTCAGTTGAGTACTCGATTCTTGATTTTGGCTCAGGTCATGATCGCAGGCTCTTGGGACTGAGCCCTGCTTCAGGCTCCATACTTAGCACTGAGCCTGCTTGTGATTCTCTCTCTCTCTCTCTCTCTCTCTCTCTCTCTCTCTCTCTCTTTCCTCCTATCCCCCTCTCCCTCTGTCCCCTCCCCCATTTATGCTGATCTCTCTCTTTCTCAAAATTAATGAAATACAATGCAATGCAATACAATACAATGCAATACAAGAAAGAAATGAAGCTAAGACTAGATGATGTATGGTGCTCATCAGGGAGGTTGTGGGGGCTCTGAAGGTCAGGTGGCCCAGAACCTCTCAAAGAGGTTTCTAATACAGGTTTTCTAGGTGCAGGAAAATATATCCCTTTTCCCCAAGCCTAGCATGGAAGCAGCAGTGCTACTGAGCTTCCAGTGACTGGTAGACCTGGTATCCATACTAGACCGAAGATTCAAGGCCTTCTCTTTCTTTCCTGGACCCTAGTCAGGACTTCTGGTTTCTCATGCAACCTCAGGGAAGAGGGATGAGGAGCTGCAGTAATACTCTGGAGTCATATTTAAGTTGATTTAAAAAGAAGAAGAAGAAGGAGAAGAAGGAGAAGAAGGAGAAGAAGGAGAAGAAGGAGAAGAAGGAGAAGAAGGAGAAGAAGGAGAAGAAGGAGAGGAGGAGGAGGAGGAGAAGAAGGGAAAAAGGAAGGTTAAAACAATGGCATCCATCTATAGCTGTGTTTTTGAACAGAGATTTATATCTGTCACATAAACCAGTTCAACCCAAATCCCTGTGCAGTAAAATCTGTGTCATAGCTTGGTTTCAGCCACTGGAATTGGAGACAGCTGATTTGAAGCACCTCTGCAAAGAAGTGAATGCAGATATTCAAGTCATTGCTTATTGGAGTTTTATTAGTGGAGTGTGTATGTGTGGGGGTACCTGGGTTTGAAAGTTGATGCAGAATGAGTAGAAACATTAGAAAGAATCTTTGGTACCACCCCAAGCACAGCTCACACACACAGGGGAAGGCGGCACACACAGCTTTGGCTGTGATAGAAATGATGATGGTACATATCAATGATGATAGCAGTGTTTCAGTATTGGTTACAAAATACTGCTCAGTGATATAGGCTGACTTACTGGGTGAATGGGAGCTGTGGCCTCTGGTGCTATTTGCTCTGCCAGGGTCAGGAGGCAGATGACTAAAAGAAGTATGTGCTACTATTAAGATTAGAGACTTTGGTAACATAGATATTGGACCGGGTTGCTTTGAAGTATGGGATATGGAACCTTTTAGAAAGGATGTGAGCAGGCATACAAGTGTGGTAGGCTGCCATATGCCACCTTTGACTGAACTTTCTAATTGTCTTCAGATGCTGATGAAAGAAGTGGAAAAGGCAGTTTTTTTGGTTGTCTTGTGCAAGGGAGACCAGGAAATTACCACTTTATTCATTGGCACTAGCCTCCTGTCTTGTCACATAGGGCTGGGAAAAGCTTATCTCAACTGTGAAAAGTCCTGGCTGATACTTTGTAGGAAAGCCAGGGGTGAAGCCCTACTGCAGTCCTCAGTGCTTGCTCTTCCAAGTTCCCCATTCCTCTAGCACTCACACAAATACAAATCATGGCTATCTAGAATTCTGCTTTCTTCCCACTGTGTATTTTTGTTGGAAAACATTTGTATTTACAGCCTGTGATTGTACACTCCTGTATAGTTTCTGAACATTGCTGCATCAGGGGCCATACAAAGGCATTCTTCTTTCTGCTCACCATTGTTCCAGGCAGTCTTTTTTGGCTCTTCTGTGAGTGAAAATGCCTGTGCCTTTAAATCCATCCTCATCTGGCCAACTAATCTTCGACAAAGCAGGAAGGAGTATCAAATGGAAAAACAAAAACACAAACAAAAAGGTAGTCTCTTCACCAAATGGTGTTGGTGAAACTGGATGGTGACAGGCAGAAGAATGAAACTTTCTTACACCAAACACAAAAAATAAATTAAAAATGAATGGAAGACCTAAATGTGAGGCAGGGAATCATCAAATTATAGATGAGAACATGGGCAGCAACCTCTTTGACCTCATTCGCAACAACTTCTTTTTAGACATGTCTCCACAGGCAAGGGAAATAAAAGAAAAAATGAACTATTGGGACTTCACCAAGATAGAACTCTTCTACATAATGAAGGAAACAAGTAACAAAACTAAAAGACAGCCAAAGAAATGGGAAAAGATATTTGCAAATGACATATCAGATAAAGGGTTAGTATCCAAAATCTAAAAAGAACCCATCAAACTCAACACTCAAAAACAAATAATCCAGTGAAGAAATGGGCAGAAGTCATGAACAGTCATTTTTCCAAAGACATCTAGAAGCCTAACAGACACATGAAAAGATGCTCAACATTGCTCATCATCAGAGAAATTCAAATCAAAACCACAATGAGATACCACCTCACACATGTCAGAATGGACAACATGAACAACTCAGGAACCAAAAGAGGTTGGCAAAGATGCAGAGAAAGGGGAATTTTTTTCCGCTGTTGGTGGGATTGCAAACTGGTGCAGCCACTCTGGAAAACAGTATGGAGGTTCCTCAAAAAATAAAAATAGAAATAACCTACGACCCAGCAAATACACTACTAGATATTATCCAAAGGATACAAAAATGCTGATTTGAAGGGACACATGCACCTCCGTGTTTATAGTGGCACTATCAATAATAGCCAAATTATGGAAAGAGCTCAAATGTCCATTGACTGATGAATAGAGATTATACAATGGAATACTACTCTGGAATCAAAGAATGAAATCTTGCTGTTTGCAACATGCATGTTACTAGATAGAGTGCATTATGGAAAGTGAAATAAGTCAGAGAAAAATAAATATCACATGATTTCACTCATAAGTGGAACTTAAGAAAAACACAACAGATGAACAAAGGGGAAGGGGAGGAAAAGTAAGATAAAAACAGAGAGGAAGGCAAACCATAAGAAACTCTTAAATACAGAGAACAAACTTAGGGTTGCTGGGGTGGAGGTGGTGGGCGGTTGGGCTTACATGAGTGATGGGCATTAAGGAGGGCACTTTTGGGATGAGCACTGGTTGTTATATGTAAGTGATTAATCACTGTGTTTTACTCCTGAAACCAATACTACAGTGTATATAAAGTAACTTGAATGTATATAAATAAATTGAAAAATAAATCCACTTTTGTCTGGAAGCCTTTTGTTTCTTTTGTTTTGTGTGGTTATTGCTCTCTGAAAGAGAGTCCCAGTGTCCAGAGCCACCAACACTTGGAACTAGACTTCAGTTGCCCCTTGCTTCATGCCCTTTAGGGATCTCTGTTCCTATTCTTGCCCCCTCTGCTCTTGGAGAGATGCTAGGTCCTTCCTTTATCATAAGAAAAGGTAGAGCTGATAAGGTGTACATATTTGGGGACAAAGGATTCAGCAGTATTGGCAAGCTGTGAAAATCTGGGACTGTCCAGTAGTCACCATTTAAATCACTTGATTTCATTATTATGTAACAATTTACCATAAAAGCAGAGAAGCTTGTGTAGATCATATTTTTTTTTTAATTCAGAAAGCCTTAATTACAGAGAAATATTCTTCCATTTTGAAGGCTGCAATTAATGTTGCAATGGCTCTCTGCCTTGTCAACTTTAGAGTATAGGGAACATTTCCAGAAATACAGCAGACTTGCTGGCTATGTCTCTTGTTTATAAAATAGTTTATGCATTGACATTTAGAAATTTCTATTTACTTGATCTCAGATGGTCATATATTACATAAAAGAAAATTAGAAACGATTATAACTTTTCCCAAGTCAGGGAAAATTCAATATCTAGTGCACTGTGCATTTTTCCTATACATCATTAAAAAATGCATTTCTAAGTTCCAATTGCCTTTCTAACTCTACCACTGGTAATGATGATGGACTTTGTGATTTTCTAGCAGCAACTCTGATTGTAATCCAATTCATCCATTTGCCCTTACATTCTTATGTTTTGTAACAAAAATATGGCTCCTCGAAATTGCTAGAAAGTGTACTCATATTGTGTGGATTGCCTTTCTTTGGAGAGATGCTTTTGCAATTCTTATTAAGGAAAAGAAAATTACAGTAAGAAATTATAAAAGTAAAGACAAGAAAGTGAAAAATAAGTAAAGGCCTTGAGATGAGCTAGAGAGAGTAGATGGGATTTTTGAGGGTAAATTCAAAGAAAATAAAATGATCAATACTGGTGAAGAAAGCCATTGCTAAATATGCCTTTTTTTTCAGTCAAACACATTATCTAAGGTGGAAATTGAACTTTTGAAGCTGTGTTAACATTCTACTGTTCAGCTTTATCAAGGCAAGGAACAAAGGGAGAAATGTATAACAGCAAAAGAACTGTAATATGATAAGACTGTGATCAGCTGGATATTTAATCTGTCAGCCCTCCACCAAAATGACAGTGGTTTTAATACAGTAATTATTTGGGCAAGATATGGCCCTTATTTCAAAAATCCATTTCGTATTTAGTCATACACCTTTTATGGATAGAGACAGTGGTTGACTTGGCACCTGCTTTAGTAATAGATCTTTGAATCCTTTAGTTTGTGGTTTGCAGCAAGAGACCATTGCCATTTCTCCACAGCGCCAAGACAAAGCAAAGCCCTTCCAGTTTTCCTTACTGAAGGAAGTACGGTAGTATTATGGTGCTGTCTTAAAAAACTTATTTGTAAGAATAAATAAAATTTTATTTAATTTTTTTCTTAGCTGATCTTGCCACATCATTCTTTTCACACACTGAATATGCATTTGGCACAATTTTTCTATACTAGTTTATTATTTAAGGTAGCTAACTTGTTAAAAAGATATTCACTAATAACCTACTATGTATCAGGCACTTTTCTTCATACCAAATTAAATGTGAATATCAGAAAAAAATCATTAGGTGGTTTCATTAATATTACCTTAAAAAATGGTCCCTTTTTGCTTGTAGTTAAGAGTGAAATAAGGGAAAACCATTTCTTCTTTTTCTCCTTCCCCTCCTCCTCCTCCTTTTTCTAGAGAGCCATTTCTTGGGAAACATTTCCATTTCAGTACATAGGACAACCATTAGGAAATTAAATCTGTTTCTGATAAATACTATTTAAAAATATAGGAAGCAAAACTCATAAAATTTAACAAAGGGTCCTAATAATCTGTTGCATCACAAGAACTAATGATCCTAACAAACTCCACAAATAATATCTCCAGTGTTTTATTGAGCTGTCAAAATTGTCTTTCCGAGTTTGACTTTGGCTCAATTGTAGATACTTGCACTCTGAGATTTAACCCGCTCAGCAAGGCATGACTGTCAATCTGTCAGAGCCACACAGCTCTCTGCAGATCACTTTTAGGATTCCACAATAATCCATTCTTTTTTAATTTTTTTAATGTTTTATTTATTTCTGAGAGAGAGAGAGAGAGAGAGAGAGAGGCAGAGTGAGCAGGGTAGGGTCAGAGAGAGAGGGAGATACAGAATCTGAAACAGGCTCCAGGCTCTGAGCTGGCTGTCAGCACAGAGCCCAACATGGGGCTCGAACCCACGAACTGTGAGATCTTGACCAGGGAAGTCAGATGCTTAACTGACTGCGCCACCCAGCCACCCCCACCATAATCCATTCTTCTTAGGAGGATATGTGAGGTATTATAGCATATAAACATTTTACTGCTATAGTTTATTTCTATAAATTGCTCATCCACTATTTGAAGAGTTAACAAAGAAATTACTTATTTTACCCTACTATCTCACAAAATATAATGAATTAATTTATATCATATTAGTATTCTCAAAATTCCTTTTAAAAGAGCTCTCATTTTATTTTATTATTATTTTAGCTTTATTCATGCCTACAATATCATCTGCTGGTCTATTATAGTCACTCTGAATAAAGGATGGATATGGTTTGAAAAAATATAAAGCAAGATTAAATAAACTCAGTATAAACAGACTAGGAACTAGCATTCAGTGTCATGTCATGGGATACCAGATGATTGACTCTAAAACATAGTTATGATATTAAGTCTTTACCTTTTTTTCTTACCTTTTTTGTGTAGTTTGCCTTGATTATATGTTTCAAATGTCAGTATCTGCATCTATGTGTTTTCTTTTTTATATCACCATATACATGCATTCCACTTTATTGTAATTGTTTAAGTTATATGGTAATTCCCAATGTGTTGTGTGTTTCCTGAAAGCAATATCTTTATCATGCTATTGCTATATCCTGTGTACTCAGCACAGTACCTGCCACATAGTAAGCTCTAAAAATTATGTAGAGAAGGAACAGATTAATAGTTTAAAAATTACAATGATTTTCTCATGGAATGAGGAGCATATGTAAGGTATTATTATTACTCTCATATCAACATATATTATGTTTTGCCCTGGAATTTTAGTCCATAAGAGAATAGGTTAAAAGTATTTTTGCCCTGGGGAGAAAGTAGAAATAAAAAAAAAATGAATATACAAAGTATTGTTAAGAGTGCTTTATGAATATGTTTCATTGGATTATAAATTCCATAATCAGTGAAAATGTATTTTATATATTAGGTGTCGTTGAGATTGTATGTATTAAAATAAATTCACTTGAGTAATTGAGCCCTTGAATAAAATAATTTGATATTAATTTAGTTAATTGTCACAAATTGTAATTAGATTATTTTTCTAGGAATGACCAACAAATTATTGAAAGAATCAGGAACAAAATGAGAATAGAATAAAAATAAGAGAATTTTATATTTATGCAGCATTTTTCAGTTTATTCATCACACTCCCACACATTTTCTCATGTTATCTTCACAAAACTATGGCAAAGCAAGACTCATTATCCTCATTTTATAGAAACTGAGTCTGAAACTTACAGACTCAAATCATGGCAAAAAACGCTAATGAATGCAGGAACCGGGACTCAAGGTGGCTTCTGCTGTTTTCAAATCCCATCATCTTTCCAACAAGAGATCTTATGTTTCAAGAGTAGATAATCCGTACAGGATCTGGGAGTCAGTGTAAGGAAGGGCTTATTTGCAGAAAACAGGAAACAAGGGATAAAAAGGTTACAATCTATCCCAAACATAGTGTCACACTGCTTCATTTGTTTCTGAGCTATCGCTAGCAGCAATTTGGCTTCCCCAATACTTCACTTTTATCATTTCCTTACCTTAAATAGATGCTTATCCTTGATTGACACATTTCTCTACTCTTATATGAACATTTAAAAAATTGAGTTGACGAATTTTCAAACATTGATTTCTTTCTTTCACATCTTTTGTGAAGTCTTCTCTTCACCCCCACATTCAAGCCTAAATTGGGGATTCCTTCCCCTTGCTGGCAAGATTGTCTCCTGTCAATTTACAGAGTATACCTACCAGTTAGAATTTAATTGTTTGCAACTCTTACTCAAAGGTGAAGTCTTACAATTTAGTTTATTTAAACATCAAAGGAACAATATGCATAGCAGCGTCTATACTGAATGCTGAAGCTACAAAGCTGAGAACAATGACCTTATCTTTGATGAATTTAAATCATAGTAGGGGGAAAACAGACACGCAGAGATGACTGATCTTCCCATGCAATGTGGAGGGTTGTTGAGGCAAAAATGGCACTGAATCTAGAGTATACTCTGTGCATAGGGGTCAGTGACTACTTGGTTTCTCAATAGGAATGGCAAACTGTTAACTACGTTGTATAGCCAAGGACCCTACATCTGTTGGGTGAAACCAAAATACAACTGTTCCATGAAAGTCAGTCTAGCTGCACTGATTGATTAGTAGAAATAGATCATGGAAGAGTTTTTTTGTCTTGGTTTATTTTATTTTGTTTTATCCCATTTAGCTGAAAATTCACATTGTTGACCAGTGTAGACCAGGCTGCACAACAATTGCAGTGACATTTTATTAAGTAGATTGATTTCTTGCAGGGAAATTTTATTAAATGTATTGATTAAATATATAAATATATTAATCTCCAGAAATTACAGGGAAGAATTCTTAGATGGAATGCAAGATTTGTATTTTCTAAAAGATTTTCCGAAAGGTGATTGTGATGTAAATCAAATTTAAGAGCCAAAGCCTGAACAAAGTTTGAATTACTTTAAGCAGATAAATCATAAGTTCAAATTAGATTGTAGGTAGATCCATCTGTTAGAGGGGCGGAGTATGAAAAATAGATGCAAGAAACATTTAACCTTGAAAATCCAAACCCCGAAAAGCCTCAAAAACATACTATTCCAAATCTACGTGAACAGCTAGTAGAGGGCCTTGAGTAGACTCACTAGGACCTTATGAATAGGCACAGGGAACTGCTGCTTATAACGGCTATTATCACAGATGGAACTCTCTCTGAGATCTGGCAACATCCCATGAACATGAATAAACATCAGAGAGATACCATCTCATACACAGGCATAAGCATTTGCAAACACAGCAGTGGCTCTGCATGTCCACACTTATCTTGGTGACTGTAAGAATTCTTTTTTCTTAATATTTATGTATTTACTTTGAGATGGAGAGAGTGTGCGAGCAGGGGAGAGGCAGAGAGAGAAGAGGAGAGAGAACCCCAAGCAGGCTCCTCACTGTCAGCGCAGAGTCCAGTGCAGGGTTCGATCCGATCTCACAAACAATGAGATCATGACCTGAGCTGAAATCAAGAGCTGGATGTCAAACCAACTGAGCCATCCAGGCGGCCCAAGAATTATTTTTATCTTCCCTTCTTGGCCATCCCTTTTGCTAGTGATGATCATGTCCACACTACTCTGTGCATACCTACATACCCCACTCCCCAACTATATCCCATGTGTGGAACTCCAGGTCAGTGTCTGTTGTATTCTTGCCTATTTATTCATCATTTTCTTAGATGAGTCCCTCAACATTTTATTTTTGCCTTAATTAAAATGTAAAGATTTATTCTTTGTTAACTCTCTCAAATAGAGACTCTTTTCTTCTTTTGTATCTTCATGAATCTCTGGATGTGAGGGCGTGGAAAGTTTCTTCCTCATTTATCATTGTCCTTTCTCTCTATCATTGGTTTCTGGTTTCTTGTCCTTTCTTGCCTACCCAGATTCTAAGATACATTATTTCAGCCTTTCCTTTAGAAGTATTTTCAAATCTCATTCCTCTTATCTTTTTTTCTTCTTACAGTACTAGCAAACTCCCAATCTGGGTGAGTTTTGATATTTTTGTCTTTATGTCTTCACCTAAACAGCCAAATGCTGACACAGAACACCACAACATTCTGCTGCTTTATTTGAAAAATGAAATTACTGTTCTTCATGTTTCCTTTCTTCATTTCTCCAGTAATCTTGCTTTCCTATTCTTTTATTTTTTTCAAGTTTATTTATTTGGGGGGGGGGAGGGCAAGGGGAAGAGACAGAGAGAGGGAGAGAGAATCACAAGTAGGCTTTGCACTGTCAGTGCACAGCCCAAAAAAGGGTTGAACTCCCGAACCAGGAGATCATGACCTGGGCTGAAATCAGGAGTCTGACACTTAACTGACTGAGCCACCCCGGCACCATTCCTCTTCTTACAGATGATTGCATAGCTTCTCACGCCTGTAGCTCCGTTCTCCCTTAGACATCTCCTCTTAACTCTCAGCTGATGACCTCACCTCAATCAAGGCCACCATCATATTTTACCAGAACTGCTGCAGTAGTCTACGGAGTGCTGTCTTTGACTCTATACTCACGGTCATCAACCCACACAAAGCACACAAAAATATGCTTTGAATTATATTACTTGACTGCTTACAGTCTTTTAGGAGCTTCCTACTTTATGTAGGATAAAATCTGAACTTGTATGTTATATTCTTCTAGGAGCTATATATCTGGACCTCCTTATTTCTTCAAACTCATGGTTCTCTAGACATTCTGGTGCTATTTTCATTTTCTTAAATATGCCAAGCTTTGTCCAGACTTGGGTGTTTTTCTCTGCTTGGAATGCTCCTTGCCAGGATTCTACCACTACCAAGATATGGCTAGATTTTTCTCTTCCTTTACATCTCAGAATAATGTCTCCTTTTCAGCCAGTATTTCTGTAACTACCTTAGCAAACTAGTCTTGACTCTTAATCTCTATATCAGCCCCCTGTTTGTTTCTTACATAGTAGAGAAAAAAAAGCCATAAACCCTAATTCAGGTGTAATATAACTGCTGTTTGTTCCTGTTTTTTGCCCCCACTCCCACCCTGCTTCTGCTTCTGTTTTTATAAGTGCACTTGGGAAGGGAGCTACTAAGTTCTTCTCTCCTGTTGGGGTGGAATTTTTATTTATCTATATTTGGACTGTGCTCATCACATCATGACAGAATTTTAATATATGTATTAAACTTGAGTCTTTCAATTTTGTGCTTACTTAAATTTGTTTATCTCCCCTCTATAATAGCAAGGAATTAATGAGGACAGGGACTACTTCATTCTTATTCAACATTCATGTATTCAGTACCTAGTACTAGATATTGTATGAATATGAATATATATAGATATATTCATGATTTCAGCAGCTCATCATCTTTTTGCTTCTTAGAATTATGGGTTCAAAAGTAAAATTTCAAAAACTTAGACTTGTAGAGACTATTCTGTGCCTCAAGTCTTTTATATAACTCTGGCTATAAACCAAGTGTTACTCAAGTAGACTGAGTAAAATGTTATTTTGATAACATGTTATTGTACAGTTATCTCTATATAGAAAAAAAAAAAACATCTGGCCAAGCTAATTTGGCAAATGCTGGTTTAAATAAGATAGGTAGGTTTCTTCACCACAGAAATTCTCAAATTGATATTTGAGGATATGTTGCAAAACTCCAGTGTGGCCTTGAAACTCATATATTTTTAGAAGAGTGTTTCATGGCACTAATATATAAAATATAGTAGTTTAGTAAACTCTGCCCTAAACTCTTTTTTTAGTACTCCTATTAATAAATTGACATCATTGGTAGTGTCCCATAGCTTTCATTTCTTTGAAGTTTTAAAGGAGGATGGGAATTATTCCTTTTCCAGTTTAATTCTGATTTTCAGTATTTCCAATAGAAAAAGATTTGGGTTACCATTTTTAGCTTACCTAGTTGCAATAGGAAAGAAGGATTCCACACCCTACTTGCTATGGGTTATTTCTCTACCCCTTATCCCCACTCTAGAGGGGCACATGGCTCTGTCAGTGTTCATTCCTTGTAGTGGCTTAGAAGAGACTAGCAGAGTCTCGTTATGTCAGCCCATCAGTCTCCCATCAGTTGCCCTTCAGCTCTCGCTTGCTTAGCTGAGAGACTATCCTAAGGTACCAGTCTTTACTTCCTCTGTGGCTGGAATGCAAAAATAGCTACTCCCACTTTATTGTCTACTTTATTTTTACCTTTCCAATAATTTCTAAGATTATCCATACAAACTCATATCTCCATCTGCATGATTCAAAAAACAACAAACAAAAAACAAATGAAGGAAAAGGTAATTTTTTTTCTTTATCTCATGAATAGAAAGTATGCTTTCAGAAGACAAACACAGGGCGCCTGGGTGGCTTAGTCGGTTAAGCGTCCGACTTTGACTTAGGTCATGATCTCGCAGTTCGTGGGTTCGAGCCCCGCATCGGGCTCTGTGCTGACTGCCAGCTCAGAGCCTGGAGCCTGTTTCAGAGTCTGTCACTCCCTCTCTCTCTGACCCTCCCCTGCACATGCTGTCTCTCTCTCTCTCTTAGAAATAAATAAAACATTAAAAAAAAAAAAGACAAACACACATTTATAAGTCTATTAGTAAGGTGTAATATACTACTTATTTCCAGAATATAACAATTCTAATAATCTCATAGACATACTGTTTAACCAAAACAGTATTGCACAGATTATATACAAATCTGTTTGAATATTAATTGATGGTATATATTTGCCTTATTTATGTTTTATAGTTATATACCCTTTAAAATATTTTATATTTATATATCTTATGAATACTGTATATCCTGGTAATCATTTTTAATATTTATATATGTATATAATAATTTATATACATTTCAATACTTTGTGTATATGTATATATTTTTTTCAATTTAGGGGATATAAAGTTATCACAGACAGGTAGAAAATCATATGGTTGCTTTAACTTAAACCATTATTATTTTTATACTGTTTGAAAGTCCATAAAAATGTTGAGTATAACATAGTATTAAGAAGCAGGTGAATTTGTACTTTTGGCATCATTTTGTTATGGGTCATGATTCTAGAGTGAGAATAGGCTATTATTTAATGAAATTATTGATATCTTAAGGTAAATATAATTTTTTACAATAAAATCCTCAATTGATACAACACTTTCAGGCATAAAAAACAATAAGTAAATAAGTATATATCCACTATGTAAATCTGGAAGTATCTGTAAACTTCCTCCAAAGTATATTTTTTGCCACTTTTGCATATAGGTATCCTGGGACATGAATGTTGTGTTTACTATTTCATAAGTTTTCTTTATAGTTTTACCACATATGCATTTATTCCTAAGCAACATATTGTTTAGTTATACATGTTTTCGAACTTGATATAAATCAAATCATGTTGTGTCTATTCTTATAACTTGCTTTTTAAATTCATTTTTTGGCTTTTGGGATTTAGTGATATTAATGTGTGTGACTGTAGTCCCAGAACATTCACAGTGTGTAGTGTACTATAATTTTTATTTATACATTTTGCTGTCGATGAACTTTTTGATTATTTTAATTTCTGTTTCTCTCTCTTTTCTATTTTTAACAATGAGATTATAGAAATTCTTATACAAGTTTCCTGGCACACATATGTAAATGCAGTTACTGATTCATGGGATATACAGATGTTCCACTTCATTAATTTAAACATTCAGTTGTTTTCAAAAGAGATTGTTATGTGGGGCACCTGGGTGGCTCAGTCAGTTAAGCATCTGACTCTTGGTTTCAGCTCAGGTCATGCATGTGCATGAATTTGAGCCCCATGTTGATCTCTGTGCTGACACTGCAGAGCCTGCTTGGGATTCCCTCTCTCTTTTGTCCCTAACCACCCCCTCAAAATAAATAAGTAAACTTAAAAAAAAAAAAAAAAGGTTGTGTGCATTTACGTTTCTACCAGCAGGGCATGAGAATTTCTGGATGGATTTTCCAGGTTTTTTTTGGTATGCTTGCTAAAACATTTTTCATTTTTATCCATTTTTAATTTTTTTGCTGATATTGGGGTTATGATTATATCTCATGGTGGATTAATTTGTACTCTCCTGTTCACAAATGAAGTTGATCATATTTTCAAACATTTGAAGGTCATTTATTTTTCTCTGAGAAAATTTCTATTTTCTGTTTCTATTGTTATTTGTCTTTATCCTACCTACTGTGAGAATTCTTTTTTAATTAATTAATTTTTTTAATTTATGTACAATTTAGCATATAGTGCAACAATGATTTCAGGAGTAGATTCTTTTATTCTTGAGATGAGTCTTGATATATCTTGTAAAAATTTCACAGTTTGTGGCTTTTATTTTCAGTCTCCCTTTTTAGAATCTTTTGATTAATGGAATTCTCAATTTAATTTATTACCCTTTATCAGTATTTTTATTTGTGATTTATATTTTTGTGCGTTAAAATTTTTATGTTTTATTCTGTAACCATATAGACTTTCTCCTATATTTTTACTTTTTAAATTTTATTTTAGATAGGGGAGAAGGGCAGAGGGAGAGAGAGAGAATCTCAAGCAGACTTCATGGTCAGCATGAAGCCCCACATGGGGCTTGATCCCACGGCCCTGGGATCATGACCTGACCCAAAATTAAGAGTTGAATGCTCAACCGACTAAGCCATCTGGGTACTCTCCTCTATATTATCTTTGGAAATTAAATTTTGCGAATGGTACAGGGTAGGTATCGAATTTCTTCTCATGTGGACAAAGAGTGGCTTCAGTACCAGCAAGATAGCCCATCCTTTTACAGTGATCTGTAATACTGTTTTGTGTGTCACATTGTCTATTTGTCTTTATCGTGTCCAGTACCATTCTGACTATATTACTTTAGATCATATAAATCTTGGTAACTATCAGTGCAAGTTTGTCCGGTTGTTTTCTTCTTCATGAGGCACTTGACCATAACTTTTTAAAAAATCTCCATTAACATTTTGAAACAACATGACAAATTATCTCAAAAAAAGATTTAAAAAAACTCCAAAAAACAGGTCTTTTGACATTTGATAAGTTCCTTCAATCTACAGACATATTTTTGAGAAGAAATGATATATCACCATTTAGGTCTTATTTAATGTTTTTTTTCAGTAACATTTTATATCTGAGCCTGGTAGTTTTTGTGGAATGATTTTTAACAACCATTTTAATTTTTTGAATGGTTATGGAATTATTCAGATTTTTATTCTTGTATATATATGTGTGTGTATATATATATATATATACATATATATATCTTATTCTTCTATAGAAGAAAAAGTTCATTTGTTTAACTTCTTCTAAATTCTTGGTATAAAATTGAAATAGTTTCTTATTTGCTGTTTGATCTCTGCTACCTCTATAGAACATCTATAGATATGTTTTTCTCAGCTGTTTTTTTTTTCTTTTTCTCTCTCCTTTTCCTTTCTCTGTCTCTGTCTCATACACACACACACACACACACACACACACACACACACACACACATTTTGCAACTCTATGTTAGTATTAATCTTGGCACAGATTTGACAATTTTATTATACTTTTCACAACCCAAGTAATTTGTTAAATCTGTTCCACTATGTTATTATATCCTAAATCATTAATTAC
The DNA here is from genome assembly GCA_017311185.1 of Proteles cristata cristata. Taxonomy (NCBI): domain Eukaryota; kingdom Metazoa; phylum Chordata; class Mammalia; order Carnivora; family Hyaenidae; genus Proteles; species Proteles cristata. The sequence continues at coordinate 55,646 of JAESUZ010000616.1, forward strand.
TTTTATCATGACTATTTACTTTCTCTGTTTTTATTTTGTGTCCTTTATTTAATTCTGTTAGGTGAGTTAACTCCTTAATTTATAGTTTTTCTTTTATTTATAAAAAGGTTTTGGGGCGCCTGGGTGGCTTAGTCGGTTAAGCGTCCGACTTTCCGACTTTCGCTTAGGTAGTGATCTCGCGGTTCGTGGGTTCGAGCCCCGCGTCGGGCTCTGTGCTGACTGCCAGCTCAGAGCCTGGAGCCTGTTTCGGTCTGTGACTCCCTCTCTCTCTGACCCTCCCCTGCTCACGCTGTTTCTCTCTCCTAGAAATAAATAAAACATTAAAAAAAAAAAAAAAGGTTCTAAGTGTATACCTTGTTCTTAGCTGAATCCCAAAATTTTGGGGTAATTTTTCCCCTTCTAGTTTTTTCAGTTCTAATTTTTTGAAGTTTTTTCTTTTAAAATATTATTATTATTATTATTATTATTATTTTATCGTTTATTTATTTTTGAGACACAGAGTGCAAGGTGGGGAAGGAGCAGAGAGAGAGGGAGACACAGAATCTGAAACAGGCTCCAGGCTCTGAGCTGTCAGCACAAAGCTCAATGCGGGGCTCGAACCCACGAACCATAAGATCTGACCTGAGCCGAAGTCGGACGCTTAACCAACTGAGCCACCCAGCCGCCCCTTTTGAAGTTTTTTCTATGGAATGGGAATGTTTTTCTTGACCCATGAATTCTTTAGAAGTATGCATTTTTAATATATGACTTAATAACTTTTTATTTTTCATTTTTGTCATTTATTAATTACTTTGTAATATAAGAATATGATCTATATTGAACAGACTCATTTAAATTTGATTTCTTTCTGGCCCTAGTGAGTGCTCAGTCTTTTAAAATCTTTAGGAATAATATTCATTCCCCGATAGTATGAAATGTCTTATTTGTGGGGCACCTGGGTGGCTTAGTTGGTTAAGCGTCCGACTTTCGCTTAGGTCATGATCTAGCGGTTCGTTGGTTCGACCCCGCGTCGGGCTCTGTGCTGACTGCCAGCTCAGAGCCTGGAGCCTGTTTCAGAGAGTCTGTGACTCCCTCTCTCTCTCTGACCCTCCCTGCTCATGCTGTCTCTCTCTCTCTCTCCTAGAAATAAATAAAAATATTAAAAAAAAAAAAAGAAATGTCCTATTTGTGTCATTGTTTCCAAGCTTGTTAATTGTGTTACTCAAATCTCTGTTATTCTGACTGATTTGTTTTTCTAATTTATAGTTTACTGAGAGATGTTTGTTAAACTTTCCTATTATGAAGGTGGATTTGCCAAGATTTTCATATGGTTTTGTCAGTTTTTCTTCCTTTATATTAAATGAAGAAATTAAAATCCAACTTACATTATTGGATATTAAAATCCAATTTACATTATTGGATATAAATAGATGAGAATTATCATGTCTTCCTTATGAATTGAATATTTCATGATGACATCCTGACCCTACTTATCTATTTCCTCTGCGGAGCAGATTGTAGTTTAGCAAAATGACAGTAACAATATCTCCTGTCCCATATGCTTCTCTCACAATGTGACTTTGACATTCCTGCCACTGAAGTATGTGTCTTTGTTCTTTCCTCTGGATTCTGGGAAACCTGTAATTAAGAAGGAAGCAATACTATGTGCCATGTAAGACTAGCTTGTAAAGGCAGTAAGATTCCCTTTCATCTGCCATGCCATGAGGAAACCTTGACTGAAGAACACGAGGAGACCACATAGAGAGGCCAGATGGAGGTGAGATCGAAGCTGATACTCTGTCCACAGCACATCTTGGGAATAAAGACTCCCAGATGATTCTTATGCTTTGCCAATGGATCATGCCCAGACTTTGGAACTTTCTAGCTAGGGCTTCAGATGTTGAGAATCAGGGACAGGCTGTCCCTGTGCTGTTTGGATTATTGACCCCTGGAATTTAAAAAACAATCTTTTAAGCAACTCTTTTGGGGGTGATTTATTTTGCTTAAATAGAGTAATCTGGCCACTCAATTACTTTCTGTGGTATATCACTTAAGGTTTAGTACAGTTGTAGGTAACTGAAGACTCAAAGTGAAATGCAGGCTTGCTTTTTATCTCCTACATAAAAGAAGTCTAGAGATAGTAGTCCAGAGCTGAAGGAGCAGCTCCTTAGCTACCATGAAACAAGGCTCCTTATCTCTTTCTCTTATGTCATTTTTAGCACGAAACTTTAATTTTCCTCTTCACCTCATATCCACATGCCAGGCAGCAGGGAAGGAGAATGTGAGGAAGTGCAAAATGGGTCTTCCTTCCAATTGAGTGAATCTCTATTAAGGAGATTTCCCTGAAGCCACAGTTTATGCCTCATTGGCTGCACCTACTGCAAGGGAGCCAGGAAAATGTAGTTTTAAGTTTGACAAATTGCCATTCCGAAGAAAATCAGTGTTCAGTTACTAAGGAAAACTGAGAGAATATATTTGAGATAGTTCTTACTAGCATTTCTTTTTTTTGGGGGGGCCAGTGGTATACCTTTTGTTTTACTTTAGCTATATCTTTATTGTTCTTGTATGTCTCTTATAAGTGTTACATAGCTGGATTTTTATGCAGTTGGACCATTTTTATATTTTATTAATACATTCATATTTATTGTGATTAGACCCTTATATATAAGCTCCTTTTATGCTTTTTAAAAATTTTTTACAGTGAGTCTTTAAAATTTTAACAAACATACAGACTTATCAGGGACTAAACATAATCAGTATTTTTACATTTCTCTGAAAAAGTATAAGGACTGTGAACTAATTTAATTCCTTTCTAGTTACATGCTATTTTCATGTATCTATTTTGCTTATTTTAAAACCTTACAAATTAAGAAATTGTAATATTGACAGGTTTATCTACATGTCTCTTTCTTCAGCGTTCTTTCTTATCCCACAAATTTTATTTTAGGGATGATTTTCCTTAATCTAGAAATAGATCCTTTTAGAATTTCTTCATATTCTTTCCATGTTTTATAGACTGTTTTGACTAAAAATGTATTCATTCTTGAAATACAATTTTATGAGATATATTTTTTGCTCACTAATTTAAAGTCATTATTCCAGTGTTTTCTATTATTATTACTTTCATTGTTGTTTTGTTCTACTTGGTGTGGTTGGCTATAGGAATAATTGTCTTTCTTCCTTATTTTTCTACATTCACTATTTTTGTTTGTTAATTACTGTGCCAGATACTGTTCCAAGTTCTGAAGATACACCATTAGACAAAAATATCATTGGCCTCAAGAAATTAGAAATTTGTCAAAAGAAAAGAAAATTGAGAGACAGTTTAATTATAGCAGGAAAAGTAGTGATATATATAATGTACAATGATGTGAATCCTATGATAACATCCAGAAATATTTATCCTCTGGTGATTGAGGATCTTTCTGGCCCTCAGTATCTTAGATATAACTTGCCTCTATATAAGCTGAATGAGAAAAATGATAAAAGACTAGTTTGTTGATGAGAGATGATGATGTAGGCCCATGGCTTTGTGATTTATCTTTGACACCAAATTGTATTATTAAAAGGAGGGTTTTTTTTCTGGCAAAACTTTTTAAAAATAATTCAGAAGGGGGCACCTGGGTGGTGAAGTTGATTAAGTTTCCGACTCTTGATCTCTGCTCAGGCCACGATCTCACAGTTTGTGAGTTCAAGCCCCACTTTGGGCTCCGCACTGATGTTGCAGAGCCTGCTTGGGATTCTGTCTCTCCTTCTATCTGACCCTCCCCCACTTGTGCTCTCTGTGTCTCTCTCTCAAACTAAATAAATCTAAAAAAAAAAAATCAGAAGGTAATGTAATTTTTGAAACACTGTAATGTTACAAACTTAATCTTAAAACTTAGCTTAAGGACTCTGATCAGATATTGAAAATAATGATAGTTTGGTTCTCAGAGAACCAAAAAAAATTTCATGCCAGTGGAAATAAAGAAGTCTAATGGCACAGAGGATATCCGATAAGCATGCCTGGTGTAATCGGGGTGTATAATCCTGGTGTCTGCCTTAGATGGGTTCTTTTGACTATAGATAGGTGAATGAGCTGACCTCTATATCTCTAGAAAAGAGGGACTATTGTTAAGGAAATGAGACAATGAGAGAAATCAAAATATAGCCAGACTTCATACAGTGTTCAGAAGGAAATTGGAGAGCTGTTAGCAAAGAATGACATTCTCTAAGGCACATTCTGCTTGTTATTCGTTTTTCTTTTTCCTCTATTTTTCATCTCTTGTAAAGTCCAGCTTGTTTATTGCAATAGCTCTTTTCCCTCATGTTTTCATTTAAGTACTCTTATTATCCCTCTTACTTATATTCCATAGTGATTACCACAGGTTCTTCCACATCATGACCACATAGGGTGCATTATTTTTGCCACTATGGGAAAGAGACACTCTTTTAACTGTATTTTATAGTCAGTTATTTCTGAGAGAGGTGATCTGTTTGTCTTAGCTTGTATTGTTGAACGAGGTCACAACCCTATTCACTAGCCAGGTTTTGAATCAGTTTTCCTTTCCTCATCAAATCAATTGAAGCCAGTGTTTAGGGAAATCATATGGTACATAATTCAGCAGAGGCAATAGAAAGCCCTCCTAGAAATACATCTCATGCATTATGTGTACACGTGTAGCTTTCATTATTGGTAGCTCTTTGGGATTGAAAGTTTGATATTAGATTCATTAGCAAAATGATTCAGGTGTTCTTTCTCCCATTAAGATTAATAGGATTAAGACTGAAAGTTGCTACTTAATGTGGAGGTAGTTTCTATAATCTATCATTCAACAAATAGACAGCCTAATGATGACTTTAAAATTTATGAGTGTATTTCCTTTTATGTGTTTTTAATAAATAATTTCTTTTAAAATAGTTTTAGAATTACAAAAATATTGCAAAGATAGTATAGAATTTATGTATGCCCACACCCATTTTTCTCCATACTTAAGTATGGTATATTTTTCATAACTAATGAGACAATATCGATACTTAGTATTCAGATTTCTTTAGTTTTTCCATACTGTCCATTTTCAGTTTCAAGATCCCAGCAAAGATACCTCATTACATTTAATAACAATGTTTCCTCAGGTTCCCCTCGATTATGATTGCTTTTTTTTTTCTTCTTTCACTTAAAAAAAATCTAGGCTTTCTTTTAATTTGTTTCAAACTTCTTATTGACAGAGCTTCAGAAATTGTTTTGTAAGTCTGCAGCAAGATTAAAAGCTTAATTAATTCTGTAGCCTAATGGAAGTATGAAATCATATGCAAAATGAAGAGCAAGGATAAAAATATCTGCAAAAAATAAACCATTATATTGAAAAAGAATGACATTTAATGTCCTATGATACTAATATTCTTGTGGTAATTGTTTTATTTTGCACATCTATTCACAAAGTTTCACTGGTGAAATAAATTATTGCTACACTTAGCATGTACGTAATTAAACATTATAAAAGCTACAAGGCATGTTTGTTTAAAGTCCTTTCATAATTTTAAATTTAATTATCTGAAAATTATCAATCACTTTATTAGTCAATACTTGAAATTGCATGCATGTCAGTGTAATTATTAATGCCAGCCCATTAACCAGCTCATTTACTCTGGCTATGCACAATTTTGTGTGACATTTAAAAAAGAACGCTATTTTCATCATGATACAATCATTTTTCTGAAGATCAACAAAAGATCTATTTCTTATAATTCTGTTACTTATTGTTTTCCTGACTAAATTCATAGACTGAGAGGAACCAGATGGTAATGGAAAATATACCAGGGGTAGTCTATTTAATTGGTATTTTAAATTGTTTTTCTTTCTACTCCAGAAGAATCTATATTTTATTTCTTTTACTGCTAGAATGCAAGAAAATGCAGTCTCTTACATTTTATGATACTTTTACATCCATTTTTCATTTGAATCTCACAAATAATCTGTGATATTAGTAAGGTAAACATAAAATCAACATTGCTAGGGTTCATCCACCTTTGAATATAAATACAAGCAAATAAATATTAATGCACATATTTACTGGCTCATTTAACTACATTTACAAAATGTAGGACCTACTTCCCTTACAAAGTTCTATTTTTTGTTTACTGTGTGCTTCTTGATGAAGTCCAATCTTAAAAAGCCATGGGGGAGAATGCAGTTTTGAAGCCAACATATTAAATACACTTATTCTTTGATTCATTGTTCTTAAAGTTTATACATTCCATCTGCTTTTCCTTTTGCATCATTTATTTCTCCATTTAAGTATATTTATATAATGCGTACTGTGTACCTGCCTCTGCTTCATATGTGATGGTATTAGTGTTGAATAATAGATTGGCTTTTTGACTTTACAAACTTTATTTCCTTATAGCAATTGGCAAACAATAGACAGGTAAATCAGACAGGACAATTTCAAAAAGTGTGATGGTTCCAATGATGACGATAAAATAGTGTTATGTGAGAGGGAGTAATGTGGTTGTTACCTTAGTGCTGTGTAAATTAAGACTCAGTGATGAGAGGGAGCCATTCGTGAAGACGTGAAAGAATCCAGTTCCAGTGAAAAGGAACAGGAAGTTTAGACTCCCAGGGAAGGGTGGATGGTGGCTCAGTAGGTTGAGCATCTTAGCTTTGGCTCAGGTTATGATCTCAGTGATGTTTGTGGGTTCGAGCGCCAAGTCAGGCTCTGTGCTTCAGATTCTGTATCTCCCTCTCTCTATGCCTCTCCCCTGTTCATGCTCTGTTTCTCTCTGTCTCAAAAATAAATAACATAAAAAATTTAAAAAAATAAAGAAAGAATCCCAGGGGAGAAAAGAAGCTTGGTGAACTTGAATATTTCCAAAGAAATATGTGACTGCAACATAATGAGTGAAGGGAAGAGCTTCTCCTGAAGCAGTTTGGGGAGGATACTTCAAACTAGTAAGACCTGATAGTACCACTCTCAGAAAAGAGAAACAATAATAATTTCTATATAAAGTCAGTCATGTCAGTTATTATCAAGAAAACGTTCTAAGTTCTAACCATATTCAGATTTAACATTTCTCTAATTTAGTGTATTATGTTAAGGTCTTTAATTTGCTATCTATATCCTCCACCCTCCTTTTCTATCCCTGTAAAAAATGCCTATACATCTTCCAAGGCAAACTAATGTACTCCTTTCTCTGGGGAAATACTCTTGACATCCTCGGAGTCTGAATTCCCAGAGCACTCTGTGAATATCTTCTTTATGGAATTTATTACATTATAATCTGCTCCCCATCCCCCACCCCCAGTTAATAAGTGTGTCAGTGAAGGACACTTGCCTCATTAATTTTTCCATTCTCTTCCTCCCAACTGCAACTGCTTTGAAGAATTGAAATAGTTTATAAAACAATTATTGGTCAAATATATAAAGAATAAGTTAATGATCAAGGTAATTACAAAGAAAATTCATTTTAGAAATTCATTCCTTTAATATTTAATTTTACTTGAGATTAAGACAAACTGGCCAGTGAAGCCACAGCATAGTATGGAAGAAAGGTATGATTCTAAAAACACAGATTCCAGTGGAATAACAATAAATGTATATTGGTTATATTTTTATTGGATTTATGGAGAAATACAGAAAGGTGATGGTGACATAGCTATTCATTTAATTAACCACAAAATAGAGATTTGGACTGATTTATATACAAATATTTGAATCAGTTACTGTTCATATTCCTTTGTGAAAAGGAAAAAAAAAAGAACACTGCCCATTTTTAACTTACTTGACATTTTTTCTTGGGGCAAACTTGAAAGTCCATATTGTAAAAAGTAGATTCTAAGTAGTCTGCTGGCTGGAATTTCAGTATTTTTCCAGGTTGACATCTCTCTCATTGTTGTGATGCAGACGTCAGGATACTTGGGCAGTCTTTGACATTTTGGTGACAACATTACCATCAACTGCTAATGTCAACTTCATTTGAAGAGGTTGAAAAGAAATTCTATAAGAGAATAAACAATGTCCACATGTTTTGAGACATGGCAGATATTTTTAATGCTAGTGACACAGGTCAGATATATATTTTTAAGTTTTATATCCAGAAAATAAAGAGTTCAGTTGCTCATGTGTTGATCAGTTGATTGCTGTGAGAGACAAAACTTATTTAAATAGACAAGGGATTTGTTTAAAGTCACTTTATGCTTTTGAGCAAAGATGGGTTTTGTAAATAAAGTATAAGTGAAATTTTCAGATAACTATGACTGCAATTTTAGCTTTCAGCCAAACTACATTTAGCTTTGCAGTATAAAATATTAACATGGAAAATACCTAGTATGGTGAAATGGTAATATTTCTTGCAAACTGATACTAGAAACTATTAGTATAAACCCAACACCCTTAGGCCCCATAGGAGCAAGAGCTTAAAATGTTGAAATAGCTGAGTAATAAGTGAAGAATATCCCATTGCCCACACATTACCAGTTTTCCAACATAGACTCTCATAAATGTGTGCAAGATCTTCTTAAGTGTTATAATGAACTCACACTTCCAAAAGTAAATGTAGGTAAATATTTCTGACATGTTAGAGGGGCACTGAGAATGACACTGTGGTATTGTACACTGGCTCGGTGACCTCCTTTTAGGGCCCAGGATCATTATGCCACTTGGTAACAAAGGCCGAGAACTCTTTCATACTGTAACCCCACGTGTTGGGAGTTTTTGGGGTTAGCTGTTACAGGAGGATTTGAATTTGACCAGGATATACCTTGCCACATTTTACCTTCAGTTCTTCTTTATCCCCCGACCCTGTTAATAATTTGCTTGATTTCACTTCACATCTATTTTGCTGAACAAAGTCAGCAAACTCTTTGTATTCTATAGGAATACATTCAATGAAGTAATTTTGTAAGGTACAGAAATTAAGGAAGAGGACAAATACCTAATCTTAATCCCATTAAATAGAGATAATGATTATACATATTTTTTTTGTTTTTTGTTTTTTTGTCTGTTTTGAGTTTATTTTTATTATTTATCTTGAGAGAGAAAGACACACAGAGTGTGCATGAGCAAGGGAGGGGCAGAGAGAGAGGGAGAGATATCTCAATGGGTTCCGCACTGTCAGTGTAGAGCCCAAAGCAGGACTCAGTCCCATGACCAGGAGAACACGATCTGAGCCAAAATCAAGAGTTGGATGGTTAACCTATAGAGCCTCCCGGGTGCCCAACTATGCATATTTTTTTAAATGTGTAAACACAGTATTTAATGGGTGTACAACATTTTACTGGATAGTTAAATATTTAAATATTATTTAACTAATTTAACTAAACTAATTATTTAACTAAATAATATTTAACTAAACTAACCATAGTATTTTAATTAGTTTTCCTATGTATGTTGTTTCCAGATTGGTACTAATGTAAATAAAATCACAATACCATCTTTATGCCTAAAATCTTGAATGATTTCTCAAAACAACTTCTAAAAAGATTTGCTAAGGTGTAAGTTATAAACATTTCTTAATTTTTTGACAAAGAATATTACATTTGTTTCCATAGAAATTATTTAGATTTGTGCTCCATCACTGAGTGATTGCTAGTGTCAACTCTTACAAAGACTGAATATCATGGAATTTGTTATACTCTGTAAGTAAATGATCCTTAATTGTTTCAATTAACATTAACATTGATTGATAATGAGATTGAACATTTTATAATATATATTATAGTCATGTATTTTCTCTGCTATAGAATTCTTCTCCTTTACCTGATGGATCTTGGTGTTTTCATTTTCACTGTGTGACTAGCTTTATATTTTTGGTGAAATCTCTTGCATTTATATTCATTTTCTTGTGCAGATTCATGCATAGCCTTTGTCTCCTAAGGCATTTTCATATACTCTATGTGGAAATAAATACGTTTTGGCTCTTTGTATATAGTTAGCTGGACTCCACCTCAAATTCGCTGGGGCATTACGGTAGTCTCTCAGTAATTATGCAACATTTGAGACGTCGTAAAGATTTTTTTAAAAGATGTTCCTAACTAATCATACCTCTAGCTTTTTTCATTTCCGTTTGCAGAAACTTTTTCACTTTAATTAAATACTTCACAATCACATTACATCTTGTTATCATTTAACTTGTTTTGTACATCTTTTTAAAATAATTTTCTTTTGACATACAGTCTATTTTCTGCACTTTAAACTCATCTTCTTCATTAGGTGAGTGAGGGGTTAGGTTAGCTAACGTGATGTCTTAAATAGTCCACCTTAAGGTGGTTTGTGATTTGAATGTTTAAAGACAGGGACTAGCTCTTTCATTTCTTTATCATCTGGCATTAAGTAAAATAGCGGTAGGCATAATAAACACTTTGTATAACAAAGAACAATAGCTGCTGATTAACCACATAGTTATCTCTGCTTAGTGTTATGATCCTATACATATTGTGTTTGGTTCTGATGTCTATGCATTTATGCTTCATTAATCTCAGAAAGATTGCAAGTTTGGTCAGGAGTTGTGCTATTTCTTTTGCAGAACCTCCCAAACACTTTGTACTCAGTAGGTGTTTAATAAATGTTTTCCAATTATTGGTAAAATAACCAGGAGTTTTACCTTGTTAGAGGGCTAACAATAAATGGCAAAGAAGTAAAAAATAATCTGAAATGCGAGGCATGGATTAAGAAGAAACAAAATTTTTGAAACACTAAAATACTTAAACCACTTAGCTTAAGGATAACTGGACTGTAGAGTAGTTCCAATCTGGTCTTTTTTTTTTTTTTTAATGTTGGTGAAAATATAAACTAAACAATTTTTTTTTATCCATTTTACCTTCTGGATTTTTTTTGCTATTAATAAATCAATACATGATATTCTTATACAGTTTGGAGGGCTTGTACAAAATATCTATTTTGAAATCTCAATGCTCATTCACATTGAGCCTTTGCTCTACTTATTCATTTATGGAAATGGAATTGCTGTAGCTATTTTCTCCAGCATTATGCTCCCCTCTGTAATGTTTAAGCCAAATTTGTTCATTTAAGATTCCTACCATATTTGTTTCTAGCTTTTACAATTAATGTATACTAAGTTGGACATATAGCAGGTAGACAGGAGAGACAGGAAAATATTTTCCAATGTGTCCTGTTTTCCTTCACATACAAACATTCTTTAAAACTGATTCAATGAGGTAGCTATTTTGTTTTTAATATAAAAATTATAGGTCGATTTTAGGACAAACATAAAGCTTTTAAAATTGTTTCATAAATTGTTAGAGTAGAATATAAAGTCTTCAATTACAAATTAAGGAGTTAGTAACAGTATAGTATTACATCCTGAAACTGGGCAAGTTATATCCATGGGGTATTAATACAGCTTATATCAGAAGTATCTCTGGAAATACAAAATTCATTTTTTTTATTATTGGATATGATAATATCTGCATATAAATATAACATGATTTTATAGACTTTATGCTTATATTTACATTTGACTTCAAAAGCCCAATATGAATATCAGTAGTTTTCATCCTATCAACATATTTTCTGTGGTTATGTACCATATATATATGAACATGAACAGACAGACACAGGGGTAGACAGTCCTACTGGGAATCATGTGTACCTCTCCATCTTGGAGGTTTGCTCAGGTAAGAATCAGTACTTGCCTGCCTATGAAACTTATGTATGCAGATTGGCAAAGAAACCAATCAATGTGCAAGGGAAAATTTAATCGTAGACTTGGAACGACAAAATAAATTTCTTAAACCTGAGATCAAGAGTTTTAAAACAAAACAAACAACAAAAAGTTTTAAAACAGTCACCTTGATAGAATTATTTTATTAATTTAATCCAATGGCTGGATGAACACGAGAATGTGAATTTCTTCTTACCACAATATCAGTAGTGCCTAGGGCAGTGTACCTGGTACCAGAGGAGACAGTAAGCATACTGAATGGAAAAATTAATGAATAAATATCGTATATAAACTTATCTGCACACGTGAATATACAGTGCTTGAAACTGAACGAGACTTTTAGCTGCAATAAGAAGAAACATTGGGTCCTTTGGTAGCTGAGATACTATTTGAAGACTAAACACCTTACCTTTTACTGACAGGCATTTATGACTGATGAAAGCTAGACAATTTACTTCAAGTGATTCAGAAGTATAAGTAGGACTAACATAACTGAATGTGCTTTTCCCCTATTCTGGGAGAATGAGCTTCAGTTCCATCTTTATTAGAGGAAAGTATAGTGTATCTCAGTTATTCTTTGTCTCTTGTTTCTACCTTGGCTGTCCCTTCTGAAAGCATCTGTCACACTGTATTCAGTTCACTCTGCATTCTGTTAATGCTGTGAGCTAGCTGTAGGGTATCTGCTTAGGAGCAACTAGTGGTACTCCCAGTAGGGACCAGTTACATGCAGAAAAGAATAAGCAAAACTACCCACAGAGGTACTGGCTTCCAACAATTTTGCAGAAGTGTGAAGATTTACAGTAGAAAATAAAGCACCTCATGCTGGGTCTGGCTCCAAGCCTCCCTCAAGAACTTTCCATTTAGGCAATCTCTTTTATCCTGCGAGCTTAGTATTCCATCTAAAGGAGTTTAAGTTTCATATTAACAAATTGGCTTAATTATTTTTAACCAAACTGTTAACTACCTGCAGTGACTTCAGAAAAATCTCCCAACAAGTTTTAGGTTTTTTTCCAAGATGAAATTAAACAAAGCTGTTAACAACTGAATGTAAGGGTCTCTGGGAAGGAGCACGGATTCCTCTCTTAAGTAGGGCCTGAGTAGCCAGGTGGGTAGCTTACAGGCAAGCACAGTTTCAAGGAAAAAACAAACAAAAAAACAACAACTAAGAAAAGATCCCAACTTGCCCAGAGCAACAACGTTTATTTATCATGAAAGACTTCTTTCCATTATGTTGTTTAAATTTCTAATTTGGTATCCATCAAATAGAAGCACTGAGGTATGTTGAAGTGTGTTCTGCCAAACTCCTCAGAGCGTATAGACGTGAATATTTTATTACAGAGGATTTAGGGCAAAGAAAATCAATCTGGTGGGTTTCATTTTGCCCACTGGTGTGGCAGTACTCATTTAAAACTAATTGTGGTCAAGAATTAGTTTCTTTTATTCAGTATTGACGTGTATTATATCAAATGTATGCAATGGTATTTATTTTTCTAAGCCTCAAAAGGTTGAAATGTTTAAAATTTTAAAATATTACATCCATGACTGTTGACTACAGAAGATTCATAACCTTAGTAAAAATGTAAAAATATGTCTTTTGCCACCTTTTTACTTCATGTGATGTTGTTAGAAACATATGAGGCTTGTCCATTTTTGATCATCCTGATGATGGTATTAAATATGATTTTGTTTTATTATACTAAACACGTTCATGAACATAGTCATACTTGATTATTTTTCCATGATGTAATGATCATTGTTTTATTCTGCTGTGAAAATTGGCATGTTTATTCTGTTAATCAAAATCTGGAGTGCTTCCAACTGCCATCAGTCTGGGAGAGAAGCTTCTAGGGCAGCTGAGTGGTACATTCTAAGAGATGCATATGGCTGACCAAGATGGCCTTGATATGCCTCAGAGCTTGACTAAACTTTGGACAGGTTTCTTTCTGACACGTCCTTTACTTAGCACATTGACTTTAGAAACCTTGCAATTCTAAATTCTTTCTGTGTCCCCTTGAGATGTAAACTTTTCCCAACCTTTAGCCTGTTTCATAGTCCATAAAAGTCTTTCTAAAGGACCTAGCAAGCCATCCTTTTGAAATGTAATCATGTAATCATCAAGGAAGATGGAGCTCCAGTCTCTTAGTTTCTCTGCAGGGATAGGAAGGGAGCCTAACTCAACGAGAGATGATTGACAAGAGGCGAACATAGATAGTCTAATCATGGACCAGCCTTCCCCACGAGGCCCTCCAGTCCTTTTCCATTATTTCATCCCAGAATTTAAAATCCACTTGACTTTTGTTTCAGAGAAGTTATACTCAAACTCTGCTCCCCTTAAGTAAGTTCTTTCAAGCCTGTTTCACTTCATTTAGTGTAATCTTTGAGGTTGCAAATTTGGACAATTAGGGTAACAAGAGAAACATATCAAAAATAAAATGTAAAAAAAAAAAAAAAGTGATGCGTGGTCTCCATGAAGGAAGAAAACTTACCAGATAATTTTTACAGTTTTGGATAATTGGATAATGATAAGGGCAATGCAGCAGCGATATCACCTTTCATTCCTTAAAAATCACATATAAGTTTTATTCTTTTTCTTTTTTTTTTTTTTTTTCTCCTGAAATGGGGCTTTAGACAAAGGGCCCACAATGATAGAGGCAAAACAAGATGAGTAAAATATAGAATGCCAGACACTTACACTGGTTTTTTGTTGTTGTTGTTTTTAACTTGTTCATTAGCTTTAAAATTGTTACCAAAGATTAGACCAAGGCAAAATATCTTAAACTTTTGCTAGGATACCATTTTAGCACCTCATGTCATATGTGCATATTACTGGCCCTGAGACGTGCGTTAGAACATAATGTCCATGAACATTTTTGTTGAGTTTTCTTGTACTCTTTTAAGGCTATTTGTCTAGTTGGAATACTGCTGACTGTGTCATTCTTTGATAGAACTCTATGTTTTTGAATTTTCTGGAATTAACATGGGTTGCTTCGGATAGCTTCTTTATCCTTATATTCTCCTTTCAATTTGTTCCTTTAGGGAATGGTTTTAGCTTTGCCAAGTTACTTTCCGATTCCCCTGGGGCTTGTTTGAAATCCTATTTAGCTTTATATTTAGATATTTTTAGTGAATAACATTATTCAGTGTCGTGGCCTGCAGTGTCATATGTATGCAGACGATACTCAGATATTCTTTCCAGTCCCTGCAGACCTATGAAGCAGCTTGATGTTTTGCATAATTGTCTGTGTGATATTCAAGCTTGGATGTCTTCAAATTTCCCTGAATTTAGTACAGATAAAATTGGGTTGCTACTGATTGGTTCTCTAGTATAAATGTTTAAAATGTAATCTATGCCACTAACCTTAAAGAGGCGATTTTCTTTGTTCTAAAATCACACTCTTGACCGTAAGGTTAATGTACAGTTGTGGTGTGTGTGTGTGTGTGTGTGTGTTTATGGTGTGTGTGTTTTATTAACCATATAATTTCCTTTCTGGACCTACTCAGTGCAAGCTTGTCACATAAAGACTTCCTGATTCTGAAAGTTTTTCTGCCATAATTTACAATCACTGACCTCCACCTGCCACCTTGCAGACTGATTCTAATAGATCACATCCTTCTGCACCCTGCTCTTCAGCCAGGAAATCTATTCTTTTATGCATGAGAGCTTTAAAATTACTGTTGATTTGTAAGGTTCAACTAAAAACTTATTTGTTTGATTTAGCCTTTTAAATATTTATTGTGTCTTCTTTTATATTAAGTCTCCCTAGCACCATGGGATGGACACATGAAGGACACTCACAAATGTAAATTGCATTGATTGATAAACCATGTGAAGCGTTTGCAGAAGGTACTATTTTACAATAAGAAGGGCTCTTAACAAGTCCATGGTGATCCTGAATTGTGAATAAATGTATATCTAACATATGTTCTTACCCGGCAGCCGAAGAGTGTACAACATTTTGGATACTGCATGAAGTAAATGGGGTAGAATAAAATTCCTATGAAATGGACTCAATTCATTACTCTGGTAAAGTTTAGGTATCACTTTCACTAAAAGGGTATTCAGGATGATAACCTATTCTTTCTTCCAGCCCTTTAAAGAAATGGGGCTTGACATCCCTGTTCAGTAGCCTGTGAAAGTTAAGTTAGTAGAGTCTGCATTAAATACAAAAATTAATTTAATTGATAGACCATAACCTAGAGATATCTGAAAGTAATACTTGCCTTGCCAGACACAGCCATGGGGTTTCTGAATGTGATGGAGTTTTCCTGTTAAGAGTTAACAATGTAAAGACATGCATTGGTTAGAGATGGTCACCAGGGCCACCGATGGTTTGCAGAGCCCTTGTATGCATGCCTTTCCAAGCTTACCTACTGGAGTTAGTGACTCACCAAAGAAGTCTGAGCACGTCTGCTATCTCCCAAGAACAGGTGACTTCGAATGCTGCCTTTCTAGTTTGGGTAAAAGACCCACCCACACAGTAAGATTATAAAACTTGTTATCAACAAGGCAAATAAAATGATGTTTTTCTGTCAGTGATGCAAAGATGATCAGATCTCAGCACAGTACACCTTCGGTATGTTCTTCAATTTCTTTTGAGATAAACTAGAATACATGAACTTTCTTTCCAGCTGAGAGCAATGATAAACATGATCAGAACAGTCTTTATATATATGTATAAGATGCTCAAAGACTGCGATGTAGGAGCATATATATCCTTTGTTTAAAAGGTATTGAAATTTATCTACCTGTGTTATTTCCCATGTTACATATACTACATGATACTCCCTGGTATTTACTTTGTAAAAAATACTAAATTTCAGGTTTTAAAAAAAATTTTATCCCTTTTCTTCTTCCTCCGACTTTCAAAGTGTCCTTCTTGCACCCCCCACCAGAATCATCTGTAGATCTTATAGACCTTGTACATTCTTGGTATTTGAGGTAGCCACTTCATGAATCTGAAACAAGTGAAGGATTTTTGTACTGGTCAGCTCCCGCAGTCAGTCTTCACATAGACAAAGTCATCTTTGTTTTGATTTGTGCTATGGTACAGACTTTCCTGAGAAATTCCTTTCATATAACACAATAATAATATACTCTGGACCCTAAATATTCAGATTACTTTGTATTCTCTAGTTCTGTGTATTAGGCCAGTGAAATATTACCAACCTTTTTTTTTAAAAATTAACACATGAAAAGAAACTAAAAACGTGAGTTAAGTTACTTGTCAGACTCATAGCTGGTAAGAAGTGGGGGCACATTTTTGTTTTCAGATCATGCTGCCTCTGCAAAACTGAGTCAGCCCTGTGAGTGCAGAGTAAAGGAGGATGACTGCCTTGGTAGCAGAATATCTATAATGCATCTGTCATACGTGGCATGGAGATGGGGTGGAGATTTGCACTAAAGTGACTCAGGGCACTCACTTAGGTTTATAGCTGTTTCCATCTTTAATCTGTCTTCAGGATTCAGGAAATCCGTATAATTATTCTGCATAAATGTGTGTGTGTGTGAGACACATATATTGGCCATATATATGTACATACATATGTACATATATGTATATATGTATATAAATGTATACTCATTTTTCCTGTTAAAACAATTCAATATTTAAACATTCCTTAATGACCATCTTCCCCTCAATACCATCACAATAAAGTAAATAGTTGTGATTATGGTCTCTGTGGGCTTTTCACGTTTTCATGCATTCATCCCTTTCCATACTCATCTCTCAACATCACCATCTTCACACCATAACCTCCTACCAGAGTAAATTATTTGCTGTTCCTCTTATCTATACTGTGGTTTTCTTCTGAATCTGTTTACATTTTTCTTCAGTCTGAAGCACTCATTTTCCTGTTCTCTCCTTTGACTAGTTATTTCCTAATCAGATAAAAGCCTAGCTTAAGCTCTGTGCTATCTTGAGTGGCCACCATGATTTTACATAGTTGGTCAGGTGCCTCTCACAATACCCTGTGTTTGCCATGTATCAGAATTATCTCTTCATTGGTTTGATTTTAAACTTCCTGAGGAGGATGATTTGTGTGTCCTATTCACCAGTGTTACCTTAGCAGATATTATTATGCAATGGTACATAATAGATACTCAGTACATATTTTGAGGTAATTGTTAAAGTAAACACAGAAAATTCCTTATGAGCAAATGTACTAATGTAGCCTACGAAAAGTCTTTAAACTCCTAGGGATCTCATAATTTGATTCTACCTCCTGGGAAAGCTTCCTGACTATGGCCCTACTTAGAAATAAAGCACATCATAGAAGTTAAGTTTCTCTCCATGATAATTCTGGCTGCACCTTCAATTTGGGAGAACTCAGGATCTGAGAGTTTAAAGACAGACTGTATTATTTTCTTCATTCATATTTCCAGCCTGCAGTTACCATCCAACGCTCCACTTAGCTGGTCTGCAAAAGGGTACTTGGGGCTCACCTCAGTGTTTATAGACCTTAGCCACTCTTTCTTAAAACAAATGTAATAAATAAGGTGTTTAACATGAGAAATATAGAGGCAAGGATATCAAAAGGAGTAAGTAACTTAAAATATTAATTATAGTACTTTAATATTCAAAAATTGTTTTTAAAATATGATAGTAAAAGAAAAGGACATTTGTGTCTCTAAAGACCTAGAAAAATATAGGAAATAAGAAATAAAACAAACAAACAAACAAACCCTCTCTTACCCTGCAAACAAAACAAAATGAACCTAAAAAAAACCAGAATAAATGAATACCTTTTATTTTTTTAACGTTTATTTATTTTGTGTGTGTGTGAGAGAGAGAGAGAGAGAGAGAGAGAGCAAGCAAGGGAGGGGCAGACAGAAAGGGAGAGATAGAATCCCAAGCAGGCTGCATGCTGTCAGGCTGTCAGCGCAGAACCCAGTGGGAGGCTCAGACTCATGAACTGCGAGATCAAGATCTGAGCTGAAACCAAGAGTCGGAGGCTTAACTGACTCAGTCACCCAGATGCCCCTAAATGAATACCTTTTGTACATGCTTATGCAGATGCATTATACATGCTGGGAGGACAGTGTGTCCGAGTGAACATGTGGTACTCTATTATTATGCTGTGCTAAGTTAGCAAATCATGAGACACAAACAGATTGACTCCACTGCTAGATAGGAGGTATAGGATATCAAGACAAAACATTTTATTTTTTAAAATTTTTAACATTTATTATTGACAGACAGTGAGAGACAGACCATGAGCATGGGAGGTCCAGAGACAGAGGGAGAAACAGAGTTTGAAGCAGGCTCCAGACTCTGAGCTTTCAGCACAGAGCCCAGTGTGGGACTTGAACTCACAAACTGTGAAATCATTACTTGAGCCCAAGTCGGAGGCTTAACCAACTGAGCCACCCAAGCGCCCCAAGACAAAACTCTATAAAGAAGTTCAAAGCTTTGGAATGGCACCAAAAACTGGCTAAGACATACTTAATCAAGTCTGCAGAGTATCATATCATCTGGAAATTGAAAGACTTTAGGCTGGGAACACAGGCCTCACCATTTTCTACTGTCCTGTGTCTGCCCAGATTACCCATGGGTGTTTCTTGCCTCACTTTTTGTGAAGGTTAAAGATCCAATAGGAGAAGTTTGGAGATTTTAGGAAATGGAAGAAAGAAAAGAAAAGAAAAAAGAGAAGAGAAGAGAAGAGAATAAAAAGTAAGGAAAGGAAAAGGAAAAGGAAAAGAAAAAGAAAAAGAAAAAAAAAGAAAAAGAAAAAGAAAAAGAAAAGGAAGCAAGCAGGCAGGCAAGCAGGCCTGTTAGGTCAACCACTTATAGGGGCTCAAAATGGAATTTTCTTTTGGGCTTCTATCTTATGTATGTCTGTGTCAAAGTTACATGATGGGATAATTTGCCTTGTCCAAATTTTAAAAAATTCCAATATCCTTTATTTTTATTGTTTTTTTTTGTTTCTTCCAAGTTTTTATTGAAATTCTTGTTAGTTAACATGTAATATTGGTTTTTGGGGTAGAATTTAGTGATTCATCACTCATATACAACACCCAGTGCTCATCCCAACAAGTGCCCTCCTTACTATTTATCACCCACACATCCTTTAAATGCACATAGAGAAAAAACAATTTCAAAGTACCCTTTACGTGGTACCTCAAACTATCAGATACCCAAACTTGCCATCATATTACTGACCCAGTAAGAGACTGGCATTTAAAGTTATTCATTCAGAAAATTATGATTTGAAGTGGGAATTAAATGAATTATTACATCAGCATCAAAGAAAATGTTCTACATGGAAACCAAACCATGAATTCTGGGAAAACACCACCCTGTCTGGGTTGTTTATTTCTTTTTTTATTTATGAATAAAAGAAAAAAAGATTGTGACATAGAAGATTGTTACCCACATTAAAATTAGCCATAAAGGTAGCAAATCAAAACAAATATTTCCTATTAGAAAACCCTTCGGCTTCATCTCTTCATTCTGGCATAGTGAGAAGCGGGGAAAGGATCCTGCCCACCTGGACATTAGTGTGTATTCGCTAGTCACAGCGCTGTCTGCATCTCTCCTTACCCAGCCAGTCAGTTTGTACATATTTAATATCCTACTTCCATTTTCATGCCTGTGAACAGGCAGGTAGTACCAGCACACACGGGAACAGGATGTCTTATGCATATCCAATGTTTACCTGAAGACGAAAGTTTTGATGAAAAGTTGGAAAACAAATATTCATCTCATTGGAATACAATTTGTGAATTTTTCAGCGGTTTCATGAAAAACTGAAAACTATTTGAGAAGAATAAATGAGCAATTTCACACAACTCTAGTTTGCTTCCACTTGTTTCCTGTTTTGCTCTGTTATGCATGGTGGAAAGTCTTATAAAAAAATGCCTTATATTACTGACCTAGCTCTTTCTGAAAGAGGTTCTGTCATCCCTCAAGTCCTTAAAGAATAGATGAAAGTAAAAATATGAAAGTGTTTGCGTTGAGGAAAATGAAAGTTGAAAGGCACACAGAATAATTAGGGGCACATAGACTGTGGATACTGATAGACATTCAACAACTAATGAACATTTCAGAATGGAACTTCAGTGAAAAGAGGAGTGTGCTTTAGTGGAAAAAGAAATATTAGAAAATAATTTGTAGAAGAAATAGAGCAGATTTAGAGTCACTAAAACATACAAAGGAGGATTATAGACTGTGGAATCCATAACTGAATTCATAAAGGCATTACTCAAGATAATATTTAACCTAACTTTGAAAAATGAAAATACATTATGTCCTAATGAAATTTAAAAAATGTTCAGAATTCAGTGGCAAAGAGATTTTAGCACAGCCTGACAGAATTTTTCCCTTGCAAAAGACTGTTTTCAGGTTAGATATGTTTTTTTTTTTTTTTTTTTCTCTTTTTTCCCTAAGGAGTGAAGAGTTTAGTTTCCAGGGGGCTTGGAGGTTAACTTTTATTTCTTCCCTCAAATATCAAAGATGTTGTCACCCTGTTGAAAAAGAATTTCTGTAGATTAACCACACCTTAGGTTAAGCCTATAGGGAAAATGACAGAAGGGGAATTTTTCACATTTTCCAACTTTTTAACCATCTTTTCCTTCTTTCCAAATGATGATTCAGATTTTGATAAATTTACTGGTACTCATATTCTATATTAAAATTCACATGTATCAAATCCCTCCGGAAGCAGTTGTAGAAATCAAATTGCATGGGTCCGTGCCCTGCAAAAGGAACTCTGTAATCTTTCTCAGTGAGAAAAGCAAGGGAACTTGGATGCTGCTCTTGCTCGCACTTTCCAGCCTCTACTCCCAGAGGAAGAGAAAAATCAAATTTCAAGAGATGATATGGTAATATAGTAAGGGACTGATATGTTCTCTTCACAAAGATTTCTTACTTTAGCTATGGCAAAATGACTATTTGTAGGAAGTAGAAAGACTGGAATGTGACTTTTATGATAGGTAATAGGAAAATAGAGATTTACTAGAATAAACACTGAGTAAGGGTAATGATTTCCTCAGATTATGTCTATGATATTTTCACATTTGTTATTATGTAAAATGTGCCAGAGGAATTTCTATTATGTGACATGGATTTGGGACAGAGACTTGTTTTCTCTGTAGTGTTAATAGTAAGAGGGGCAGTTGATTGAATGTTTACTATGTGTCATGCTCTTTTCTAAGCCTTTCATAAGCCTCAATTAGTAATTCCCATGGAAATGTGATAAGATCTGATTATCTCAATTTTGCGCATTTAAACTTGGAGGTACAGAAAGATTCAGGGACTTTCCCAGGGACACAGAGTTAACAGTGGCAGGCCTGGCCAGCCAGGCCAAATGGAACCAAAATCCAATGTTACTTTGTTGCCTCTACTACATTAGTCTTACTTAAGATCTGCTAAAAGTCCATGAGTTAAAACACTTGGCTCAAGTCATTTAACTTGATTTTTGAAGTGACCTTAATCAAATTTGATACGCTATGTTATTTCTATCAACAAAGAAAATTATAGGTCACATTGTAGAATATATCAATGGAATTCTACCTGTTAACACAGTGTACCATTTAAATCATTTTAAGTTATAAAACATTGGTGTGGTGAGAATAAAATATTTAGGAACTTTTATAAAATGTTTTGAAGGCAGTAGATATATTATATGGCTCTTTGTAAACCCTTAATTATATAATGACCCTTTCAACCCTACATCAAGCTCTTAGTTTTATAGACACACAAAAAAATTATCTCTAGTTCCTTAGGTTCCAAAATTTATAAGACACATGATGAAGGGGCTCATATATTAAAACTGTGCTAACTGTCAAGAACCTCTTTAGATCACTATTTTATTCCTTGGCAAAGATCAATAGAAGTCACTTACTGTGCTTTTTGTGGGCGGAAATAGAAGGGAGATCATTGATGGGCATAATTCAAAATCACATAACTGTGTAGGTATTTGGGAATCACTGGAACAATGAAAGTGGCAGCCTGTAAAAGTTATTTAGATTCATTTGAAGAGGAGAGTGGTAGAAATAACCATTCCACAAAACTGGACTGACGCTATAGACATTTTAATGGCTCCCTGTGATAAACATAAATTTGCATAGCATATCTAAATGTTTGGTGATCTAAGTCACTTGTGTATGAAGCATATGCTTACATGTATTACAGTGCCTCCTAAAATCGTGAACATGTAATAAGGGGCACCTGGATGGTTCATTCGGTTAACTGCCTGACTCTGATTTGGACTCAGGTCATGATGTCATGGTTTGTGAGTTTGTGCCCCACATCAGGCTCTGTGGTGACCGCAAAGAGCCTGTTTGGGATTCTGTCTCTCAACTTCTGTCTCTGCCCCTTGCTCACTAGTGCTCTCTCTCTCTCTCTCTCTCAAAAAATAAATAAATAAACACAAAAAATATATAAAAATTATTTAGAAAAACAATCCCACTTTAAATAGTGCAATGAAATTCATTGAGTAACAATATCTGGATGTTCCAGAAAAGCCAGGAGAGACAGAATCTTTTAAAATGCCATAAACTGTGGCAATTGTGGTAAACAGAAGTTACTCATTATAGGAGACATGATCTCTGTATTTAAGAAACATAGAATGATCATTTTTTAGTAAATTGCTCTAAAACAGGTTCCACGTGCTTAATAAAAGTCTGTGGTTCGTTTCTTAGGCAATGAGCTAGTTGAAATTAGAAATACACATGAGCACAGTACAAACACATAGTAGGCACTCAAACACAGGGGTTTGCCACAGAGTAGTCACCATAAAGGTTTATGTTAAATGAATAACTACACGTTTACATGATATGCTCTGACTTGATACATAACATAATTCACTTTTATTGACACTTGCTATTTGCCAGACAAAACAGTGATATTTGCAAATATTATATCTGAGATGTTATTATTCCTATCCTACAAATAAGAACTTCTAGGATCATATTTTCCATGTTTATTAAAAGTCCTCCTTATCTACAGCGTACCTTGTTTAGTTCTGACCTATTTTCTTTTAGGCATTGAACTTGTTATCCTCCATTATTTTTTAAAGGTTCATTTGTATATATATTTATAGTTTATGTGGACATGAAAAAATATTTAGTAGTTAGTGGTATGTTATCTTAATGATAATATATACCCTCTAAAAACTGCTAAGGCGCATTTTAAGGCAAATTGGCAGAAAGAAAAGTGTCACATAATTTAGCTTCCACCTATTGGAGATTACATAGCTCAAAGACACGAGAGTGGCAGGCAACTAATTAAAGTAGAAAACAGCTAATAGAAGACTTTCAGGCCCTTAATACACCAAAGAGAAGGCATGACACCATAAAATAGACAGAGCATAAACAGCTATTTGCAGTACATTTCATACAAAGTAAAAATGAAACACAAGGAGGCCCATCAGGGAGCCACATTGTGGAAGAAAACGCCATTAGTGGAGACAGTTGAGCCTGGGAACAGAGTGCTGTGTTGCGGGGAGGCTCCAGGAGGGCTCATGGAGAAACAGCTGCCCCCTGAAGACAGAAATGTAAAAACAATGGGTTGGACATTTGCTGACAACAGAAATCCTACAGATCATTGTAAGAATAGCACCATTGGGCCAAATGAATGACTATGAAGTCATCTATGGTCCCTTTTGCTGTGCCCTCCAAGTGGCCTTCTCTGTAATTGTTTTAATTAAACAATGAAAATTGAAAACACTGTAAAGGAATCAGATGTGTCTCAACGCTTCATAGGAAACGAGTTGTGATGTGTTTTCATAATCATTCTTACTGCAATCAGAAAAAAAAAAATGTTAATTGTCTCCTGCAGGTAACGATAAAACTTAGACACCTTTTAAAAATAAACCTGTGATTTTCAACTACTAAGCAATATGTAATCAAGGGCTGGTGGTAGGTAACTAGTATGGTTTATTTTTCTGATTGTAACTTATCTTAAAGAATGGTGATGTTATAGGGAATATGCTAGATGATCAGATAAATATTCATCTTTGGCATCCTCATTAACTGTCTACATACTCCAACAACCACTGATGATAGCATCAATTTTATATTTGTTGATCTTTTCAGAGAACCCAGCATGCAGATATTACAGAGAGAAAAGGAAACTTCTAGGACCTTGGGACAAGGAAAGTTTTGTCTTCCCAAATATTTTGCTTGCTCTTGTAGGAAACTGAATTAAAAAAAAAAAAAAAAAAAAAAGCATCCTTCCACCCCAAAGCAAAATATCTGGTATTCAAAGCACATATTAATATGTGAGAATTTGTTAAGAAAAGTAATCTCAAGATATATAGAAACACACCTGTGATAGGGAAATAATAGTACCCAAATATATCCAGATCTTAATCCCTGCATTCTGTGAATCTTACATTATACAACAAAAGAGACTTTGCTTACGTGATTAAGAATCTTGAAATAGATTGTCCTTCATTATTTTCTTTCTGGTCCCTAAGTGCAATCACAATTGTCCTCATGAGAAGAAAGCAGAGGGAGATTCTATTACAGAAGATAGCAGGCAATAGGATGACCTCAGCAGAAAGATTTGAAATGCTAAACTGTGGGATTTGACAGTGGAGAAAGGAGCCATGAAGTGAAGAACACAGCTTTAAAAAAAAAAAAAGACCAAAAAAAAAAAAAAAACAACAAAAAAACGCTGACACCTAATTTTGGCCCAGTTTCAGACTTCCGGAATTATAAGAGAATAAATTTGCCACCTAGTTTGTGGTAATTTGTTATAGCAGTCATAGGAAACTAATACAACATAGATATATTTTTCAGCTATTTTGAGGTCTGATTGGCAACACTTAAAGTGTACATTGTGGCGATTTGATAAACATGTGCATTATGAAAGAATTTCCACCTCTAGTTAATTAACACATTACTCACATCCCATATTTGTCTTTTTGTGTGTGGGGAGGGTAGGAACATTTAAATTCTGGTAAGCAAATTTCTGTTATATAATAGTGTCATTAACTATAGTCACCGTGTTTTATGTTAGATCTTCACACTTCATCATATAACTGAAAGTTTGTACACTTTTACCAATCCCTCCCTATTTCCCCTCCCCACTGCTGGTCACAACCACTGTTCTTTTCTATTTCAGGGGGTTGTTTGTTTATTTAGATCTCATATATGAATGATACCATTTGGTATTTATCTTGTTCTGTCTGGCTTATTTCACTTACCATAATACCCTCAAGGCACATCCTTGTTGTTGTGAATTGCAAGTTTTCCTTCTTATGACTGAATAAAATTCCAGTGTGTGTATATATGTGTGTCTATACATACTGCATCATCTGTATTTTATTTAGTTTTAATTAAAATTTTAAAAATTCAAGTACAGTTGACACACATTAGTTTCAGGTATACAACATAGTGATTCAACTTATCTATGTGTGTTTATATCTACAATTTTTCTCTTGGGGCACCTGGGTGGCTCACTCGGTTAAGCGTCCGACTTCGGCTCAGGTCATGATCCTGCAGTTTGTGGGTTTGCGCCCTGCATCAGGCTCCATGCTGACAGCTGAAAGCCTGGAACCTGTTTTAGATTCTGTGTCTCCTTCTCTCTCTGCCCTTCCCCCACTCATGTTCTGTCTCTCTCTGGCTCAAAAATAAACTATAAAAAAATTAAAATTTTTCTCTTGTTCCAGTATATAATTGTGTTCTGTTTTTTTGGTTTGTTTTTACCTATTCAGTCAACCCATTTCTTTTGATTATGAAGTTTAATCCACTTATATATAAAGTGATTGCTGATAGAGATCAACTTCCTGTTGTCATTTTGTTAATTGTTCCTGTCCATTTGTAGCATTTTTGTCCTTCCTTACTGCTTTCCTTTCTCACTGATTTTTTTTTTTTTGTAGTAATATCTTTTGATTTCCTTCTCATTTCCTTCTGTGTGTGTTTAGTAGATCTTTTCTTTGTGGTAACCATTCCAAGTATATAAAAATCTTAAAGTTTTAGTATTCTATTTTAAATTGATAATAAATTACCTCAATTATATACAAAAACTCTACTGTTTTACGGTTCCATGCCTGCCCACTTAATTTCATTGATATCCCAAAATCTTATATATTGATGTTCATGTATTTTCATGTTCATGTAGATTTATAGGATTTTTAATGTTTCTGTTATTTAAGGTCTATGCACTGAGATTATAATAGTGCCAGTTACTATACTTTTCATGTATTTACCTCTACTGAGGAATCTCATATTTTCATATGGCTTCATGTTGCATTATACCACCCTTTTATTTCTTTTTTTTTTTTTAAGTGTTTTTTTTTTTTTTAATTTATTTCTAGAGAGAGAGAGAGACAACGTGAGCAGGGGAGGGTCAGAGAGAGAGGGAGTCACAGACTGAAACAGGCTCCAGGCTCTGAGCTGGCAGTCAGCACAGAGCCCGACGCGGGGCTCGAACCCACGAACTGCGAGATCATGACCCAAGCAAAAGTCGGACGCTTAACCGACTAAGCCACCCAGGCGCCCCGTATTTCAAGTACAACAACTACCTTGGTATATTTTGTAGAGCAGGTTTAGTGCTAATGAACTCCCTTAGCTTTTGTTCATCTGGGAAAGCCTTAATTTCTCCTTCATGTTTGAAGGATAGTTTGGCCAAATAATAGTGTTCAAGAAAGCCTTGTGAAGCTTTCAGGATCAGATGAGAAGCCCAGCTTTCACGCTTGTTCAATATTGTCTAATTCTTACTATGGTGAGAAAGAGGCATTTGAGATTGGGCTAATGTGGTGATGTCAAGAAAGTAAATCTGATTCCCCAGTTTATCTCCATTCTGGGCCTAGTGGGTGGGGCTGTCCGTTTGGGGTTGTTGGGGTAAAGCCTTCAGATTCCTGTCACTAATACCTACTCAGGACCGCCAGGGCTTGGCAGAACAGAACTTGTATGAATACTGAAATACACTTGAAGCAAAATGAGTAATAAAAAAATCGTAGCATTTTAATCATATAAAATATGGTAACAATGAAGAAAACAAAAGCTTGTACCATCTATTAAAACAAGACGCAGTGGGCTGTGTGGTCTGGCAACAATCCTGTCAGCATTTTGAGTCACACAAGACAGAAACCTGATCCTTGACAGCCCCCAAACAAGCCACAACATTGGTCACATGTCTTTATTACCATTCTGAGGGAGGAGCCTGGGTGTGAGGGGTTTCTTTCCAGTTGCTTTGTACTATACCACATATAGAAAGGGGCCCAGCAGGCATGCCAAATCCCATGGCTTTTCTTATTCTTTTGCTGGAATCCCTTGTTGGTTTTGTGAGAGCATGGGTGCTACACTTTCTCACCTGGTCTCTAGAGGTATTGCAGAGGTATCCTAGTCTGTAATTTTTGTTAATTTGGTATATTTGTTGAGGAAGAAAAACAGCTTCCTAGTCCACCATCTTGTTGACATCATTCTCACGTGTGGTCATCTTTTATTATTTCTGATATAGTGATGTGTATCCTTAAATGGTGTCATCTCTTTTTATTCAAGTTTTTAAATTTTTTAATATTTATTCATTTTTGAGAGACAGAGAGACAGAGTGTGAGTGGGGGAGGGGCAGAGGGAAAGAGAGACAGAATCTGAAGTGGGCTTCAGGCTCTGAGCTGTTAGCACAGAGCCCCACATGGGGCTTGAACTCACAGACTACAAGATCATGACTTGAGCTGAAGTGGGACACTTAACCAACTGAGCCACCCAGGTGCCCCTCAAGTTTTTATTTAAATTCTTGTTAACATATATGATAAAATCAGTTGCAAGTGTGCAATGTGTCACTTGCATAAGACCCTCAGTGCTCACCACACGTGCCCTCCTTAATTTCCATCACCTATTTAATCCATCCCCAAACTACCTCCCCTCCAGCAACCCTCAGTTTGTTTTCTAAGAGTTTCTTATGGTTTGCTTCCCTCTCTCTTTTTTTCCCCTACCCCTATGTTCATCTGTTTTGTTTCCTAAATTCCACATATGCATGAAATCGTATGACATTTTTCTTTATCTGACTTATCCACTTAGCATAATGCACTCTAGCTCCATCCACATCATTGCAAATGAAAATATTTCATTCATTTTGATGGATGAGTAATATTCTGTCACACACACACACACACACACACACACACACACACACACAGCCACATATTTTGTATCCATTCATCAGTCAATGGAAATTTGTGCCTTTTTCATAGTTTGACTCTTGTTGATAGTGCTGCTATAAACATCAAGGTGCATGTGCCCCTTCAAATCAGTATTCTTGTATTCTTTGGGTAATAAATGGTGCCTCCTAATTGACTATTTTTTCCCTTTTCTGATATAAAATAATAGTGTGTCTAAAAACAAGACTAGTTTAGATTTGATAAAATAAAGAAGTTATATGACTTCAGTTAAAAAAAAAAACTCAGGTTTTTTTTATCTGTAAAATGCAGAAAATAAAATTAGGAGTGACTTCACAAAGTAAGAATTCAGTCTGATAATCCTTGCAAGAAGTACTCTGAAATAGGTGTTTGACAACTTTGTATATCTTTCTCCTCCCTGTGTCTCTAGTCTTCAGTTGAAAAAGCACAATAACTGACATATGGTTTTGCTTATAATCATCCCCTATAAAGGGGTTCATAAATAGATGAAACAGATTACCTATAAATAGATTACCTGTTATAAAATAGGTAGTCTGTATAATTAGAAAATATTGAGCAAATAAATGTTTAGTAAGCCTCCAATGGAATTTTCAGTTTATTTTACTGGAAATAAAGGTATTTTTGCTTGAACTAAAGGTATTTCCTCCAGAAAGAGGACCAGCGCAGAATAAGCCTGAGTCCTAGAAATGCTGTTATTTATAATTCTTTTCTTTATACACATATTTCCTCTTCCTGCAAATTCTATCAGGAAGGAAAGATAGGCTCCATAATAGTTCTTGTGGATGCTTTTAATAGTTCTTAAAACAACAAAGACATATTTGAGCACTGAATTTTCTTTATGTGATGAGAATTCACTTACTTGAATGAAAATTGAATTGAAATATTTTATTGGACGAGAGAATTTCTATATTGTTTATTTCAAAACAAAGCAATTTGATAAAATTATTTCATTGATAGTATTAGGAAAAATGTCAGATTAATTCCATTACTTAATTTACAAGTCAGCATAGGCTAAATGTTATGCCTATAAATAAAATTAAGGAATTATGGATAACTTTAACTTGGGATAGAAAGCTCACACAGTGGTTTTGCCCAAGTCGAATTATGACAGAAATCGATGTGGCATATTTTATAATATATCCATTGAAAAAATTTTCCTTCTAACGTAGTCTCTAGTTATTTAGAAGTGGAAATGATGCTTATTCATTGGAATGAGGCTGTTTTTGAGCATTGCATTGATAGTGTCTTAAAGCTCCATAACCTAAATTAATATTAAAAATGTTATTCCAACGCCCCAAAATGAAGTTTAATATTTTTATGACAGTATCTTAGAATAAAATAATTCTAATGCAACATGACTAATGTACATGTACCCTTTCACACATGCATCAAATAGAAGAATTACTGGCAAGTATAAGTCACCTGCCTCTGAAATCGACAAAGAAGTGTGTGTGATCCTTTCAAATTACTCCATTTAAGTGTCCCTTTCTCTGTCAGTGGTGTCACTTTTTTCCTAGCTCCTAAGATCAGTATCTTGAAATAATTTTTGATTTTTCTCCCCTCCCTGTATGGTCAATAATTCACCATTCTGTAATTCACCATTTTTTATCTAAAATGTCCCTAGCATTTGCTCCTTATTTCTCTTTCCACAGCTACTCTGTAAGTGCAGACCCTGTATTGAATTACTGCAATAGCTTCTTGATTAGTTTTCTCTCCAGCCTTTCCTCTCTGATCATTTCTGTATCCAATGACATAGTAACATTTCTAAATTACTGTTTTCATCATGCTGCTACTCAGCTCAAAAACTTCCTATGGTTATCCTTACAGGATAAAAGCCAAATTCCTCAACCTGGCATGAAATCTCCTCCCACCATCTGACCTTGTTTTATGCATTCAACAAATAATTATTAAGAGCTGACCAGTTTAGCATTCCCAGTCTCTTACGACTTCATACACCCTGAAAGATTTTACTTTATGGCTGTATATTTGTGAAAATATTCAAAACAAGTAAAATATCAGATCTAGCTAGTAATTTATGAGTTACTATAAGGCAGTACATGTTAGTGTGTGTATGTGTGTGTACACTCATATATTAATATATTTTACAAATATTGCATATTGAATGACAGTAATAACATGTTTTTATACTACACTGCAGTTATTGTAGTTTGTAATATGTATATATAAGTATGCTTCCTTTAATCCATCTGAACAATAACTAGAAATAGGGAGAAATTGGTCTTGAGAAGGAGCTTTGTGCAAAATAAATAATATATTTTTGCCCTCTAATCTAGAGAGATAGAGCTGAATCCAAATATGTCAGATTTATGGGTTGTTATTTTGTCTGTTAAAGCAAATGTTATGAAAGTATTATGTTCCACTGTGACAACTATAAATTTTTATTATATGTATTCAAACATCCAACTCAATCCACTGGGTACTATGGCAGAGGCAATCTTACACATTCCTACATTTCCTCTTGCTGGTCACATCGGAAATCTCTGTCTATATTTTTGCATCCCCGTCGCTGGTAGGTTGGACAACCTGACTCACACATGGTCAAGGGATGAAACCACCTTTTTCCAGTCTGTTCTTTGTACTTGCCATTATTATTAAGACTTTTCTTCATTTCTTGGGTGTCTTGGAAGCTCCCTGGTTTTAATGACTTAATCTGCCAGTATGAGTGAGGACTGTCTGATCTGCTGCAGCCTTTGCATATGTAAGAAATCAGCTGTATTTCATTCATTACTGAAATTTTTAGGATTTTCTGTTACTGCAGCATCTTAATGCAGGCATACTCTGTAGTATATGCAAATTGTAACACTAGCTCTAGCACTGTTAACTTTCTAAATTCTCAATAAAATGTTGGAAAACAAGCAAGAATGGCATTAAGATAAAGATGATCTTGTATCCATTTTAACAACATATCTATTTTAACTATATATGTATATACACACCTATTTGTGTATTTATTTGGTTACATATATCTATATATATGCATATATGTAGATATATGCCTGTAAGCACATATATCTGTAAAAATAAATCATATACAAACTTCAAAGCTAGTAGTAGTAATAGTAGTATATACTGAAATCATGGCATGCCATGCACTTTATGTTAACTCTTTTAATCCTCACAATAATCTTAAGAGACATGTACCGCTAATTTAGACCAATTTTTAAGATGCAAAAACAGGCAAAGAGAGGGTAAATAGCTTGAAAATTATTAGTGATTTAGAAACATATTACTCGGGACACACCATGTAACTGAGAAGGCTGAGGTGTGAATAAAGGAGCTGATCATCAAAGATCTTCCTGGGACCTTCTTCCCATGCATGGCTGCCTCTTAATCACCCTCCATATCTTGGATTTCCGCAGTCACTGTGATGGCTACTGCTCTGCCCATCACCATCTCCACCCATCTGACTCTCTCAATCTTTATTTTCAGGGTAGTTTGTTTATTCCTTTTCTCTTCATGTTATTATCTAATGTTTATGGGGGTAGAGACCTTAGCTTGCTGATTCTTCTTTAATATAATGTTTGAAACATAGTGTGTTCTCAATAAATACAGTTTAATTGAATAGATGGATGAGTGAAGAAATTAATGCTGTATTTTGCAAGGAGTTATTAGATTGCTTTAAGCTTTAGTCTTTGTAGCCTTGTGAATAGGAAGGAACTGGAGCATATTATTGACAAAACATGGAAGATTCGTCTTTGCAGATACCAAGCTAAATATAGAGGTTACACAAAATTTAATCACACAGAGGCATTAGATTTAGTACATATGTTTGGAGCCCTGAAAGTAAAAGGTAACAAAGACCTTTGTGAAGGTATAATTATTGTTCTTATTTTACTGTTGAGGAAACAGAGGTTCAGAGAGTTTATACAGGGGCTCAGAGAGTTTTAGTGATTTGTGTAAGATCCTATAGTTGATTTTGGATTTGAAGCTAGACTTTTCCTAGCTTAGTACTCTTACATTATACTTACTGAAAAATGAATTCTGTATTAATGACAGTGGTTAAGAATGCTTCATTAAGACGGGGGAGGCTATGAACTGGGTTATTAAAAAAATCATATAACTTCTCTTATTCAATGACTCTTTTCTGTTTTCCTTAAAAGTTTCCTTAAGTTTTTTATCTTGGAACTCCTTATCTATGGTATTTTATATATTCTTACAAATTCACATTCTTTTGATGTTAACTCTATCATAACCTTTAGATGTGTCCCCTATTTTCAATTTCAAGTAGACCATCATGGCCCCTCACTACTAGTCCACATATTGGCAAATGATCCTTTTGCCTGTTTTAGTCAATAATAAAAATTAAGGCAATTTGGAGTTTCTAAAATGACAAAATTTCTAAAGTTCTAAAGTTATAATGATCTATTCAAAATTGTCAGGTGTCCCAAAATTTATAGGTGAGCCTCACTCACACTTATTACTAATCCTGGCCCTCTCCCCTAGTTTCTATCCACCTTTTCCCAATAGCTTCTATGTACACACAGTCTTCTTACCACGCTGGGACATTTACTAAGTCATCCTTCTGCCATCTTGAATAATGAAAGGATTGCAATATCAGCCTGAAGCATCTTACTTCTGTGTATCAAAGTCTTCTTTATTAAAACTTAACTAAGAAACCATTTCCTAGATTCCTTTTTTACTATCCTGTCCTTTCCCCACACCAAAGTGCAAACTATCTCTTTTCAGTTCCCTTTTTTAAGGATTTACATTGTCTATAATGATAGTTTTTATATTTTACATTGTATTCCAGTTATAAGTGCATTGGTCTCTTTTCCTTTTCTAAAGGATAAGTTTTTATATTCAGTGTTGTAACCCCTACAATACCTTATAAATGCCTATTTTTGAGCAACTATAAGTAACTAAAGGAGCCTGCATTCCATGTTTTAGGTTAAGCAGAGATTTTATATGAAGCAGGATACCTTGACTAAAGTATAGAAGAAGTATAGAAGATCTAAAAAAATTATTTGGAATGCAAAATATAAGTATAAATACATTTTAAAAGGAGAATACTCAGGAGTTTAAGTATATTTCATGATTTGAAAGTGATCAAGAGGAATACAAGAGCATATAATCAATTCTGTTTTTGAGTGAGCCCAAATACACATTAGTATTTACTAAAACCAAATCTTATCTTTAATTCTTGAAGAAATGTCAGGACACATTTTTTTCTAATTAAAGTTCTTGCTATTATTAGGTTATTACACAATTTGGTAATATGCCAGTTATTACATCATTTGCATAGCATAGTCATTAAGTTTACTGTTATCCTTATAAGTGAATGAGTTGGTCTTATATAATGAGTTGCTTGATACCTAATTTGTGAAATGGTTCATAATTAATTTAAGTAACTGAAACTTTTAAATGTCTATTTAATATTAAAATACTTTAGCCTTGGTAGAGAGGAGTTAAGATGGAGGAGTGGTAGGGGACCCTATGCTTGTCTTGTCCCTCCAACACAGCCAGATAAATATCAAATCATTCTGAACGCCCAAGAAATTGATCTGAGGACTGAGAGAACAGACTGCACATCTAGAGGGAGAAAAGCAGCCACATCGTGGAAGGGAGGAGTTGTGGAGAGTTGATTTGGGGGAGAAAAGAATCGAGAGCACTATGTAGGGGAGGAAGCAGTGATCACAGACAGAGAAGAGAAATAAAGAGAGAAAATAGTTCAAGGGACTGCACAATAAAAACCCTTCCCCAAAACCATTGACTGGGAAAAGGAAAGGGACGGATTATTCCAAGTTATTACAAGTAGCGGAGTTCAAGCCTGAAGCTGTAGAAGTCTGCACCATCACCGTGGTCATGCATGGCTTAAGGGAAGGAGAGTAGAGTCATGGAAGCAGATAGAGTGGTCTGAGTATCCCCTGGGTCACATGGGTATGAGCCCCATGTCAGTCTCCATGCAGACAGCACAGAGCACACTTGGGATTCACTATCTCTCTCCATCTCTTTCTGCCCTTCCCCTGCTGTGCCCTCTCTCTCTCTCAAAATAAATAAAGAAATGTAAAAAACAAATCTAGTTTGTCTGATATAATTATGACTACTTTGGCTTTATTTTGATGTCCATTAACATGATAGATGGCTCTCCATACCTGCACTTTCAATCTGCAGGTGTCTTTGGGTCTAAAATAAGTCTCTCATAGACAGCATATAGATGGTCTTGTTTTTTACCCATTCTCATATTCAAAGTGTCTGACACTTAACCAACTGAGCTACCCAGACATCCCAGATAAATTAGATTTTCAACCAAAGCAAACCTGAAAAGTAAAGCAGAGCTGGAGGCATCACAATTAGAGATTTCAAGCTATATTACAAAGCTGTAGTTATCAAGATAGTATGTTACTGGCACAAAAACAGACACATGAATCCATGTAACAAAATAGAAACCCCAAGAAATGAACCCACAACTATATGGCCAATTCACCTTTGACAAAGCATGAAGGAGTATCAAATGGAAAACTGACAGTCTTCTACAAATAGTGTTTGGAAAATTGGATAGCAACATGCAAAAGAGTGAAACTGGACCACTTGGTTATACATACACAAATATAAATTGAAAATGAATGGAAGACCTGAGTGTAAGACAGGAAATCAAAATTGTAGAGGAGAACACAGGCAGCAATCTCTTTGACCTCAGCCATAGTAACTTCTTACTAGACACGTCACCAGCGGCAAGGGAAACAAAAATAAAAATAAACTTTTGGAACTTCATCAAAATGAAAAGCTTCTGCACAGTGAAGGGAACAATCAACAAAACTAAAAGACAACCTATAGTATGGGAGAAGATATTTGCAAATGACATAACAGATAAAGGGTTAGTATCCAAATCAAAGAAGAACTTATCAAACTCAACAATAACAAAATAAATAATCCAGTTAAGAAATAGGCAGAGACATGGACAGACATTTTTCCAAAGAAAACATCGAGATGACTAATGGACACAAGAAAAGATGCTCAACCACACTCATCATCAGGGAAACACAAATCAAAACCACAATGAGATACCACCTCACAACTGTCAGAATGGATAAAAGTAACAACTCAGGAAACAGCAAATGTTGGTGAGTATGCAGAGAAAAGAAAACCCTCTTATGCTGTTGGTGGGAATGCAAACTGGTGAGGCCACTCTGGAAAACAGTATGGGGGTTCTTTAAAAAGTTAAAAATAGAACTACTTTTTGACCCAGCAATTGTATTTGCCCAAAGGATACAAAAATGCTGGTTTGAACATGCACCCTGATGTTAACAGCAGCACTCTCACAATGGCCAAAGTATGGAAAGAGTCCAAATGTCTATCGAGTGATGAATGGATATGAGATGTGAATAAATCTGTCATCAAAAGAACAAAATATTTCCATTTGCAATGATGTGGATGGAGCTAGAGTGTATTATGTTAAGTGAAATAAATCAGTCAGAGAAAGACAAATACCAAATGATTTCACACGTATGTAGAATTTAAGAAGCAAAACAGATGAACATAGAGGGATAAAAGAGAGGCAAACTATACACATACTCTTAACTATAGAGAATAAACTCAGGGTTGCTGGAGTGAGGGTGAGCAGGGTGATGGGTATTAAGGAGGATGAACACTGGGAATTGTGTATAAAGATGATTCGCTAAATCTATACCTGAAACCAATTTTACCATATATATATATATATATATATATATATATATTTTAATTTTTTAACATTTTATTTATTTTTGAGAGAGAGAGACAGAGAGAAAAAGTGAGTGAGTGAGAGTGTGTGAGCAGGGGAGGGTCAGAGAGAGAGGAGACACAGAATCTGAAGCAGGCTCCAGGCTCTGAGCTAGCTGAGAGCTTAGCACAGAGCCCGATGCGGAGCCTGAACCCACGGACTGTGAGATCATGACCTGAGCCGAAGTCAGTGGCTTAACCTAGACTGAGGGACCCAGGCACCCCAATTTTACCATACATTTTATCTAACTAGAATTTAAATAAAAACTTGAAATCTAAAATAAAATAAGATAAAACAAAACAAAATAAAATAAAATACTTTATCCTTGGACTCTTTATGGATTATTTAAACTGGTTATCTTCAGCTCTGTGTATCAGTCCAAACTTAATACATCTGTAGCAGTCCAAAAGATTAAATATATACACACATATTTTCCATGCTAAGAAAGGGATATTCTTCCATGTGATAAAACCATCTGTAAGAGACAGAGTAAAACTATATTCATGGTAGATGTCCTAAATCATATGGTGAGATGATTTCATACTGCACTAAGGCAGCACTACTCTTCAGCAACATTTCACGGAATCACAGACTTTCAAGATTTCTTTTTTCAAAAAAAAAAAAAATCAGCTGATATCTGTCACGGTGCATTTGATACTTCAACTTCTGCTACGACTTGTTCATACTCCCCATTGTGTGTTTTGTCTTGCTTTCCCTCATTCTCTGAATACAGGAAAATGGAAAGGTGCTTAACTTCTCTGTAATTGTCCTGTGTTCATTTAGATTTGCGGCCTTGTGGAGAGTTGACATTTTGGTGCCTGTGTTGACTAGAGCTCACACAGATTACCAATGTAAATGAGAACATCTCATGACCAAACTCAACACAGATTGCCTGTTTCCTTCTTCAAATAGAAAAGCAATTAGCCATTCAAAATGATACATTTGGTAGTGCCAGTACAATCACTGAAGGTGCAACAAGTTTAAACAAAATTTTATTTTTTACAAGGTTAAATATAGTTGTGTATTATACCTATAAGTTTATTTTATGCCTAATAAAATTTAATCTTTGAGTCAATCTTCCAGAAGGTATATAAAATAATATAGGATGAAGCACATATTTTTGGAAAGAGGATGAAATATAAATATGCCATTTAGACTTTTTTTCTGAGAGGTGAAGGAGTAGAACCAGCTACAGTTGCTCTAATTTTGTCTGTTTTTTGGCAAATAACGCCTAAATGTGTACATATATCTCTCTTAGCTGAGCAATTTCATTGCAGTCTATAATTGCACCACTATTCATGATAAATTCTGATTTACAGCTTAATTGGCCAGAAGTGAATATAGCCTTAAGGTCATTGCAGTAAAGACAGCAGCAACTTTAGGGAGGTACATAAGTTAACCAAAAGATTATCTGGTGCAGCTAGCAAAGAAGATCTGTTTAAAATATTAGAATACTACACGGGGTCATATTGTGCAGTGCTGACTCCATACATATAACACAAAAGGTCAATTTGAAGTGCTCACAGAGGTTCCACGATAACATATTTTATATTTAACAACAAGAGTCTGGTGTCTTTTTCCTACAAGGGAAACCAATAATTACATGATGTCAAAAGGGATTAAAAATGGACCAATTAAAGCTTCCAAGAAAGTTAAGCCTTAAAAGAAATGTAGCAGAAAATTGGAGAAAATAGAAACAAGAATTTTAGCCACCTAGTATTATATAAAGGCTGATACATTTAAGAGAGGCTGTTATTTCTCCATAGAACATAAGGAAAAGCTCAGAATGTTGGGAGTCATTCTGAGTATGATGGGAGAAACAATAATAAATGTATAAATGGAGAAGTTTGAAGCATACTATATTCTAAGTACAGTGAAATATGTGAAAGACATCTTTGCTTTTACGTGAAAACAGAAAGAGGAAGAGCTTATTGATCAATGAGAAATTGATTTTTAACCGATGTCCAAGGCATGAAAATTTGAGGCATGATTCATAAAAGAAAGAATATCATGTGAAATTGCATCAGACTAAGAGAAGAATGAGCTTCATCCCCAGAGACATGAATAAAGTGAGAGAGTGTAAGCATTTTCGACTGCCTACAATTTACGAAATACCCAGAAAGCTAACAAAATCTCTACTATTAATAGCATTGCCTGTCACCAGGGACTCTAGCATATTTGCCTTGTTATAAGGGGCTTTAAAACTTCCTTAATAGTATATAAAACTAATTATTGTTACTATATTTAATATGCGTTATGTACTAATAATGTAGTCTCCACTTAATGAAGCACAGGCTCAGAGATAGCCCCTTTTCATTGGTTTCACATATTTGAATTTTTATCATATTTATACAAAAAAGAAGGAAATGCCCTTAAGGGAGAAAAAATATATATAAACACAATGAAAAAAGGCTAAAATTCTATTTAAATGTTGATGTTCTTATTGGTGGGTGTTGACATAGGAGACAGGAAGCCTTGATAGAAGCTTCCAGAAAATGAAGCATTCACTTCATGCTCATGGATAGATTCTAGAAAGGGTATGATGCAGGAGAGGAAAGGAACATTATTTCATACAAACCATCTGGCAAGTGGATTTTTGGATACTTTTATGACCTGAATTTGCTTGCTTCATGTACAGACTGTGTTCTCCCTTGAGATTAACTATAGTCACAAAGATTCCAATAAATCTACAATATTAGGAATTTATAAGAGATTATTCCTAGATTTGTGTTTTTCTCTTCTGGGGCTCTTTTTCACCATGAGCACTAGCTATTAGGGGCTTTAGAGGACCAGGAAATCCCATTATAAGTAAATCTAAAGGTGGGAAAGGGCCTGTTGAGGATAAATACATGTAAGAAATATAGGCAGCAAAGTAGAGTTACTTCTGCTCAGGCGTCACTGAACCCATGGACCTCGACACCAGTAGTATTTTTCCAGGCCACCTAGGAAGACTCTTTAGTTCCCTGTTACCAACAAACATCTGCCTTTTAAGAGGAAGACAACTTGGAAATACATTTTTAAAAAAGTTAAAACATAAAAAGTGAAAAGAGGGAGAATTCAAGAATAATCAAATGGGAAATCTTGAAGAAATAAAGCAAGATTTATGGCGGTAGGAAAATAATATATTTGATCATGGGTAAATGGTCAAATAAAAGATTGGGAGAATAAAGCAGAGAAACCAGGACAGATGAACACCTGTATTATCAAACCTATTTCTCCCAGGCCTGTGGAATTTTTGTAGTGCTAGACTGACTCATGAGAAGTGGTATGAGTGCTGATAAAGACATAAATAGCTGCAAACTGTATCATGTTTCCTGACACCCATATGGATTTCCACACCATTTTCACTTCTCAGAAATTGAATGGAGGTTCATATAGTGAGAAGACTCCTAATTATATGAATTTAAATGAGGATTCTAAAATGCACCAGCTGTGTGACATTGATGTAGGCACTTAATCTCTTTGAGTCTTATTTCCCCCTCTGTAGTATAGAGTTCATTATCTGTGAAGTTGTATTCTTTCAAGGCCTCCTCTCATTCTAAACTTCTAAGGTTCCAAACATTGCTCCCCTCCTTTAGT
The DNA here is from genome assembly GCA_017311185.1 of Proteles cristata cristata. NCBI lineage: Eukaryota > Metazoa > Chordata > Mammalia > Carnivora > Hyaenidae > Proteles > Proteles cristata. The sequence continues at coordinate 95,676 of JAESUZ010000616.1, forward strand.
ATTTTGAAACTGGGCACATCCGCCATTATGCTCCTCATCTTCTGAGCTGTTCTTTCCCATCAGGCTTACAGTTAAGGTGGCAACAGGAGTGCTAAGCACAGGAGTGAAATAGATGTTTATTTCTTGAATTCCTTCACCTGTATACCTGAGCTCAGTACCGAGGTCTTATGAGGTCTCACCTTTCTTTCCATGGAAATATGCTCCCAGAGAAGTCAGTTTGTTTATCAGGCATTTATTATATGTCTCTGTTATTTAATGGGGAAATCAAAGACAGGTCAGCTCACAGATGTCATAGAATTTCAACCAGTTGTTTTGTGATGGAATGGTAGATACTGTAATGGAAATCAGAAGAACACAGATGAAAGACATCTAGCAAGCACAGGTTTATATAAATAGAGCCTCAAATATGGTAAATCTAAACTAAATATTAAATGTTGAGTAAGCCTAAGCTGACCAGCTAAAAACATTGGGAAAAACACATTCCAAGAACAGAAACCTCCATAGTTTTAGGCAGAGGGGTGAATACAGATTTGTATTCTGCCTTTCTGAGAAAGGCAAATAGAATATATCTCCAGAGCCCAGGTTACAAGGCATGTGAGACAGCAGTTGCTATCAATTGCTGTGATAATATGGAAAAAAGAGAAAGCATGATGTTGGAGACAGGAGAACAGGTAAGGGTAGTTTTGCAAATTAAAGTGACTATATGTAAAATAGTTGAAACATAGTATGGACTTGACAAGCTGGGTGGTTAAGGAGACTACCTCATTTACCATCCTATGTCTGTAATGCAGTGCAGAACCCATCACATAGCAGTGACCAACAAAAATGGCCTTTAAATAATATATATGCAATATCTGCAGCACAATATCAAGCAAATAGCAAAATTTATTATTTCTTGACCCAATTCACATTATTCTAAAGTGATAAAGCAGGGAGAAGATGTAAAGGAGAGGTTGACATTTTAGATAGTGGCCTAGAGAAAGTTCACCGAGAAGGTGATGTTTGAAGGAAATAAAAGACGCAGCCATGTGGATATAGAAAATGGAGTACAGGAGAGCATTCCAGGTTGAATCACAGCAAGTGCAAAGTCCCTAGGAGAGAACATGTCAGGTGGCTCTGAGAAAGGCAAATAGAATATATCTCCAGAGCCCAGGTTACAAGGCATGTGAGACAGCAAAGAGGGACTAGAGGGAAGTGGTGCTATTAGAGGAGTGCTACATTTCCATGATGGCAAGAGGGTGGAGGGAATTTTCATTGAAGTGATTGAGAATAAAGGTGATTCTGCTGATACTTGACCTTGAATTTCAGAAGGCAGAGGGAAATGCTTTAAGGAAATGGGGCATCAGTAGGATAAGGAGCAGAACAAGTACTGTAGAGCCCCTTAAGATTAGGTCCCAGGGAAGCTTGGGTGGCTCAGTCGGATAAGTGTCCAACTCTTGATTTTGGCTCAAGTCATGATCTTATGGCTCATGAGTTAGAGCCCTACATTGGGCTCTGTGCTAGCAGCACAGATCCTGCTTGGGATTTTCTTTCAGAGGATTGAGGAGGATCTGGAAATTCTAAGAAATGGTGACCTTTCTTAATAGATGGGTGGGCTATGACGGGCCTATCCCTCACTGTTTCATTCAGATGCTAAGGGAGCAGCCAGGATAGTTGAGGAAGTGAAGAGAAGATGAAGACTATTCCTTGCCTCTTTTTCAGTGTCTTCACACTCCCAACAACATGGTGCAATTCACATTTTTCACAACACAATCTTAAAAAAAGAGAGAAAAGAAAAAAGGAAACACAATAACACAATAGACACCAAATCAAACATGGTTACTGGTATAACCACTGTTGCCATGTTTGGTGGGAGCCAGAGCTAACAGAATTTGATGACTAGGGAATTCATCTTCATATTCAGAGAAAATTTAGTATAAGCCAAAATTTAGGTTCTCACAAGATGACTGAGCTTGCAAAGTTGAAAGGGTTATTGCATGTTTTGTAAGATAATTTCTATTGGAAACCTAGATCAATCTCAAGTTAAGTATTTTTAATGATCTATAAGGGAGTTACCATTATTATTTAACATTGTGATAAATTGTTGAGAAATGTGTTTTAAATACCTATAGAAAATTATTTTAAGACACATGGATAATTAATTTTTGGAATAAAGTGTTTTTATTTCTCAAGCAAATTTTAGAGTTTTGATTTGAGAATTGAGCATTATCCAGTGAAAGTTAGATTTTAGATATATGAATGGAAAGCTTAGAGTAGTCAAATTATTTAGTTTCTATCCTAGAAAATCCTCATGCTATAAAGCTCAAAGATGCACATTTTCTAAAGGTCTACAACCCTTTATTTGAAATGGTCTATGTAGTTTGCTAAGAGTGTGTCACAACCATAGAAAATTCTCTTCCATTTTGAATGAAAATACCTAGGGACCAAATTCATTATATCTTTAGTTATTATTTGCCAAAAGGTTGTAGAAATGAAAACATTCAGTAAATATTTGTATCAATTAATATATGAGATGTTCTCTAAACCTGGCATTTTGTGATTCTAGGAAATATTAACCAATACATGTATATCTTTGTTCACACACAACCCAGTATAAATTATATTTTGATTATCTGCCGATTTGAATTGGGCTTTATACCTTTTCTGCAAAAATGATTGTGTTTAAAGTTTTGATTCAATTCATAACTAATAGGGATTACTGAGTCCCATTACAAAAAAAAAAAAAAACTTTAATGGACATCAGTTGAGCAAATCAAAGTTGGAATTGACCAATGCATAGAATCTAACTTAGGTATTTAATCTGTGTTGTCTGTAGATAGTTTTGACAAACATGAGTTCATTTTATATGTGCATGAAGGCCATATTGCAAACGTTGGCAGATTTTACTGAAACAAGGGAGCTAAAATAACAAGCACATAGATTAGTCTCAGAAGACAAATGCAAACTATCAGTGAAATATGCTAGGTAAGTCATTATTGGGGGATAACTTTAAAAGAGATGACATGACATATTATAGCAGTTGTCACTAAAATGGAAAAATCTGGAGAGTCAGGCAGATTTTATGCTAAGAATGGTAATATAATTAGGAAAAAATGATGGCATTTCTGTATGTGCACTCTGACATCACCATTGAGACTGTTGTTAAGAAGAAAAGTAAAGTTCAAGTGAATGTTAGTGCACAGAATGACAGAAGAATAGAAAGAATAACGTAGCACCACCATACTTAAATATTTTAATATGAATAAAACATTTACCAGATGATGTAAATTCTTTGGGATTAGGGATTCTGTGACTTAAAAAGTATATGAATGCATATGCATAGAAATTGCTAACAGCCACCCAGTAAAACTGTTCTTACATGTAAACTAAAGTATTTATGTTCAGAGCTGGCTAGAGGCATACACACCAATATGTTAAAGAAAATCATGACCATTGAAAACTGTTCCTAGCTTGAGGCTGTTTTTGGACATTTTCTGCAAGTCAGATGAGGAAAGTTGATATGACTATTTTTGGGGTAGAAGTGCCAATAAGGTCATATTAAAGACATTAGTGTAAGTTCCTATAATATATTCATAAATTCACAATGTGGTTCTTTATATACATATTCATATACTTTACTTTCTTATTGGTGTGTCTATGTGTGACCCTCAAAGAACTCCTCAAGTTTACTCTGGTTCACAGTTTTAACAAAGCAGATGACTTAATACCTCAGTTACAAAGTGACTTTCCTCAAAATCGGAAGCTTCTACACTTTCACTGAAGGAGTTTGAAAAACAGCTAAATTTTCTATGTGTGTACAACAGTGTGTTTAACAAAACATACCAGGGCACACTTGGGATTAGAGGCCTGTGTAAATTATGGAATGTACAGGATCAGTGACCATGGAACCGAATGGATCAGTGGAAAGTCAGAAATCAAGGAAGAAAACCTGAGAGAGATTTTGCCAGGGGTTTTGGAAGTGGGGCAAATAGGGAGATGTTGGCCAAAGGGTACAGATTTTCAGATAGAAAATGAGTAAGTTCTGAGGATCTAATAATGTATAGCATGATGGCTGAATTAATGGTACTGTATAACATACTTGAAATTTGCTAAGAAAGTAGATATTAAGCATTCTCACCAAAAAAAAAAAAAATTAAAAAGTAACTATGTAAGGTTATAGATGTAGTAATTAATTTGTGGTAATCATTTTGTAATATATGCATATATCAAATCATCATGATATACACTTTAAATACCTACGATTTTATTTGTCAATTATACTTCAAAAAACAAAAAGAAAATTAAGGGAGAAAATTGGAAAGAAACTTTGACATCAGAAGTGTGAATTTTCAATACATTTTGTCGATGTTGCTTCTAGCTTTGTGAAAGTGTGGCTGCATTGGTATTCATAACCATGTTACATATGAGCAACTATGGTCCTTAATTGCTTTGCAGTTTGCCACAGTGGTAAAGGCTTTAGTAAACAAGACACTTGGAAATTTGCTATGGTATAGTGTGTATTTTTATTATACCTTTATTTTGATTAGTTAAATACATTTTATAGTTGATACAGTTAATGGAAATAATTATTTTGATGTGTAAGCTACTCACTTTCAGGGTTACATATCTTTAAAAACATCGTAATAAATAAGTAAAGGAATAACTCTTTGCAGCCAAGTTCCGTTTAGTAAATTACATCTTATAGCATGCTAAATGATTTTATAGTAGACTAAAATAGTCAAATGTAAAGAAAACAATTTACCTTTCTTGATTTTCCCACATAAAAACTAAATATACCATATTTACATACTTAGCAATGCCATGAAAGATAATAAATGATTGCTATAGGCTCTATGAGTAAGAGCCTCTGAAAATTTCCGTGTCAAAATATTGAAATTTATGCCACTTTGATGTGTAATTATTAAGCTGTAAAGCATTAATCATCTCATATATGGGTAAGGAAAATCAAATGTTAAGTACAATATGAAGCTTTTCTGAGTTAAATTTTTAAAATAAAAAATTGTTTTAGAATAATTTTAGATTTCCTAAAAAATTGCAAAGATAGTACAGAGAGTTCCCATACAATTGACATCCATTTGTGCCTATATTTTTATAAGTTTTCATTTGAATTCCAGTTAGTTAACATACAATGTAATATCAATTTCAGGTGCACAATAGCAACTCATCACCTCCATACAACAGCCAGTGCTTATCATAAATACATTCCCCAGTCCCCATCACCCAGCAATATGTATCTCATATTTAGGTCTTTGACCCATTTTGAATTCATATTTGAGTAGAGTGTAAGAAAATGCCTCACTTTCATTCTTTTACATGTTGTGGTCCCATTCTCCCAACAGCAATTGTTGAAGAGACTTTTTCCCATTGGATATTCTTACTGCTTTGTTGAAGAACCCATCTCCCACCTACCTCTGCCCTAGCAACCACCATTTTGTTTTCCATGGTTAAGAGTTTGCCTCTTGTTTTGCCTCTCTCTGTCTTTCCCCTTTGCTCATTTGGTTTGTTTCTTAAATTCCACATATGAGTGAAATCATATGGTATTTGTCTTTCTCTGCTATTTCACTCAGCACAATACACTGTAGCTCCATCCATGTCATTGCAAATGGCAAGATTTCATTCCTTTTTATGACTAATATTCCATTATATATATATATGCATCATTTTAAACATTTATTAAATATTTATTTTTGAGACAGAATGTGAGTGGGGAAGAGGCAGAAAAAGAAGGATATATAGAATCTGAAGCAGGCTCTGAGCTCTGCTCTTTATGTAGCTCTTTATGTAGTCAGGCTCTGAGCTGTTAGCAGAGTCCGATGGTAGGCTCAGACCCACGAATCATGAGATCATACACACACACACAGACACACACACAAACACACACCACTTTTTATACATTCATTATAGCCATAGTTCGTCTATTCGTTAATCATCATAATTCTGTTATTGTAGATAATGCTGCTATAAACATCAGGGTGCATGTATCCCTTTGAAGTCATGTTTTTGTATTCTTTGCATAAATACCTAGTAGTACAATTGCTGGATTTCAGGGTAGTTCTATCTTTCACATTTTGAAGAAACTATGCTGTTTTAAGAGAGTGGCTGTACCAGTATGCATTTCCACCAACAGTGCAAGAGGGTTCCCCTTTCTCCACATCCTTACCCACACCTGTTGTTTATTGTGTTGTTAATTTTAGTCATTTGACAGGTGTAAGGTGTCTCATCGGGGTTTTGATTTGCATTTCCCTGATGATCAGTAATGTTAAGCATCTTTTCATGTCTCTGTTTTCCATCTGTGTGTCTTCTTTGGAAAAATGTCTATTTATGTCCCTCCTCATTTCTTAATTGGATTATTCATTTTGGGAGTGTTAAGCTTATAAGTTCTTTATATGTTTTGGATACAAACCCTTTATAAGATATGTGATTTGTAAATATTTTCTCCCATTTAATAGGTTGCCTTTGTTGATTGTTTCCTTTGCTGTGCAGAGTTTTTTTTATTTTTTTAAAGTTTTTATGTAGTCAGAAAGTTTATTTTGCTTTTGTTTTTCTTGACTCAGAAGACACATCTAGAAAGAAGTTGCTATAGCCAATGTCAAACAGGTTACTACATGTGTTCTCTTCCAGGATTTTTATGGTTTTAGGTCTCATATTTAGGTCTTTCATACATTTGGAATTTGTATTTGAGTATGGTGTTAGAAAGTGGTCCAGTTTCATTCTTTTACAACAGCATTTGTTAAAGAGACTATCTTTTTCCCACTGGATATTCTTTCCTTCTTTGACCTTAGACTTGTGAGTTCATTTCTGGGTCTTGTATTCTGTTCCACTGATCTATGTGTCTGTTTTTGTGCCAGCACCATACTGTCTTGATGACTATAGCTATTTAATATGGCTTGCTGTTTGGAATTGTGATGCCTCTATCTTTGCTGTGCTTTTTCAAGATTACTTTAGCTCTTGGGTCTTTCGTGGGCCATACAAGTTTTAGGATTGCTTGTTCTGGCTCAGTGAAAAATGCCCTATTTTTTTTTTTTTAAATTAATGTTTTATTTATTTCTGAGAGAGGGTGAGAGACAATGTAAGCGGGAGAGGGTCAGAGAGAGAGAGGGAGATACAGAATCTGAAACAGGGTCCAGGCTCTGAGATGGCTGTCAGCACAGAGCCCCACACGGGGCTTGATCCCACAAACCATGAGATCATGACCTGAGCCGAAGTCGAATGCTTAACCGACTGAGCCACCCAGGTGCCCTAAAAATGCCCTATTTTGATAGAAGAATTGGTTTAAATGTGTACATTGCTTTGGATATTATAGACATTTTAACAATATTTGTTCTTCTAATTTGTATGGAATGTCTTTCCATTTCTTTGTGTCGTCTTCAATTTTTTTCACAGTGTTTTATAGTTTTGGGAATGTAGGCCTTTCATTCTCTTTGATTAGGTTTATTTCTAAGTATCTTATTGTTTTTGATGTAATTGTAAATGGTATTGATTCCTGAATTTCTCTTTCTGCTGTTTCATTATTGGAGTATAGAAATGTAAAAAATTTCTGTGCATTATTTTGTATCCTGTGACTTTACTGAATTTGTGTGTCAATTCTAGCAGTTTTTTGGTGGAATCTTTTGTGGTTTTCATATGTAGTATCATGTCATCTACAAAAAGTAAAACCTTTACTTGCCCATTTGGTTACCTTTTATTTCTTTCTGTTGTCCAATTGCTGTCATTAGGACTTCCAAAACTATGTTAAATAAAAGTGGTGAAAGTGAACATCTGTATCTTTTTCCTGATCATAGAGGAAAAGCTCTCAGTTTTTCCCTATTGAGTGTGAAAATCTCTAAGGGTTTTTCTTATATGGCTTTATTATGTTGAGGTATACTCCCTCTAAACATACTTTTTGAGAGTTTTTGTGAATGGATGTTGTAGTTTGTCAGATGCTTTTTCTGCATCTATTGAAATGATAATGTGGTTCTTATCCTTTCTTTTAATGTGATGTATCTTGTTGATAGATTTGCTAATATTGAGCCACACTTACAATTCAGTAATGAATCTCACTTGATCATGGGGAATGATTTTTTAATGTACTTTTGGATTCTGTTGGGTAATACTGTATTGAGAACTTTTGCATCTGTGTTCATCTGGGATATTGGGCTGTAGTTCTCTTCCTTAGTGGTGTATTTATCATGGTATTATGGTAATACTGGCCTCATAGAATGATTTGGGGGGTGTCTGGTTGGGTTAATTAAGTATCTGACTTGACTCAGGTCATGATCTCACAGTTTGTGAGTTCAAGCCCTGGGTCTTGCTAACCACTGTCAGTGCAGAGCCCAGTTTGGATCCTCTGTCCCTGCTCCCAGCACTCATATATTCCCTCTATCTCTCTCTCAAAAATAAACATTAAAAGAATAATGAATTTGGAAGTTTTTTGAATCATTTGAGAAGAATGGGTATTAACCTTTCTTTTAAGATTTTATAGAATTAGCTTGTGAAGCCATTTGATGTTGGACTTTTATTTTGGGGGAGATTTTTTTTTATTACCGATTCAGATTCTTTGAAATGCATGATTATGCATCTGTTCAAATTTTATATTTCTTCCTCTTTGAGTTTTGGTAGCTTACATGTTTCTATGAATTTATCCATTTCTTCCAGATTTTCCAATTTGTTAGCATATAGTTTTTCATAACATTCTCTTATACCTGTTTATATTTCTATGGTGTTGTTGTTATTTCTCCTCTCTCATTTGTGATTTTATTTATTTCTGTCATATCTCTTTTATTTTTAATAAGTCTGGCTAGAAGCTTATCAATTTATTAATTATTTTTTGAAGAATCAGCTCCTAGTTTCATAGAACTGTTTTATTGTTTCTTCATTTCTATATAATTTATTTCTGCTCTAATCTTTATTATTTCCTTCCGTCTTCTGGCTTTAGTCTTTAGTTCTTTTTCTAGCTCCTTTATGTACAGGTTAGGTTGTTTGCTTGAGAGTTTTATTGCTTCTTGGAATAGGGCTGTAATTGCTATATACTTCACTATTAAAACCAGTTTTGCTGCATCACAGGGGTTTTGGACCATTGTGTTTTCATTTTCATTTGTTTATATATACAATATATTATATATATATAATATATTATATTTCTTTTAATATATATATTAAATTTCTTTTATATAATTATATAAATAATATATATTTCTTTATATATATATATATATATATGTAAAATTTATTTGATTTCCTGATTGACCCATACATTGTTTAGTAGCATGTTGTTTAACTTCCACGTGTTTGTGTTCTTCCCACGTTTTTTTCTTGTGGTTGATTTCTGGTTTCATGTGCTAGGTTCAAATAAGGTACATGGTATGACTTCAGTCTTTTTGTATTTGTTGAGGCCTCTTTTGTGACATAATATGTGATCTATTCTGGATAATGTTCCATGTGCACTTGAAAATAACATGTATTCTGCTACTTCACAATGGAATGTTCTGAATATATCTGTTAGGTCCATCTGGTCCAGTGTGTCATTCAAAGCCATTGTTTCCTTGTTTAATTTTCTGTTTAGATTATCTACACATTGATATAAGTTGAGTGTTAAAGTCCCCTACTGTTATTGTATTATTATCAATTTGTTCCTTTCTGTTTACTAGTAATTTTATTATACATTTAGGTGCTTCCTGTTGGGTGCATAAATATTTACATTGTTATTTTCTCTTCTTGGATTATTTCCTTTATTATTATATAGTGCCCTTCCTTGTCTCTTGTTGCATCTGTTTCTAGTTTGTCTGATATAGGTATTGATACCTTGGCTTTCATTTGACATCCATTTAAATGATAAATGGTTTTCCATGTACTCACTTTTTTTAAGCTTATTTATTTTGAGAGAGAGAGCATGAGCAAAGGAGGAGAGGAAAGAGAGAAAGAGAGTGACAGAGAGAGAGACAGAGACAGAGAGAATGAATCCCAGGCATGTTCCATGCTGTCAACACAGAGCCCAATGCAGGGCTCGAACTTACGAACCATGAGATCTTGACCTGAACCAAAACCAAGAGTTGGATGTTTAACCAACTGCTCCACCCAGGCATCCCTCCATGCTCTCCTTTTCAATGTACAAGTGTCTTTAGGTCTAAAATGAGTCTCTTGTAGGTAGTATGTAGATGGGCCTTGTTTGTTTTTTTAATGTATTCTGACATCCAATACCTTTTATTTGGAGCATTTAGTCCATTTACCTTCAAAGTCATTTTTTATAGGTATGTACTTTTGCCATTTTACTTGTTTGTCATCGTTTCTAGAAATTTTCTCTGCTCCTTTCTTGTTTTTGTTGGTTTTGGTCTCTCCTTTGTATATAAAAGTCCCTTTTAATATTTCTTGTAGGATTAGTTTAGTGGTCACCAACTCCCCTGGTCTTTGTCTGGGAGACCCTTTATCTCTCATCCTATTCTGAATGATCATCACAATGGGTAAAGTATTCTTGGCTGCAGATTTTTCCCATTCATCATTTTGAATACTTCACTCCCTTCTCGCTTCTCAGCTTTCTGCTGAGAAATATGCAGCTAGCCTTATGAATCTTTCCTTGTAAGTTGGGTTTTTTTGGTCTGTTTTTCCAAATTATTTTTAGCATCTACTTATTTTAGAGACAGAGAGAGAGAGAGAGAGAGAGAGAGCGAGCGAGCAAGCATGAGTGGGAGAGGGGAACAGAGAGAGGGAGACACAATCCAGAATCTGAAGTAGGCTCCAGACTCTGAGTTTTCAGCAAAGAGCCCAATGCAGGGCTCGAACCCATGAACCATGAGATCCCAAACCTAAGATGAATGGTTCACCAACTTAGCCACCCAGGCTTCCGTTGTCTTGGGTTTTTGTTTTGTTTTGTTTTGTTTTGTTTTGTTTTCAGTTTGTGATGATTTTTTATTTTTATTTTTCTATATTTTTTACAAATAGTTTATTGTCAAATTAGTTTCCACATAACACTCAGTGCTCATCCCCACAAGTGCCCTCCTCCATGCCCATCCCCCCCCCCAACATCCATCAGTCCTCAGTTTTTGTCAGCATTCAAGAGTCTCTCATGGTTTGCCTCTCTCCCTTTTCCCCACCATTTCCCCCTTCTTCTCCCCCTTGTTCCTCCGTCAAGTTCCTCCTAATCCTCCTATACGTGCAAGCATATGATATTTGCCCTTCTCTGCCTGACTTATTTCGCTCAGCATAACCCCCTCAAGGTCCATCCATGTTGCTACACATGGCCAGATTTCATTGTTTCTCATTGCCATGTAGTATTCCATGGTATAGATAAACCACATCTTCTTGATCCATTCATCTGTTGATGGACACTTAGGCTCTTTCCATGTTTTAGCTATTGTGGAGAGTGCTGCAATGAACATTGGGGTACCATGTGCTCCTATGCTCAGCATTTCTGTATCCCTTGGGTAAATTCCTAGCAGTGCTATTGCTGGGTCATAGGAGAGTTCTATTGTTAGTTTCCTGAGGAACCTGCACACTGTTTTCCAGAGGGGCTGTACCAGTTTACATTCCCACCAACAGTGTAGGAGGGTGCCCATTTCTCCTCATCCTTGCCAGCATCTAGAGTTCTCTGATTGGCTCATTTTAGTCACTCTGACTGGCGTGAGGTGGTATCTCAGTGTGGTTTTGATTTGTGTTTCCCTGATGAGGAGGGATGCTGAGCATCATTTCATGTGTTTGTTGGCCATCTGGATGTCCTCTTTGGAGAAGTGTCTGTTCATATCTTCTGCCCATTTCTTCACTCGGTTGTTTGTTTTTCTGGTGAGTTCCTTATAGATTCTGGATGTTAACCCTTTATCTGATATGTCACTTGCAACTATCTTTTCCCATTCTGTTGGTTGCCTATTAGTTTTGTGGGTTGTTTCCTTGGCTGTGCAGAAGCTTTTAATCTTGCTACTTTAATCTTGATGAGGTCCCAATCGCTTATTTTTGCTCTTGATTCCCTTGCTTTTGGGGATGTGTCAAGTAAGAAGTTGCTGCGGTGGAGGTCAAGGAGCTTGTTTCCTGCTTTCTCCTCTAGGGTGTTGATAGTTTCCTGTTTCACGTTCAGATCCTTTATCCGTTTTGAGTTTATTTTTGTGCATGGTGTGAGAAAATGATCTAGTTTCATTCTTCTGCAAGTTGCTGTCCAATTCTCCCAACACCATCTGTTAAAAGGCTGTCTTTTTTCCATTGGATATTCTTTCCTGCTTTGTCGAAGATTGGTTGGTTGCATACTTTTGGGTCCACTTCTGAGTTCTCAATTCTGTTCCATTGGTCTATGTGTCTGTTTTTGTGCCAATACCATAGTGTCTTGATGATGACAGCTTTGTAGTAGAGGCTAAAGTCTGGGATGGTGATACCTCCCATTTTGGTTTTATTTTTCAGTATTACTTTGGCTATTCAGGGTCTTTTGTCGTTCCATACAAATTTTTGGATAGTTTGTTCTCGTTTTGAGAAGTATGCTGGTGCAATTTTGATTGGAATTGCACTGAATGTGTAGAGTGCTTTAGGTAGTAATGACATCTTAACTATATTTATTCTTCCTATCCATGAGCATGGAATGTTTTTCCATTTCTTTGTGTCTTCTTCAATTTCCTTCATAAGTTTTCTGTAGTTTTCATCATACAGATCTCTTGTATCCTTGGTTAGGTTTATTCCGAGGTATTTTATGGTTTTTTGTGCAATTGTGAATGGAATCAGTTTCTTGATTTCTCTTTCTGTTTCTTCATTGTTGGTGTATAAAAATGCAACTGATTTCTGTACGTTGATTTTGTACCCTGCAACTTGGCTGAATTCTTGGATCAGTTCTAGTAGGCTTCTGGTGGAGTCTGTTGGGTTCTCTATATAGAGTAGAGTTTTCGATGTAGAGTTTTATGTCATCTGCAAAGAGACTTCCTCTTTGCCAGTTCTGATGTCTTTGATTTCCGTTTGTTGTCTGTTGGCTGATGCTAGGACTTCCAGCACTATGTTAAACAGCAGTGGTGAGAGTGGACATCCCTGTCGTGTCCCTGATCTCAGGGGAAAGCTCTCAGTTTTTCCCCGTTGAGGATGATGTTGATGTTAGCTGAAGGCTTCTCATAGATGGCTTTGATGATGTTTAAGTAGGTTCCTTCTATCCCAACTTTCTCTATAGAGTCTTTATTAAGAAGGGATGCTGTATTTTGTCAAATGCTTTTTCTGCATCTATTAACAGGATCATACGGTTTTTATCTTTTCTTTTATTGATATGATGTATCACATTGATTGATTTGTGAATGTTGAACCAGCCCTGTAACCCAGGAATGAATCCCACTTGATCTTGGTGGATGATTCTTTTTATATGCTGCTAGATTCGATTTGCAAGGATCTTATTGAGAATTTTTGCATCCGTATTTATCAAGGATATTGGCCTATAGTTCTCTTTTTTTGCTGGATCTCTGTCTGGCTTGAGAATCAGAGTGATGCTGGCTTCATAAAATGAGTCCGGGAGTTTTCTTTCGATTTCTCTTTTTTGGAATAGCTTGAGAAGAATTGGGATTAATTCTGTGTTAAATGTCCGGTAGAATTCTCCAGGGAAGCCATCAGGTCTAGGGCTCTTATTTGTTGGGAGATTTTTGATCACTGATTCAATTTCTTCACTCGTTATGCATCTGTTCAGGTTTTCCATTCCGTTCCATGTGAATTTTGGTAGTGAGTGTGTGTTTAGGAATTTGTCCATTACTTCTAGGTTGTCCAATTTGTTGGCATATAATTTTTCATAGTATTCCCTGATAATTGCTTGTATTTCTGAGGGGTTGGTTGTAATAAGTCCATTTTCATTCATAATTTTGTCTATTTGGGTGCTCTCTCTTTTCTTTTTGATTAGTCTCGATGGAGGTTTGTCAATTTTGTTTACTTTTTCAAAAAACCAACTCTTGGTTTCATGGATCTGTTCAATTGTTTCTTTGGTGTCTATGTTGCTTATTTCTGCTCTAATTTTTACTATTTCTCTTCTTCTACTGGGTTTAGGGCGTTCTTGTTGCTCTGCCTCTAGTTCCTTTAGGTGAGCCGTGAGATTTTGGACTTGCACTTTTTCTAATCTCTTGAAATAGGCCTGGAGAACAATGTACTTTCCTCTTAGGACTGCCTTTGCCGCATCCCATAGATTTTGAATTGTTGTGTTTTCATTTTCATTTATTTCCATATATTTTTAATTTCATCTCTAATTGCCTGATTGGCCCATTCATTCTTTAGTAGGGTGTTCTTTAACCTCTATGTTTTTGGAGGTTTTCCAGACTTCTTCCTGTAATTGATTTCAAGTTTCACAGCATTATGATCTGACAGTGTGTATGATATGATCTCAATTCTTTTATAGTTATTGAGGGCTGCTTTATGTCCCAGTATGTGTTCTATCTTGGAGAATGTGCCATGTGCACTTGACAAGAAAGTGAATTCCATGGCCTCAGGATGTAAAGTTCTCAATATATCCGTCAGATCCATCTGGTCCAATGTGTCTTTCAGGTCCATTATTTCTTTAGTGATTTTCTGTCTGGTTGACCTATGCATTGCTGTAAGCGGAGTAGTAAAGTCCCCTGCTATTAGCACATTCTTATCTATAAGCTGTTTCTATTTGTGATTGTTTTATATATTTAGGCACTCTCATATTCAGTACATAGACATTTATGATAGTTCTTCTTGATGGATGGACCCTGTAATTATTATGTAGTGCCCTTCTTCATCTCTTGTGATTGTCTTTAATTTAAAGTCCAGTTTGTCTGATATAAGTATCGCTACTCCAGCTTTCTTCTGATTTCCTGTAGCATGATATATATTTCTCTATCCCCTTACTTTTAATCTGATGGTATCTTCCCGTCTAAAATGAGTTTCTTGTAGACAGCATATAGATGGATTTTGTTTTTTAATCCATTCTGCTACCCTATGTCTTTTGATTGGAGCATTCAGCCCATTTACATTCAGTGTTATTATTGAAATATGTGGGTTTAGAGTCATTGTATCTTTTGTAGGGTTCATGTTTGTGGTGGTGTTTTTGGTCTGTTTGTTCCTTGCAACCTTTCCTTCAGAGTGTCCCCCTCAGGATTTCTTGTAGGGCTGACTTCGTGGTGACAAATTCTTTCAATTTCTGTTTGTTTGGAAAGGTTTTTATCTCTTCTTCTATTTTGAATGACAGGCTTGCTGGATAGAGGATTCTTGGCTGCATATTTTTACTGTTCATCACATTGAAGATCTCCTGCCATTCCTTTCTGGCCTGCCACGTTTCAGTAGATAGGTCTGTCACCACTCTGATAGGTTTCCCTTTGTATGTGAGGGCCCTTTTCTCCCTAGCTGCTTTCAAAATTCTCTCTTTGTCCTTGTATTTTGCCATTTTTACTATGATATGTCATGCAGAAGATCGATTCAAGTTACGTCTGAGGGGAGTCCTCTGAGCCTCTTGTATTTCCACATTTACTTCCTTCCCCAGGTCGAGGAAGTTCTCTGCAATAATTTGTTCCAGGACTCCTTCAGCACCTTTCCCTCTCTCTTCGTCTTCTGGGATTCCTATAATACGGATATTGTTGTGTTTGACTGTATCGCTGGGCTCTCGAATTCTTCTTTCCTGTTCCTGGATCAGTTTGTCTCTTTTTTTGTCAGCTTCTTATTTTTCTATCATGGTGTCTTCTAAATCACTTATTCTCCTTTCTGCCTCTTCAATCCGTGCATTGGAGGCCTCTAATTTATTATGTATCTCATTTATCGTATTTTTAAATTCTTCATGCCTATTTTTATTTTCTATTCTGGCTTTAGCCATAGTTTCTTTGACATTCCCTATGTTTTTTTCAAGCCCAGCTATTAATTTTACCATTATTATTCTAAAATCTTGTTCGGTTATACTGCTGATATCTGTTTTGAGCAGTTCATTAGCTGTCATTTTTCTTGGAGTTTCTTTGGGGAGAGCTCTTTTGTTTCATCATTTTAGTTAGCTTTCTGGCTCTTGTTGGTTTTAAAGACCTGTTATGCTCTCTGTTTCTATGAGTGCTGCTATATCCAAGAAGACTCTTTGACTTTCCAGGGCCTATCCTTTCAGAGAGTGTTTTTTGAATGGTGTCTCTTGGTCTCTCTTGTTGGGACCTTGGTTATTTTATTTTCCTATTCGTAGTGTTATTTGGGACTCTCCACCTTGTGTACTCTAGCTTGTTTCTTGAGGTAGCCGTTAGAAGGCTCTCTCAGTGGATTCTGCATCCTTTTTCTCCCGATCTCTCAGGTTTTGTAAGGTTTCCAATAGCTTCGGATCTTTTCCGTGTGATGTATGGGCGCGAGTCCAAGTACGGTGCTCCTCACTTCTCCGCCATCTTGCCCCCTCCTTCTGTTTTTTTTTTTTTTAAAGATTTTTTTCTTTATATTTCTTTATATTTTGCAAACTTAATTATAATATGTCTTGGTGTTGGCCTGCTTTGTTGATTTTGATGGGAGTTGTCTGTGCCTCCTGGATCCGGATGACTCTTTCCTTCCCCACGTTATGGAAGTTTTTGGCTATTATTTCTTCTAATAAATTTTCTGCCCCCTTTTTTTTCTCTTCTTCTTCTAGGACTCATGTAATACAAATGTTATTATATTTAATGGTGTCACTGAATTTCCTATGTCTTTTTTCGTGTTGCATAATTCTTCTGTCTTTTGTTCGGTGTCACTGCTTTCCATTACTTTGTCTTCTAGGTCACTAATCATTCTTGTGCTTCTTCCAGCTTGCTGTTCATTGAATCAAGCCTGATTCCAATATCATTTATTGCACTTTTGTTCTCTGATTCTTTTTGTAATTTTTCTCTCTCTGTTAAGGGTCTCACTGACATCTTTTTTTTTTTTTCATTACCCTCACATCCAGTGAGTATCCTTATGATTGTTGCTTTAAATTCTCTGTCAGGCATGTTACTTATATCTGTTTCACTTAGAATTCTGGCTGTAGCCTATCTTGGTCTTTCATTTGGGATAAATTTCTTCATCTAGACATTTTATCTAAGTTTCTGCCTTTTTCTCTGTGTTAGGAAAGCCAGTCGTACTTCTGCTTCTGAAAGTAATGGACTTATGAAGAAGAGGTCAAGTAGTTCCCAGGACCTGGTGCTTCAGGTAGTTTATCTGGTATGTGCTGTGTGTGCTTTGTTCTTGTGTTTTAGCTGCTCTCTCCTTCAGTCCTGTCATCTGTGGAGACTCTCCTTGCCTGCTGAGGGTAGTGTTTGGTACCTGGCCTAAATGTGGCAAGTTTTTTTTTTTTTTAATGTTTTTACTTATTTCTGAGAGAGAGACAGAGACAGAGACAGAGACAGCATGAGCAGGGAAGGGTCAGAGAGAGGGAGACACAGAATCTGAAGCAGGCTCCAGGCTCCGAACTGACAGCACAGAGCCCGATGTGGGGCTCAAACCCACAAACTGTGATATCATGACCTGAGCCAAAGTTGGATGCCCAACCGACTGAGCCACCCAGGTGCCTCTACATCTGGCAAGTGTTAACTAGATGTGGCTTGGCCTCCTTGTGAAAGATACCTCCATTGTAACTGAGGCCTGCAGAACTTGGGAGACATAGTGTGGGCAGGTGTTTTTGCTGGTCTTCTGTGGGAAGGACCGGTCTTACTGGGACTAAGGCAAGCCTGACCGAGGAGGGCAGGCCTACCAAAGTTTGAGGGGTGGGGCTTGTTGTATGCAAGTTAGGCAGCCTCAGTAGACACTTTGCTGCTTCCAACAAATGACGCTATGTTTATACTGCGGGGTGGGGGAGAGAAATGGTGCCAGCCAGCTCCTTTGCTCCCTGAGTAGCAGCATTCACAGAAGTGCTTCTCAGGGACACTCTTAGAAGAACTCGTTATCTCTCCTCCTGTGTGTCCTGTGTGCTCCTTCTCTCCAGGAGCAGCACAGTGCCTTCTGGGCTCTATCATAGCAAACTCTCTGACCTATAAAACTCCAGGCTTTAAGTCCCACTGTTTGTAAGAACTCACAAAATTCAGCTCCTTTAGGTTTTCATGCCAATGGCTTTGGGAAAACATTCTTCTTTTGTGTTTCCCTGGGTGCTCTTCTCTCTCGCCTTCCTCAGTGACCGTGGCTACCTCCCCTCTACAGCACCTGCAGTCTGTTTCTCCCCTAAACCACATCTCTGTACTTCTTACTTTCTTTGATGTGTCCTAAAGGCCTCTCCTTTCAGTTGTGCAGTTTGTTCTGTCAGTCTTCAGCTGGATTTCTGGGGTATTTAGGATGATTTGATAGTTATGTAGTTGTGTTCATGGGACAAGAGGAACCTAGGATGTTCCTACTCCACTACCATCTTCCTCTCTTTCTCATTTTTTCCCTATTCTTAACATCTCACAAGAGTAGAATGTATTTGTCATAATGTATGAACATATTTGGATTCATCATTCACTAAATACATAATTTATTCATATTTTGTTAGTTGCTACATAATGTCATTTTTCAATTCTAGGATCTCATCCAGAATATCATATCATATCATATTTAGTCATCATGTCTCCATAGGCTCCCCTTGAGACAAATCTGAGTTTATTTCAGTTTTTTTGGATATTAAGAAAAATATTTTTGTTCACAAAAGGTTGTTTTTGAGAGGAGCACCTATCAATTTTTACATTTTTATGATGACATTAATTAAGAACAGTTTGCGTCTAAGGAATAATTCATATTTAAAAACTAGTATCAACACACAAATACATATCCATTTTTTACTAGCTTTGTAAATCCCTTGAAAATGATGTGTATTAATAATACTACATTTGGGTAAACTTTTGGTATCTATAGTCTTTTTATTAGAATATCTGGAAAATATATATATGGAATATTCTTTGATAATTACTCTAAGATAGATCCTACAGATTTCGTTAAGTGTGGCTTCATGATAATTATCAGAAATATTTACTACAAATCATATTTTAAAAGTTTGTATTCAATATAAGTAAAACCCATTTTTACATTAATAACACAAGAATATTGGTACAAAGTCATTTTTATTTAAGTATATTTGGCACAAAATGTCACTATTTTCAAGTGTACAGAATAGGCAATTTGGCAATTCTATTATGTTATTCTTTACCCACCACAGTAAGTGTAGTTACCACTTCTTATCATACAATGTTATTAAAATATTGTTGAATACATTCTTTATTCCTTACTTTTCACCGCCATGACATATTTATTTTATAACTGGAAGTTTATACTTTTTAATCCCCTTCACTGATTTTAGTCTTTATTATAGTTTGATGTTTGAAACTTGGAGCTCATTTTAGAATCTTAAATAGATGGTAGAACATTTGAGACATCTTAACTAAGATGTCCAGTAAACATAACAAATTTGTTTGAAAAAGCAAGGAAGACCTCATGTTAAAGGAATCTAAAAGAGGGTCAAAGAAGAGAGTTTAGGACCAAAAAAAAAAAAAATCCTTATACTAATTGTGTAATATATTAGAGGAAAGAGGAAAATATCTGACAGCTATAAGGAGAAAAAGTAGATCATACAAAAGAACAAAAATTAGATTACATCAAAATTTTTAACTTCAGTGCTGAATTTAATAAAGCTCTGAAAGAACATTTTCAAAATGGTGAAAAGAAAATATCTAAGAACATAAGATTCAAAATCCAGGTGATGTTTTATTGAAATATATGGCATGACAAAAAATATTCTTAGGAAACATTTCAAAAATATGATGCCTCTGAAGAATTACCACATAAATATCTTCAATAAAATTTTTTCAACAAAGTAGTTAAAAATAGACAAATACACACACAGGAGGAACTACTAGATTTACTTTGGGAAAACTATATTTATTTATTTTATGTGTTATAATATTTAAATAATAATATATTACTTATTATATTATTATACTTATTGTCTTTATTATATTTATTTTAATTTATCTATATTTATTCTATTTATTTTAATATATCATGTTTATATTTTATTATTTATAATTATAATCTTTAAAGAAATATATATATTCATTATAATCTTTAACCAAATAATTTTTATGCCATCATATATATATATATATACACACATATATTTATACATACATACACCTATATATACATATACAAATAAAAAGGATTAAACAAATATATTCCAAAAAGCTCATATAAAATCTACATAATATTAACAACATGTGTTGGTATTGTGGAATACAAAAGTACTAACAGAAGGAATAGTATGCTTAAGTTCTTAATAGTATCAGAGTTGGGGGAGATATATATAACATTTTAGAGGAATAGTAAGAAAGAAATATCCTAAATACAGGAAAAGTGGGATAATTTGAAATAATAAACTTCTATTCTAAAACAGTTACTTATAGGTTAATTAGGTTAATCTTTAAACTAAATATAAATGAACTAAATTCACCAGTTAAAAAGCAAGACTGATAGATTCATTTTAACAAGAAATGTAAAATATAACAAACACATCTAAGGTAAAGAAAATAAAAGTTTAGGAGCGTCTGGGTGGCTCAATCAGTTAAGCATCTAATTTTGGCTCAGGTCATGATCTCACAGTTTGTGGGTTCGAGCCCCGCGTCGGGCTCTGTGCTGACAGCTAGCTCAGAGCCTGGATCCTGCTTCAGATTCTATTTCTCCCTCTTTCTCTGACCCTCCCCTGCTCACACTGTCTCTCTCTCTCAGAAATAAATAAAAGATTAAAAATAGAAAACAATTATCAGACTAATATTAGTTATCAGGAACTTATTGTAGCCTAGCTATATTAATATTAGGTAAGATAGGCCTTAAAACAAGAATGTCCTTTTAGAAATGAAGAGGTTTTATTACCTTTATTATGATCCAGGATGATCAAGTGGAGTTTATTCCAGAAATCCAAGATTAGTGTAACACTTCACACCTCTCTCTCTGACCCTCCCCTGCTCACACTGTGTCTCTCTCTCAGAAATAAATAAAAGATGAAAAAAAAACAATTATCAGACTAATATTAGTTATTAGGAACTTATAGCCTAGCTATATTAATATTAGGTAAGATAGGCTTTAAAACAAAAATGTCCTTTTAGAAATGAAGAGGTTTTATTACCTTTATTATGATCCAGGATGATCAAGTGGAGTTTATTCCAGAAATCCAAGATTAGTGTAACACTTCACAATCAATTCATCCCATTTGCCATATCAGCAGATGTAGAAAGATCCCTTGACAAACTCAACAGTCTTCTCATGTTGGGAATAGAGTAGAGTGTCCTCAGTGTATAATATATCTCTGGTTAACAGAATATTCAAAGGCAAAATAATGAATACTTTTCCCCTAATATCAGAAATAAAACAGGTATATTTGTCCTAAAAATATGTATTCATTGTCATACTGGAGATCTTAGTCAGTACAACGTGATCAGATAAATAAATATCTTCAAATTTGGAAAACATGATTGTGCATGTTAAAAACCCACAGAAATAGAAATATTGGAAAGTAAATAATAGAGCACTATTTGCAAACAACTTCATCATGGACATAGAAAATACTATGGCATTTATAAGCAGTCACTAGAACCAAGAAACTAAGTTAGAATGATCTTAAAATTCAAGATGAATGTTCAAAGGCCAATTACATTTCTCTAAACTTCCAAAAATCAACTGGATAATGAATTTTAAAAATACCATTTACATTAGTGGAAAAACAAAAAAGATAACAATAGATGTTACTCTAGAATTTTTTAATGTTTTATTTATTTCTGAGAAAAAGAGAGAAAGAGAGAGAGAGAGAGAGACAGCATGAGCAGGTGAGGGTCAGAGGGAGAGGGAGACACAGAATCCAAAACAGGCTCCAGGCTCTGAGCTGGCTGTCAGCAAAGAGCCCAATGTGGGACTAAAACTCATGAACAATGAGATCATGACCTGAGTTGAAGTCAGACACTCAACTGACTGAGCCACCCAGGTGCCCCTGTAATAGCTGTTACTCTAAATGTAGAGTAAAACATAAGATTTCTGTAATGATAATTAGAAACTGTTACTAAGAAAAATTAAATAGGCCATGGGGTACCTGGGTGGCTTAGTTGGTTGAGCATCCATTTTTGGCTCAGGCCATGATCTCTCGGTTCATGGATTTGAGCCTCGTGTCGGGCTCTGTACTGACAGCTTGGAGCCTGGAGCCTGCTACATATTCCGTATTTTCCTCTCTCTGCCCCTCCCCCACTTGCACTCTGCCTCTCTCTCTCTCTCTCTCTCTCTGTCTCTCAAATAAATAAACATTAAAAGATAAAAATTAAATAGGGCATGAAGAAATGGAAAGGTCATTCTCATAGGTTGGAAAACTCAATTCTGCTAAGATGGCAGTTTTTCCCTTAAATGATCAGTAATTCTGTACGATCCCTATATAAATTCCAACAGGCTCTTTTTAATAAAATAATTGATTTCTAATATTTATATGGAAACACCAAGACTATAGAATAGCCTAAACAGACTTAAGAAAAAAACCTACAGGTTTATAGAAATTGCAACATCTGCATTCATTACTTATAATAAGCTATGTTTTCCAAAGAATGTAATTTACCTAGAATAGACAAAGAGATCAATGAAACAGAGTACACTTTCCAGATCTGTTCCATCCACTATAAAGCCATTAGCCATATGTGGTTATTTAAATTTAAATTAAGAAAAAAAAGAAAATTAAAAATTGGTTACCTCACTGACATTTTTTTTTTAATTATAAAAAAATTTAATGTTTATTTCTGAGAGAGAGAGGCAGCATGAGCAGGGGAGGGTCAGAGAGAGAGGGAGACACCAAATCTGAAGCAGGCTCCAGGCTGTGAGCTAGCTGTCAGCACAGAGCCCAATGTGGGGCTCAAACCCACAAACTGTGAGATCATGACCTGAGCCTAAGTTAACGCTTAACCGACTGAGCCACCCAGGCGCCCCACCTCACTGACATTTAAAGTACTCACTAGCCACATGTAGCTATGTGACTATTCTAATGGGCAGTGTAGATATAGTACATTTCATTATTATATAAAGTTCTTTTGAACAGCACTGTTCCCACTGGGCTGATTCACATGAGTGAGTTTGATTTTTGATAAAGATGCTAGGTTAAATCAGTGAGAATTGAATGTTTTTTACAGATACTATCACTAAGACAACTGGGTCAGCCAACTCCATCAGCCAAAAAGAGAATGTAAAAAACTCAGTACCTATTTCCCTCTGTACACAAAAATCTGGATCATAGACCTACATGTAAAACTCAGACCCATAAAACTCTTAGAAGGCAATAGCTTTGTGTTTTATGGGTAGGGAAATGGCATAATTAGGTAGAAAAATCACTAACAGTGAAGAAAAAATAATTGGTAAATTAAGTTCCATCAATATTAAAATTTTTCTTTCATTAAAAGATACCATTAGGAAACTGCAAGTCACAACATGGGAAAATTATTTGTAGTAAATAATGGGTCAGTCAACAGTGTTGTTTCAGGAATACATATGGAACAAAACAAAACAAAAATCCCAATGATGATTACAGAAGAATCCAATAAAATTGTCAAAAGTTGTCAAAAGACTTGGATAGATACTTCAAATGACCAGTAAACACTCAGGCAAAGGCTCTGTCATTACTCATCTGAAACATTCAAATAAAACCATGCAAATTAAGACCACTATGCACTATACACACATGAGAATAGTTAAAATAAAAAAGACTGGTAAGACAAAATTAAGGCAAGATGTGAAGCAACTAGAAATTTCATATGTTACTAGAGATGGGGTAAAATAGTAAAACCACTTTGAGAATTATTTGGTAGTTTCACTGATATAAGGGATATATCAACCCTATTACCCACCAGTTTTATTCCAAGAGAAATGAGAATATATGCTCACACAAAGACACTTATAGTGTTCAAAACTTTTATTCATAACAGACATAACTGAAAACCATC
This sequence comes from Proteles cristata cristata, assembly GCA_017311185.1. Taxonomy (NCBI): domain Eukaryota; kingdom Metazoa; phylum Chordata; class Mammalia; order Carnivora; family Hyaenidae; genus Proteles; species Proteles cristata. The sequence goes on from JAESUZ010000616.1 coordinate 119,495, forward strand.
TATATGACCATTGAATGACCAATTAGTGACATATCTCACATATGGAATATTGCATAATTCATTACTCCAATCTACTCAGAAGGAATAATTTCCCTGTCCACACGTATTCCCCAAATTATGTTGGATAGCCTTTGTAATACTTAACTGAAACCTAGTCTTTACAATTTAGACTGGCTTACTCATTTTATTCATTTTTAATTAAATTACATCAAAATACAAAGAATTTTTAAATGATGTTTTTATATAAATATTCTCTGTTAATACTTTCTGTTATCTTTTCTGTTGTGGTTAGATTGCAACATTTTGTGGTCAGTCACACTACCTGAGTGGGGACAGCTGCAATTTATGTGAGGATGTGACTTTGAGAAACTTTCTATGGAAATCAATTATTATTATTCCTGCTTCACTTGGTTTTCTCAGTATTCTATAATACAGCCATCTGCAATTACAAGCTGTAAAATACTTACTTACTACCCATCATCTATGTGTGAATTCAGACCTCCCTTCTATGACATTATCCATTGTGTTATTGGAAACTGATTGTATTGGTTAAGACCAGAACACATATATGTAAACTTAGGAAAGAAGAGGAATATGAACTCAATTGCAAATACTGGTAGCTTTGGGGTGAGATAGGAATTGAGGAGGAATGGGGGGCCTCAGAGAGGGAGAAGCAATGAGGAAGAAGGCAGGTTTACATTTGTAACATTGTATCATTTACTAGAGAGGGTGAGGGGCAGTTTTAGTTTTTTTTAATCTTTGACATTTTTTTCTAAGAGTTTTACTCAATTTATCCTCTTTAGTGAGATCTTTATTTTCCCTGGGATAATTTGGGTTTGTTTTTGGCAAATGTCCATTCCCTCCCATTCTTACTGTACATGCGATATTTATTTCCTTAATCTTTAATGCTGAGCTTGTTCATATAACTTGTTTTTTGCCAAAGGAATGGGGATGCGATGCATGCAGGGGCATTATATGTGAATGCGCTCAGTTTACACCAGCTTTCATGAGAAGAGCGAGTGTAGGTCATTCTTCCTCTTCAGCTTGAATTCTACCCAGCAAAACACATGTGGAGAAATCTTGAATTCCACCTGCGGCCTGGAGCCAAAGCCTGGCCAAACCACAGCCTGAAGACAGAGAGATACAGCTGACTCCAGCTTAGATGAGGCAAACCACAGTTACCTATAGACCATGCACATGAGAATAAATGCTTTTCATTGCAAACCACTGGCTTTTAACATGGTTACTTATGCAATGTTGTTGTTAAAATAACTGATTGTGCATTTTCAAAGGCACTTTCTATCCAAAATACTCTCTGTTTCTTGTTTTCCTAGGCTGTTTTGCTGAGAGAGTAATATAGCACATGTGAAAACATATGATAAAGAATATATATGTGTGAATTAGTGTTTTTACCTTAATTACATATGTAACATTTGTTATGCCTTTCAGGGTTACTACATACCTAGAAACGTTATTGAATATCCTTCTCTTTTCCTTTTGGCTTAGTCATTATTTGTTTGCCTTGAAGTTACTTTATAATTCAGAATTCTAGAACATTGCCACCTAGTTCATAATGTTTAACTCTCTCTTATTGATACCTTCATCTCTGGATAAATTGTTTATGTCAGTGTTGCAACCGATATCTGAGACTGCCTTCTCAACTTCATTAATATTTTACCTCTTGCTTTTAACTGCATAAATGTTATCATCAACTAAACTGTGCCACTGTTTAAGTCTTGAACTCTAAAATTTACATCTCAGATCATTCTCTCCCACTTCCTAAGTCTATCCTCCTGTGACAATTTGTTAATTCCGAGAGCATTCGTGTACTATTTATGCAAAGTGTTAAAGGAAGTTAAACTTTGTAACTAGTAATGTACCCGTTACCCTTTTACTGTCCCTTTCTAACTAACTGGTACCTGAGAACCCAATCACTCGTATAGTCCTTGTGTTCAGCTAATGATATGCCCATATTCTCAATATCCTGAAAATATGAGGTATTAGCCTCATTACAGGAAATTTGTGAAAGAACTGCTTAAAAATATCCCTCAAAACTATATCACAGTGCCTCACATACAGTAGGTCTTCAAGAAATATTTATTGAAAGAATGTTGAAATAGCTAAGAAATAACTCTCTAATGAGAGGATTTCTGACATCGTGACTAAGCATTATAAATTTGATGTCATTTTAAGGGAAAAATAATACCCATTTTCATTAATTTTACTTACAGCACTGATTTCAACTCATAGCTTTGGAAATAAAATATCTCTTTTCATGTTTGCTAGTCATATAAACCAATTTTGCAGTTGTAGTATTCCATCTGGGACAAAAATTGATGGTGTGTGAGAGAATTACAGATTCAGAAGAACTGATTATGACCACACTGGCATATAAACAGGCAAAGTGACCTATTCACCAACTCTAATGTTTTCATCAGTGACCTTTGAGAAAAGGCAAAACAGCAGAGTATTTTTTTCTGTGCTTCTAAATTCTCTTCTTCACCTTTAAGTAGTAGCAATACTGCAAAAAAAAAAAAAAAATCACAGTGCATATTAAGATGATCCTTGGATAATAAGAAAAGTCCTTTATTTCCAATGAATAAGTCAATCACTAGATCAAAATAATTTTTTTCCCTTTGGGCTCAGTGCCATTCTTGTTGACAGCACGACATTCTCACAGAGAGGAGAGGTTAGGTCTTCTATTATATTCACTGAATTAAGCAAAATTGGAGAAACAGACAGGGAGAAAAATTATGATCAAATGCTCTACCAAAAATATTGAATATGATGACAGATTCAGTTAAGTGAAACAAATATGATAATTGATCATCACTTTTAATAACTTTGCTTTCAATTACTTCATTAGGAAAGACACAACAGATAACTCCTTTTAAATAAATTAGCAGTAAAATCACATGGCAAATAAGAATATATAGTTGAATACTCCCTATACTGTACCATAAGACCACAGACTTTTTTCTTGTAATTTTTTTGTGGGCAATTTATTAAGTGGAAATTTTGTGTTACTTGCACATATTGGTATTTTACGATTTTATTTTAGTCAGCAATTTTATCATGGTAAGTTTATATATCTAAGCTCTATATTCCATCTTTGCCCATTTTAAAAATAGCAAATCTATGCATGAATCTGTATTCTTCTCATATATGTGTGTGTGTGTGTGTGTGTGTGTGTGTGTGTGTGTAGCTATAAAGATAGTACAGTAGAAACATAATTACCTCTTTAGAATTTTGATGGAAATTTGGAAGAATTTGTGTTGAAACACTAAATTCTAGAATACATATACCCTTGCTTGAGTATTTTCATGTTTCTTCCCTCTGCATTTATGTGGTTTCTCCTTCAAATTTCCACACTTACATATTAACAGATTTCCCTGTGTTACGTATTAACAGATTTCCCTGTGTTACATATTATACAAATGTTAGCCTTGTACCTACAAGGCTATATAAAGTCCTTTTTCTGAGTCTCTACTATACTTAACACAAAGCTAGGCATATTGTCTCTACTCAGGAAGGACTTACTGATAATATATATTTGTTCTTTGAATATAGAGAACTGCAAAAGGTTTAGAATTTTTAGTGCCTGGACATATATTTTTACTAAGTAGTGTCATAGGCAATTCAATCTCTCAATGTTAGAGCAATGTATGACCTCATTTAGTCAATTCAGTTCAAATATCAGCCAAGCAACTCAGTGACAAAACTCAAACACACCAGAGACTACTGATTGGTTGCTTTTCAATTTTCTTCTTGAAACGGTGGCATCACGTAGACATAAATTATTGGTGTTTCTTTTGTGCATTCCTATTATACCTTTGGCTTAGCAAGGATATGAATATATGCATTCTTGTGTTCAAATCAGATTTATAACTGGGAGATGAATTTGCAGAAAATTATACCTTTACCATTTTGGGCATTGAAAAAAAATGTGAAAGAAAGAGTTATAAATTGTCATCCAAAGTAGCAAAAATAAATAAATAAAAGACATCTCTTTCTGACTATATAACAAGCTGTGACAACAGTATTAATGCATATAAGGAATGTTCCTATTGGCAAGATAATCCCTCACCTCAAATTCTGTTCCTGGGGAAAGTTATAAGCTCTCTATGAACATGAGAAACTTCTTCACTTAAGGTAAATAGGAAAAATAATAACCATATTACCATTTACATTAAGTTCATAAGGTCAAATTTTCTTTGCTGTTTTTGATTTAATTTGAAAATTTAGTGAAGGTTATACAATCTCATGAAAAATCTGCAGTCATATTTTTATAGGTTTTTAACTTGTTAAGATGTTATAAATAAAATAAATATCATTATACAATGTTTTTGTAATACAGAAAATTTAGAAAAATACAAAGAGTCATGGTTCTACTCTCTAAAGATAACATTTTATTTTATTTTCATCTTCTTTTTTAATTTTGTAATGTTTTTTTATATTTATTTCTGAGAGAGATATTTATTTCTGTGTGAGCAGGGGAGGGTCAGAGAGAGAGGGAGACACAGAATCTGAAGCAGGTTCCAGGCTCTGAGCTGTCAGCACAGAGCCCGATGTGGGGCTCGAACCCGTGAACTGTGAGATCATGACCTGAGCAGAAGTCGGATGCTTCATTGACTGAGCCAAACAGACGGCCCTATTTTAATCTTATTTTTTAAGTTTATTTATTTATTTGAGAGAGAGAGAGAGAGAGAGAGAGAGAGCACAAGCAGGGAAGGGGCAGAGAGAGAAGAAGAGAGAAAATCCAAAGAAAGCTCTCCACTGTCAGTGTAGAGCCCATTGCAGGGCTCAGTCTCACGAACTGTGAGATTATAACCTGAACCAAAATCAAAAGTTGGATGCGTAACCAACTGAGTCACCCTGGTGCCCCAAAGATAACCATATTTTAATGAATTTATTTGTAATTATTTATGAAATTGAAATGCATCTTGGTTTTTACTTAATATTAACTGATAAGCATTTTAATAATACTGAAACTCTTCCAAATATTGAAATGTACATATGTCCTATTATATGGATGCAGCGTATTTCATTAAAATTTTCCTTTTTATTTAGTAAATAACATTTTGGTTATTTACTAGCTGCAATATCATAAACATTGATATAGTAAACAGATGATTAGAGATGTAGTTCTTACTTTAATTTGTGGATCAATGTTTTGAATATATTTTTTATTCTTTTCCTAAAATCAAAATTAAGAATTCATACAAAGAATTATAGTTCTAGAAATTGTAGGGTTTTTTTTCTTCTCCTCTCTCCCTTAAGACAAACATTGCAAACTCTCATAGCTAGTTCATTGTTGTTGTTGTTTACCATGTCTCAGAGTAATATGATTGCTTTTCTACTTCTTAATATTTTTTAATTTAAGGCATTGCCTGGTAACTTAGCCATCTGGAGGGTGATGATTTAGCCCTTAGTCTCCTCTATCACATAACCACACTCATGATTACTGGCATGTGTTCCTAATCCATGCACAGCATAATATTAGTAATTTCATGATTAAGGATTTATAAGTGAATATAGCTACATTTGTATGTAACCTGTTTTGTCTCTAGAAGCCTGGAGAAATTTTGTACATTTTCAGTTTTGTGAAATGTTAAAATAATGTACCATGGTAGGGGTATATTTTTTTCTATTTTGTTGACAAAGGGCACATGCACTTAGTAAAAATCACATGCATCAGCTTTGGAAAATGTTTTTGTTTTATTTAACTGGTAATTTCTTTTTCTTTTATTACCCACTCTCTTTCTGGAACTCTTTATTGGCTAATAATCTGTACATTCTTATCTTAATTCCTGTTTTCTCCCTCCCTCTTTCTTTCTTTCTTTCTTTTCTTCCTTCCTTCTTTCCTCCCTCCCTCCCTCCCTCCCTCCTTTCCTTCCTTCCTTCCTTCCTTCCTTCCTTCCTCTCTGTCTTAGATTTTCTGGAAGATTTCTACAACACTATTTTTCAGATCTTTTACCTGACTTTTTCATTTCAGCTATCATTTTTTAATTTCCAACAGATCTCTTTCTGTTCTCCTTTTTAAAATAGTATTTCATTCGTGTTCCAAGATGGTATACCTGCTGTTATCTCTCTTTGAGATACATGTTCCTTTCAGTGTCTTCTGCTGTTATTTATTTGGGCCACTGTCTCTCATGTAGAGAATTTTGCAGCCTATGTCTAGTCATTGCTTTCTGAGGGCTTCCTTGAGGGTGGTTTGATGTCTTTGTGTCTTTTCTACTAGGAATAAAAGTGTGACATATTTATTCCAATGTTGTGGGAGCTGAAGCAGTTAGGGGAAACATGCTGGTAGTTTCAGCTTTCATTAAGTATATAATTTCTTTTTCTCTTAACTTTGCCTGAAAAATGAAGTCCAGAAATATCTATTTTGTGATTTTGGGGTAAAAAAGTACCAATCTTTTCTGGAAGCTGAGTGCTTAGGTGATAAAACACAATTGTTAGACTATTTAGATTTGTGAAAGAATAAATCCAACAGCTTCTTAAATTTTCAAACAATACTCCTTATTTTAAACTCCCTCTTTTCAAGCTATCTGTTTTCATCCATTATTGAGGACTTCGGCAGTTTGGCAGAAAAGATCATGTCAGATCTCAGCTTTCTCCAGCTTTGAACGAGTTTTTTCCAGTCTCCTGAATCTTTTATCTGAACTTCCAAAGTGTTGTTCTTTTCTACTTTACTACCTACCTTGTCTTTGAGGCATTTTTACATTAAAAAAAAAAATCAATATCTTCTTGTTTTCTCTTCAATTAATATCCATGGTCTCTATCTCTACCAGGAAGTGGGAAGTCTGAACAATGGATACTTTGTGCCAATTTGCTTTTCAGAAACATTGCACTAATTTACATTCTTGCTGGTGATATATGAGAGCTGTTATTACTTATTTTACATTATCATTGCCAGAAATATTATACATTTTTCTTAATACTGACAATTTCTTAGGCATAGAAATTGGATAATTTAGATGTAGGAAATCTATTGGAAGCATCTAAACTCTTCAGTTAGAGGTAGAGATAATAAGTGCTCTATAAGCAAGTGAAAGAATGAGAGTGACTGAGGACTTGAGATATTTAGTAATTCTGGGTAAAGCACAGATCATTCATGGACTTTGGTATGACCAGTGCTGATTAGACTTCCATTTTATTCCATGCGTAGAGACATGCATAGAAATAATAGGAGTTTTATAAACCTGAACGGGGAAATTTTTAAGTTCACTGTATTGTAGTATTAGTGGTATCTATGATATTGTCACCAAAAATATCATTCTGTATATATTTGTATAAATATCAGTTGTGGATCTCCTAAAATGCTTAGTATTTTACTTAGTTCCTTAACATTTCAGAACACATAGCATAGCGGTTATAGTTGGCAATACCTTATTGTATATTTGAAAGTGGTTATGAGAGTAAATATTAAAATTTCTCATCCCAAGAAAAAATAAAGAACTAAATGAAGTAATTGGCAAAAGTAAACTTATTGTAATAAAATAGTAAACTTATTATGATAATCATTTCACAACATATACACATATCAAATCAATATGCTGTACTTCTTAAATGAATATAATTTTATATGTCAATTATATCTCAATAGCACTAGAAAAATAGAATGAAATTACAGTAGCTTTTTAGTTCACACACTAGATCTTCATATTTAATGTGTTAACTAACACAGCACCTATATGCTATTATGTTTATTTTTAAAACATCTTGTTAAACATATTTTCATAGTATTCATTTCTATCATAATCCATGTATTTTTATTTTATTCATTTAAACACAAAGAAAATTTCCACATAGATGAAAAAGATTCTCCTGAGAAGAATGAGCAGTGGCTGAAATTTTAATGAGTGCCCAAATTTCAGGCATGTTATGGGATAGATGTTTTCCTCAGATAGTTGGAAAAATTGCTAAATTTAAAATTGAACATTTGACTTCATATCATTTTCACTTTATGTTCATTTTACATTTTTCTCATTTTTAGTATTTTCCCTTTGTTTTCCAACCACAGTTCCTCCTAAAATGAGGTATAAAATTAAGTAAGACTTTTCAATGCCTCATTTGTTTTGTACATTTTTCACAGGATGTGATGGGAATATCCTAGGGAAAGAAAGGAATGATTTGCCATTCTAATTAGACCATTGTAGAACTTAATTTGCTTTACTGTAATCACCATGTTTTTCCTTCCCTTTCAATGCAAATGTAAAGTTGAAAGAAGAAAACTGTTCAGAAGAAAGTAACCAATAGTCAATTAGAAACATCTGGTGACACAGAGTTTGAGATTTAGAGTCAGAATTTTCCTGGAAAAGAAATATATATCATCAAATACAGAATTTGGCATTAGAATGAATTCCCATGTGTTCTTGGTAATTAATACAGTTAATTCTTTAAAGAAAAGAGATTCAGTGAAATCTATCAATTAGATAATATCCAACAAACATCTTAGAAATTTTACATTTAATTTAATCACTTTCTACTTTCCTTCAAAGTTCATTGAGTGACAATGTTGTGACATACAAAATAACAATAAGATCCATACCCTGATATCGAAATACTCAGTTCCGGTATAGAGAACAGAGAAGACTAATAAGTTCTATTCAATGTGATAAATAAAATAAATATATTTATCAGGTATATTGTGGCGCACATAAAGATGAATAAAATGTGCTTGTTTGTAGTAGGAAATGAATCAACACAATATTTGCTCTCAAAACTCAAAACTTTAAGTTGAACATATTACAAAATAGAGACTTTGGGTATAGATACTAAACAAAGCATCTTAATCCACCATGAGGGCAGGCAGCAGTAGAGATACTTAACTACCACAATTGGTTTTGCTTTTCCTGTAGCAGAGAATACAAAAGAAAATCTCTTTACTTAAATTAGCTTTTCCTGAAGAGCATCCCATGGAGTACTTTATTTGAAACATGCTTCTAGAAAATTTAATGTGTTATAAAAATATTGAGGAAATATAGCAGAGCATATCCCTGGCTTTAAGACTATGTATATAAGAATTAATTGAATTTCTACACTGATGACAGTTATGCTAACATGATTGCAAATGATATCCATTATTATTTGAGGAACCAGTATTTCATGAAACATATTTTAGAAATACTGGTTTGATAATTTTCACCTAATAATATATACAATAAACCCATGTGTTTACATGACCACAATTTTCCGGTTAATAAACAGTTGTGAATAAAATAACAAGAGCGAAGTTTAAAGAATGGGAAAGAAACAGATAAAATGAGAATCTCTAAGGAGACAATTTAAGATGTCTTTCTTATGGTGCAGCATTTTATTTTGTTATGTTAGATGCAATAACTAAATTTACTCACAATTTTAAGATTAAAGAGAAGAGGCAAGAGATCAAAATTATTTCAGAATACTGAAGAGAGTTGCCTCTTGGATGCTAAAAATGGTCTCTGAGTATTAATGAAAGGGGACTTAAAACTGTTGATTAAATTCCATATTTTTAAATGAAATATGAGACTACTGATGTAACAGTTACGTTTGTTAGAAAAATTACAAAATTGTACTATGTATGTAGTACATACATTTACTTGAAAACCTCAGAATTAATTTCCTAACTTCAGATATTTTTCTAAACCAAGTAGCATACAGGGTACTAAAGGTGAATCAGGATTGGGGCACCTGGGTGGCTCACTATGTTGAGCGACTGACTCTTGAATTTGGATCAGATCATGATTTGACAATCCATGGGATTGAGCCCTAGACTGGGCTCTGTGCTGACAGCATGGAGCCTGCTTGGCATTCTCTCTCTCTGTCCTTCCCCTGCTTGTGCATGTATGCATGCACATGCTGTTTCTCAAACTAAATAAATAAACTTAAAACAGTGAGAGAGATTTTAGGATGGAACACCTCTGAATAATAAATAGAACTTTTATAAAGGTAGAAGAAAACTACTTGCCAATGTTGATGACATTCTTTTATGGACTCAGGGAAAATATTCATTCTTAAAAGCAATAATATATGCCATAACTGCCTTCATTTTCTCTTCAACAAAGTTCAAACCCTATAAGTCAGAGAAAAAGGATGAAAAGAAGCTTATTTAAAACTGTTATGAAATTTAAGAAAATATTTTTTCAAGAGAGGATAAAAGTCACACAATAAGACAAAAGTCACTTATATTTTATAGTTTGATACTAATTTGCCTATAGAAGACACACTATTTCTTTTTGGAAAAGGAACAGTGTTAACTGAACTTGAAGGGAAAACATGCACACAATCAAAATCGTCTCAATAAAATAAAATAAAAGGCATCAAAAGATATGGAAGCCATATAGACTGGAAAAATGGTAGCATGATATATGACCAAATAGGTCAAAATAAAATGACAAACTCTGTTAGAGACTGATAAGACTGAACCAAATGATGGTTCATTGTATATTATATGCTTAAGACTTTGGTGCCAGAGAGAGAAAAATAGGATGTAAACTCAATTTTAAAAGTGAATGAAGTATGCAATATTTTTCACTTTGGTCATAACCTGCATTACTACCTAGAGAAGTAGATAATAACGAATTAAGGAAATAGAGATTAATCAAATATTCCAATACATGTGTAATTGTGATTATTCCTATGCTAAAATCGTATTTTTTTCATTTTCATGAAGACTTTCCAATTTTAGCATCACATTAATTTTATATTTTCTTTTGAAATTTAATATGAAAGCAAACATTTTATTTGAAGGTATTTTTAAGTTATTGGCAAGTGATATATATCAGTTTTTCAAGATGTTTAATCAATGTTTTGGTCTATGTTCAAATCATTCCAATCCATGGCCAATTTCTTCTCCTTTTGAATTTGATTGTGTTGCAGGTATTGAATTCTATCTCAAAGTGGTGCTTTGTTGGATATTTTCCCAACCTGCTGTGATATTAAACAGGGCAGGTCATAGAAATGACTGCCAACAACTGAAATTGGCATGTATTCTAAGTGGTTATGAAGGGGATTGGCTGGCTTGAAATTCACCTGAGGGGCTTAACAATTTTCAAGCCATTAACTCAAGTCTTCCTCCCATGGAGAAAATCAGAAGATGGTCTCTAAGGCTGTGGCAACAAAACAAAAATATTGTCCAATTATTTTACAAAATGAGATTGCATCCCGCCCCCTTATTTTGCTTCTATCCCCTGATTGTGTACTATGGGGTAAAAGAACATGCAGAATCCATAAGCTATTCTATTTTGAGGCATTCTTTAAAATGCTTCCAGAAATTCTCGAAGGGTATGTCGACCTGAGACTGTGTACTAGCCTCAAATTGGCTTAACTTTTATACTGTCATTTACTGATTTGATCTTCAAATACCAGTAGCTAAAGCTCTCATCATGCACATAGGTCTTTGATGACCTGAATTGAATTGAATTGACTAATCAACCCACACCTTCATAGAAAGATTTTGGATTTATAACTGATCTTCATTTTCTCTATGATTCACAAGAATTAGATTACTTGGAAATATCCACCACGATGATTTATTTCTTCTCTGCTCATGTATTCTTTTTAAATTAATGAATCAGAGATACAATTTTCAAATTGGAATAATAATAATTATGATGATAATAGTAACAATAAAATGCTTATTATACTTTTCTCAATCTTTGTAGTGATGAAAAATTTACATCAAGTTTAGAGATAATATAATGTCTACATAATGTCTTTCAATTAATCGTTACAAAATAGGTGTTACATTACATAACATAAGAAAAAATCTCATACATCACTCTTAGTAATATTATAGTTAAATATTTAGATGTATTAGCAGAAAAACACTTGGATGTATATTTTGTTTATTTTAAAGTTTTTTTTTTTTTTTTTTTTTTTGAGACAGAGAGACAGGAAGGGGCAGAGAGAGAGAGAGAGAGAATGAGGATCCCAAGCAGGTTCCCCGCTGTCAGCAGGGAGCCCGATGTGGGGATTGGACTCACAAACCGTAATATGGTGACATGAACTGAAATCAAGAGTCAGATGCTTAACTGACTGAGCCACCCATTTGCCCCTATTATATCTTTTTTTTTTTTTTTTTTTATTTCTGAGAGAGAGAGAGGCAGCGTGAACAGGGGAGGGCCAGAGAGAGAGGGAGACACAGAATCCGAAGGCTCTGAGCTGTCAGCACAGAGCCCAATGTGGGGCTCGAACCCACAAACCATGAGATCATGACCTGAGCCAAAGTCGGATGCTTAACTGACTGAGCCACCCCCCTATTATATCTTTTTAATGGTAATTATTGGGTGTTCCATCTATGCCACTGTCTATGCAAGGCATAGAGGATACAAAAATAAACAAAATAGATATTACTTGTTTTTTTTAAATATTTACTTTGAGAGAGAGTGAGATAGTGAGCTGGGGAGTGAGGGAGATCAAGAAAGAATCCCAAGCAGGCATGGCACTGTCAGCATGGGGCTTGATCCTAAGTACTGTAAGATCATGACCTGAGCCGAAACCAAGAATGGGATGGTTAACTGATTAAGCCACCCAGGGGGCTTCTGAAGCTTATATTTTAATTGAGGAGACAGACAAGAAACAAAAACATAATTTTATTGACATAGAACAAATGAAAATTTCTTCCAATAATCTATTCCTAAAAATTGGCAAACTTTACAGTATGGATTGTAAATTGCATTAATACTTTCAAGGGACCCCTCATAGGCGTAAAATGTTAAACGTCTACAAAGATGGTCAACAAGATTTTGTTCATGCAGAGGTAACTTGTTTCTCTTGAAGACCCAGTCATCTCTAAAATTTTGTTTTATAATTGATTGTTGAGGAAAAATAACAGCAGTGTCATGGTATGCTTTATTTAAAAACATTTATATACTCGGGACTACTCCAAGCACTGAAAGAATTTTGAGGGATGGGAAGATTAAGTAATTTACTTAAAAATGCACAGCTGTTAGGTGAAAGTAGGTCTATGTGATTCCAGATATTATAAGTAGTATATCTAATTCTTTATTACTTCAGTTAAGAATTCATTGAATAAATGTAAGTGGAGGAAGAAAATGTAATACTGACTGGGTTAAAAAATGAAGTAAAATAAATGGTTCTGGGAAAATATGATTTCCTGTTTAGGATTTTTTTCCTGAAGTCACTGGATAAAAATGGAAATGACATTTAATTATTTATTTTTTTTGTAATTTATTAATATTTTTCCCCAAGAGAGGAAGGGTGAGCAGAGGGAGAGGGAGAGAGATCTTGAGCAGGCTTCACACTCAGCATGGAATTTGATGTGGGGCCTGATCTCATGACCCTGAGATTATGACCTGAGCCAAAATTAAGTGTTGGATACTTAACTGTATCCAACTGAATCACCCAGGCACCTCTGCAATGAGTTTTTAAATAGGTATATCTAAATGATAAGTATGGGAAAACAGAGTTATTGGCGAATGCCCAGACGTTATCAGCTTCAGAATTCACAAGCAGTAAAGGAAAGAAGGAATTTAACTTATTGTGCATTCATGGTTGTGGAGTCTCTTTGTGAAAGAACAGAGGATCTGCGATGGAGGCAAAACACAAAACTACAAAGAAGTAGCCCACACAGGAGCAGGTGTTAACATTTTTAATAATACAATTTGGGCATTTGTATCACGGATAATATTTGTTAAAAATCACGTGGGATGTGTCATGGCATTTATTTTCTGCCCAACAGGGGAATACAATTTCAGTTAGAACTCAATATGGAATATATTATTACTGCCTCAAAGCAAACTAGATGCGTCAGCCCTCTTATTACCACAGTGGTAATTGAGCGTAATGCTGATCAGGCAGAAGACAGAGGCAAGTAGCCAGAGAACAAAGAATGCCTATTAGGAAGGGACACAAAAGGATCGGCAACAATTAAGTAAAGAAAGCACATTCTATGGTAATATGGCAAACATTCTGAATATATGGTTGATAAACAGCAACTTTCTTAGTAATGGAATTGAATACATTACCAAACACACCTAGATACAGAGAATACATAAATCTATACCTTTAACTTAGTGTATTTTCAGAGTTAAATACTAATATTTTAATTTGTAGAGCCTCAGGTAATATGTAAAATACTCAGCTAGGTATGGAAAAAAAGAAATAAAAGAATTAAAGGCCAAGTTCCAGTGCCCAAACAGTGGAAAAGAGAGGTAATTAAAATATGTTGACTGGGATATCTGCTTCTGGCCATCACTGAGTAGCTGGTATTAAACCAGCTCTCCTGCTAGAACAATAAGAAAACTGGAGAAAATGTATGAAATAGCCATTTTCATATATTGAAAATAAGGCAGCATAACCCTGTGTTCCAAAGGAACGAAAGGAAAAGGAGGCAAACAATTTGATCAACTTGTTCATTACTATCCTTTGCTTCTTGTTGCTTGTTTTTATTAACCTGGAAGTGTTTATTGCTTCCATAGCACAGAGTGAACCCAGTCAGAGCCTTGCAGTTTTGCTAAGCTGAGGAGACAGAATTCAAGAAAGTGAGAGAGATGGAATTTGAGGGGCAGTGTAATGAAATCTGCATTAGTTTTCCTTGAATCCTGGTTTTACCATGATCCTACATATATGTAGAATGATAATGAGGCCAGGAAAAGAATAACTACTGGGAAAGTATTACCAACCAAGGGGATGTAACCTGAAGAACTCTTAGATCTCACAGGATGGAGAGAATTCATGATATGAATAACCAGTATGTAGAGACATTGTTGAATGTATGTAGCATCCAGTAGACATTCAGAAAGGCCATAAATTAGGTATATGCCTAACTAGCCCTAGTGCAAAGGACATTTTGTACTTTTCTTCACAAAACTAAAAATAAGGCTCAAAACAATCAAGTTGATCAAATATATTGAGTACTGGCCCAAGTAGAACTCAACATGTTTAAAAAAAACCCAAACAAACAAAATTGAGATACTCAATAATATTTATAATATCCAGTATGCAAAAGAAACTTCTAGACATGTAACATAGTAGGAACTTTTATCTTAATCAGAAGGAAAAATTATTCAATAGAATCAAAACTCATAAGTGAGAACAACTGTGGACTAGGAAGACACTATTTTTAAAATAGTCATAATATTTTGTAATAAAAACAATATGGTACTCTGGTGCAGAATTAGACACATATATCAATAGAACAAAATAAGGAATCTAGAAATAAACCCAAACCTATATGGTCAATCTGTGACAAAGGGGACATGAATATGCAATGGGGAAAAATAAACAAACAATAAAAAAAAGTCTCTTTAACAAATACTAATGGGAAAATGGGACAGCTATATGCAAAAGAATGAAACAGTGCTACTTTACACCACCATAAACAAAACTAAATTAAAAATGGGTTAGAGACCTAAGTGTGAGACCTTAAATCATAAAATCCCAGAAGAAAGCACAGGCAGTAATTTCTCTGACGTCAGCCATAGCAACATTTTTTTCTAGATATGTCTTTAAGGCAAGAGAAAAGCAAAACCCAGCCACTTAAAATGCAAGCCTTTGGACAGGAAAATAAACCATCAAAACAAAACAAAACTCACCAAATGGGAGAAGATATTTTCAGATATATCAGATACATCTGATAAGGGGTTAATGTTCAACATATATAAAGAACTTAAACAACTCAACACCAAACAAACAACCAACCCAATTAAAAACTGGGCAGAGGACCTGAATAGACATTTTTCCAAAGGAGACATACAGGTTGCCAACAAATACATGAAAAGATGCTTAATATCACTAATCATCAGGGAAATACAAATCAAAATATTACCTCACACCTGTCAGAATGGCCGTAAAAAATATAGTAAATAACAAGTGTTGGCAAAGATGTAGAAAAAAATCGTAAATACTGTTTGTGGGAATGTAAATTAGTAGAATTGCTATGGAAAACAGTTTGGAGGTTCCTCAAAACATTAAAAATAGAAGTAACATATGATCCAATAATTCCACTATTGGGTATTTACCCATAGAAAGCAAAAGCACTAATTTGAAAAGATATATCCACCCTTATGTTTATTACAGCATTACTTACAATAGCCAAGCTATGGAAGTAACCTAAGTGTTGATCAATAGATGAATGGATAAGGAAGATATAGTTATTATATATAACTATAATGGAATGTATAATGGAATATTATGCAGTCATAAAAGTATTAAATCTTGCCATTCGTGACAACATAGATGGACTAAGGTGGTATTATACTATGTATGATAAATCAAACTAAGAAATTGTTTCAGTCATATGTGGGCTCTAAAAACAAAATTAATAAACGAACACACACAAAGAAACAGAATCAGAACTATAAATACAGAGAACAACCTAATGATTGTTAATAGGAAGAGAGGTGGGGAGATGGGCAAAATTGGTGAAGAGAATGGGAGATAAAGGCTTCCAGTTAGGGAGTTAATAAGTCACTGGGATGAAAGGTACAACTGATTATAAGGGAATATAATCAGTGATACTATAATAGCATTGTGTGGTGACAGATTGAGGCTACACTTGTGGTGAGCATAGCATAATATGTGGAGAAGTTGCGTCACTGTGGTGTATATGGGAAACTAAGATAACATTGTATGCTAATCTATAGTCAAATACAAAATAAAACAAAATATTAGAACATATTTATATATTAATATATATGATATAAATCATCATAGATGATTCATATCAAGAATGAAATATATATATATTTGAGATTTGGAGAAAATATGAACATAATGAATATAGAATTGAAGATTGTAAGAAGAATTGAATGGACATTCTGGAGCTAAATAAAAAATAGAGAACATGAAATAAAACTTCACTCTACAGGTGAATAACAGATCAGAAACTACAGAAAAAAAATGATCAGACTGGTGAATTTGCATATAGAGCAACAGAAATTATCCAAGTTGAAATATAGATATAGAATAAAATGCTAAACAAAAGAAAGCAAAACAGGATCTCAGTAGGCTCTGGGATGATATAAAATAATGCACCATTGGTTTAGTGAGAATCCCATAGGAAGAAGATAAGGAGGAAAGGACAGAAAATATATTCCAAGTAATAATGGACAAATTTTTTTTCAGATTTGATGAAACTCTTAAATGGGCATCGAAATAAACACAGAGAAAATAATATGAGTATGCATTAAAATAAATCTTTTGAAAAATAACAATAAAGAATAACACTATAGGGGCACCTGGGTGGCTCAGTCGGTTGAGTGCCTGACTTTGACTCAGGTCGTGATCTCACAGTTCCTGGGTTCTGGGCCGTGTCAGGCTCTGTGCTGACAGCCAGCTCAGAACCTGGAGCCTGTTTTGGATTCTGTATCTCCCTCTTTCTCTGACCCTCCCCTGCTCTCTCTCTCTCTCTCAGAAATAAATAAAACATTAACAAAATTTTATAAAAATAAAAAAAAGAAAAACACTATAAAGAACCAGGTTAAAGGAAAATAAAACCACACTTGTTATGTAAAAAAGAACAATTAGAAGAATGACATACTTTTTATTAAAAAAAATGATACAGTGTACATAAAAACAGAATAGTATCTTTCAAGTGTTAAAAGAAAAATATATCAAAGTACGATTCTATATCTTACTAAATATCCTTCAAAAATGAAGGCAAAATAAAAACACTTTTTAGGCAATTCCTGAATCTGTTGATAGATTTCTTTAGCTGAGAGAAAATATTATTAATGAAAATTAGGAGCTTGACAATAAAAGAAGAGTTAGATATATAAACACAGGGGTAAACTAAGTAATTTTTCTGATTTTTTAATGTTGATTTATTTTTTGAGAGAAGGAGAGACAGAATATGAGTGGGGCAGGGGCAGAGAGAGAGGGTGGCAAAGAATCCAAAGTAGGCTCCAGACTTTGAACTGTCAGCACAGAGCCCAGCGTGGGGATTGAACACACAAACCATGGGATTATGACCTCGAGCTGAAGTCGGATGCTCAACACTCTGAGACACCCAGGCGCCCAATAATTTTTCTCATTTTAAAATTTGCTATAAAATATTTGATACTTTAATGAAACACAGAAGCATGTAATGTCAGCTTATAATGTATTGAAAAAAAAGTATGGTAATAATGGCATAAAGGCCAGAATGAGAGAAATGGAATAGGTACGTGATAGATATGTAAAGTAGAATAATATTTGAAGTTAGAAAGTGATAACTTAAAATTATAAGTTATTTATTTTAAATTCTGGATAAATTACTAAAATGACGAAAGGTGAATTAATGAGTTAAAAAGTAATAAAATGGAATACTATAACAATTATATAATAAAATATGACAGGATAAAATAAAATAATAAACAATAGCTGAGATTAAAAAATTGTTAACATGATATATTAAACCTCAGTCATATCACAAACTATAAGTAGTCTCAATTCTCCAAATAAAAGGGAAAGATTGTCAGATTAGATTAAAAAACATGATGATGATGCATATTCAGTCCATTAGAAATCAGTGATAAAAAAATCTGGGGGGCTTATTTGGTTGAGCATCTGGCTTTCAGTTTTGACTCAGGTTATGATTTTGTCATTTCTGGGTTCGAGCCCTGCAATGGGCTCCATGCTGGCAGCCTGTTTGGGATTCTCTCTCTCTCTCTCTCTCTCTCTCTCTGCACCACTCCCCTACTTTTGCTCTTGGTCTCTCTAAAAATAAATAAACTATAAAAAAAGATATATATAAAAAAAGATGAAAGAAGGTATACCAAGTAAAGACTAATAATAAGAAACAAAATTTGTCTGTATCAGTATCAAGTAAAGCACGCATTCTTCCAAATGTAGCGCACTTCCAAATACATTCTTCCAAATGTATTCTTCCAAATATTTACTAAAAAGATAGTTTTAGTAAAAACAGAGATTTAAAAATGCAAACATCTTCTAAATAACACATTAACAGTACTACCGTGTATATTTGATAGCCAACAAGTTTGCCACTACTAAAATATTTGCCTGTACAAATTTTGAACCATCATTACCTTAGGAATATTTCTGCAATTCTTGAATTAATTTTAAGACTTTTGCTGCTCACTTTTGCCCACATTTCCAGCCTTGTCTTTTATTCTTTTCCTCATAAGCACCTTAACTATGGCTATGCTGAATGACTTGCAGTTACTCAAAGGCAAATATAATGAATTTAATCAAACATTTCAATGTTTTGGATTCGTTTTCTAGATGTACATGTCCACTCATACACATGGATATTTCTTACCAATCCATAAGTATTCAGCTCCAATATTATCTGTTTCAGGAGGGTTTCCATTATGCCATCAACTTAGGTTAGTTTCCCTTTGGGTAGGTTTCTATAATAGCCTCTTTGTTAGTACATGTCCCTTACTCCTGCTTCGTTTCTGAACTATATTTGTGGGATATGGTAAAAGAACACCTGGAGAAAAGGAATCTTGGTTTTGTCTCTATCATTTTAGCATCAAACTCGACGATTAGTACAGAGAGATGACAGTGCTACAAGTAGTATTGATGCTAGAATATTTGATTCCAACATTTTGATTTGAGCACAGATACAGTATTTTGCAGGTTAGAGAACAAGCTATTTAATTAAAATTGTTCTTTTTTTTACAGTTACCAAGTAATGTTTATAGCAGACAGATTAACTCCATTTTTATAACCCCCAATCCTACCTAAACACAATCTTAACCTTCATGACTCTGTAATGCTCTCTGCTAAAAATACAATAAGGTGGGGGGAAATGAAGCATTTTCATATTCCAAGAATAGAGAAATTTACTTTTAAAATTACTTTAAGACATAGTGCCCACTTTTTCCATTTGGAGAAATGGCTTCATTGAAAGTAAAATGAAAAAAGTTAAAAATAAAAATTATTGTAAGCCTAAAAACTTGGTTAATTTCTTCATTGTATTGATCAGACTGAATTTTCTAAGTAGGGAATTCATCCAATAATTATTTATTGAGCGCTCACCATGTGCCAAGTGCTATATTGGATGTTGAGAATTAGCAGTGAACAGAGACAAGGAGAAAAGGCAGGCATCAAATAATTACACAAAATTAAAAAGTTGTATCTTTGATATGTGTTAAAAACAAACACACTGGGTGCTACTTGCAGTTTCCTTAGAGCTGCACTGGCGATTAACAAAAAACAAAGGGAAGACAAAAAGTTTGACACTAGCACACACCTTTGAAATCTGATACTAAGTTTATGTTGTCTTATGCTTATGAGCCCCAGGTCATATCTTTAATGTTCATTGAAAATGGAATCTGTTTTTCATTCAGTGATTACTCAGTTATAGTAAACTGCTAACATTCATAAATGTTACCCACTCATTACATTTACAGCACTGCAAAAAGTTTTACATTTCCCCAGGAGCATTTTTCTCCAGAATCAAAAAGTTTTACATTTCCCCAGGAGCATTTTTCTCCAGAATGTGAAATATTTCAACACCACTCCCTTAATTTTTAGGATCACTTAGTTTTGTTGAAATGGATTTCTCTGTTTAAGAAAATAATTCAAAGAAAAATTTTAAAAATTACTACTACTTAGATAAACTTAAAAAAAAAAAAAAACCTCATTGGAGGGATGATAAAGAAGTTTAGAAATTTCTATTTTATCTTTAGTATGGAGGGGTTTGGTGCATGAACAAGGTATTATTAGAAAAATAGATATGTCTTTGATTTTCTTGCTATTAAGTAGAATGGATCTTTTTATAATTATCACATATCATTCATGGGAATCCTTTCTGAGTCTACCTCTGGTCATGAAAAATGGCTTCAGGCAAAGTCCACAATTTCTTATAGAATGGGTAATGGAAAGACCTTATTGGATAAAATATAAAGTTATTTAGAGAAAAAAAAAGCAAAAAAGGAAAAGATGGCCCACTTGAATGTCCTATCACTGCAGGAGAGGTGTTAGCCTAAGGGTATGTTGAAATCTTAATGTAGGTCTGTGTTCCAATATGGAAATTCTTCTTAGGATCTCACTTTTCGTGAAGAATTTTGGGCAATGTCACCTTCTTAATAGGGAATGAACAAGCTGCTGGGTGTCTGTTCTGCAATTGGAAATATACTGTTTATCATAAAAAGGACTTTTGGACAGGCAGCTTCCCTGAAAGAGTTCAGAACCCACCTTCTCCAAGTTAAACCTGGCCTGGTTAGTTAAGTCTAATTATGGTTCTCAGTTCTCTACTTTATAGCAAAACTCATTTCTTACACATTATAACTGTTCATACTTTTTGTATATTAAGAATTGTCTGAAATGAAGCTAAAATGCTCTCTTAAGTGCTCTGTAGGCATGAAATTTTGTCTAGTATAGGTATAACTCTTCTGGGGAAAGTGAAATCCTTCATTTTTAGCTTTATTTAGTTGATAGTAAGTGATCTCTCAAGGTCATTCTCAGTGAATTCTCCAAATTTCCCCACTCTTACATATGTACTAAATATCTAATTCATTTTGAACTTATCTAATTGCAACTATTTTGAAAAAAAAATGTAGGGAATTTTCAAAATGAGTTATCCAATGACAAAGGAAATAAACTGTTTTATGAGTGGAGAAAGAAAACCCTTGATGAAGCAGGTAAATCTCTAAAACTACATTGATATAATAAAATAAAGAATTTATTGCAGAAATTTATAGTATTAGTCAATTAATAGAACGTATTGTACACATTTATGGGTTGAATATAAAGCCATGAGATAAGTGTCCTCAGCCATCTGAAATATACCTTAAGTGAACAAATAAAGCATAGTATGTGGTTAATGACTACTGATGGTAAGCACTATTTATCTAATAAGTGTCTATATGCTAAAATTTATTTTAAGGCTTAACAGATAGCATTTTACTAAAGAGAAAACAATATTATATTTTCTTAAGCTTTTCTGCCCTGCGCCAAACAAACTAACAACTAACACCATTAACTGTCATTTCTCCTTGTCCTTAACACAATTAGTTCAGATTTAAGCCAGGTAAAGAGCAGTGATACTAGCTCTCCTGGGAATGTGCACATAACCCCGTGTCTTTAGCAGAATATGTTTGCCCTTTTCTTTCCATCAAATTTCAAGTGCCTCTGAGTGCTCGGAAGTAATGGTGAATAAGCAGGTCACATTTTCCCCATGATATCTATTGCCCAGATGGTGACATAATCTTTTAAACTTAAAACTCTTTATTATTATCAGCACCTTCATAAACTCCTAAATATTTCTTTGGCAGTAGATAATATGTCACTTAATAACCTTGAGAATTTACTTGTTCATTTTTATCACAAAAAGAAATTACACGAGTAATTTGAGCTGTACTTAATTCAGTGATTATCTGTCTTTTATGAAGCTTGATGACAATATTATTATTTAGAAAATTCTCTAGAATTTTAAATGTCAGTCTTAGAATTTTTTTTTTCTCGCTTATCCATCTATCAAAATTTTCATGCATACTGCTGCTAACATAGGGTTCAGGTTTAAATGGTAAATAAAGTGCCTCAAAACCATTTGAAATAGGTTATCATTAACCTTGATTACCACTGGTTAAAACAAAACAGAATCAGACTAATTGTGCTGATTTATGCAGCTTTTCACTGACAGAGGCAGAGCTGAAATCGGATGTCTGACTCCTGGTGAGTGACCATGATTTCATTCAAGTAGTTCACAGACATTATAAGTTCATGAGACTTATGTGACCTGTTGTACGTATGGTAATAAGATGCCAGTATTTTCTGTTCAGGAAAGTGACCTGATTCATCTATGCTAGGCAAAATGCCATGGCAACAGCTGGCTTCTCGTTCTAGCAATGATTTTACAGTCCTGCCGAAAGGCCATAGCTGTAGGCTTTTCCCCTTTCTTTGTTCAAGCTCTTTCTCCAACTACAAGTGAATGTTAGATGCTCTTCAGAATGAGATAAGGAGCAAGAAGGTGGCATATAAATACGTGTAGTACTATTCTCCCATTAACAGTAGAGGGGAATAGGAAAAGGGAATGCCAGAGCCAACCTGTAGCAAAAAATGAAAGGGCTCTGATGAAAAGGATAAGTGTCAAGAGGCTCTGGTTATATTAAGTGAAAAAAAAATCTTACGTGAGGTGAAAATTAAATTTAGCAAAGATAGTAGCATTGCAAAACTAGTGCCTGGACAACAAGAAAATGAAGCAAATAATGATAAAAGGAGGAATAAGTGGAAAAAAAACAGTAGAAAAAAGAGACAAAGGAATAACCCATATAGTCTTTGAAAACCAATATAAATCAAAGGGAAATTTCATGAAAACATTTATTTGGAAAAAAACTGGACATTTATACATTGTTTTAAATGCAAGGTAGCAGAAACATAACCTAGCAATATTTTGTTATACCTGATATCGTAAACTATGCAGTAATTAAAATAAGACTCATTGACACAACATATGAATCAATGATATTCATTGTTCTAAAAGGTATACATTAGAATTAAAGTGTGACTTGTTATGGAATATATCAAAACAATTTGAAAGCTTTTAAATCTATTGTATGAATGACCCATTTTTTTTTTCTTTTTTAAATCATGAAATCATCTGCCAATTGTATTCAAAAGTGCATTATTTCAGTGACTGGAAAAGTATGAAAAAGAACATCCATAGATTTTTTTGTAAATTAAAAAAATTAAGTTTATTTATTTTTGAGAGATGGAGAGAGACAGAGCATGAGATGGGGAGGGTCAGAGAGAGGGAGACACAGAATCTGAAGCAGGCTCCAGGCTCTGAGCTGTCAGCACAGAGCCTGACATGGGGTTCGAACCCACTGACCGTGAGGTCATGACCTGAGCTGAAGTTGGACGCTTAACTGACTGAGCCACCCAGGTGCCCCTAGAGTTTTTTTCCCAAGTTTACTTAGTATTTACTCTGGTATTTACTCATACAGAATCCTGGAAACTTTCTAGTTTTAGTGTTTCAGTTAAAGATGAATAAACAAAGACTCACAATTAGAACTGCATATTATTATTATTATTATTTGTTTGTGTGAATGTAATTTAATGTCCTTTAAACTAGCATCCATGGTTTTCATCTTTTGTCTACATTATCTTGCCTGAGTTGTTATACCTAGTGAGCACTCAAGAAATGCAACTAAATTGTAGAAAATTAAGATGAATTTATCTATAGTGACATAATTTTACTTTCTAAGGACATATTAATTATTTAGACCAGTGAATATGATATTTTATATATTCATTCATTGGTGCTATTATAAGGCCACAAAAATATTGTTTGTGGCTGTGACTTTTGAAAACTTAGAATTTTTTCTCACTCATGTCTTCATCAACATCAAAAGACTTAATGCTAATGTTTTCATAAGTTTGTTTAGTCCTAAAAAGTAATAATGCATTGATCATGTGGTCCAGATTATCTCATAGGAGTTTGATAGGGACATCAGTTTCTCTCCCTTCAATTAGGGAGCTGATAATCTTCTAAGATAGTTTAATCAAGCGTCTTCCTAGAACAACAGACAGGTGGTTCAGCAGCAGCAAGTTTGTGATCACCATTGTGATACACGTGGCCTCCATCTAGAAATCAGGGGTCCCCCCATTCTCCACTTCAGTTACAGAAGGAACAGTGTTCCCATCATTTGATGATTTACGTAATGATTTTATCCTAACTGTGACATCTTTTACAGATATTTATATCAGATAAGCACTATTATATAAAGTTTTACTGTTCATTTATTTGTATGTGAGAGAAAGAGATAAAGACAGAGTGCAAATGGGGGCAGAGAGAGAGAGAGACACAGAATCCGATGCAGGCTTCAGGCTCTGAACTATTAGCACAGAACCTGACATGGGGCTCGAAGTCACAAACTGTGAAGTCATGACCTGAGTTGAAGTTGGCCACATAACTGACTGGGTCACTCAAATGCCCCAGGTAAGCACTATTAAACACCATTTCTGTATTAAAAAAGGAACAAATAGTAAACAAATAAGTAGAACAGGAAAAAATGCATACATAAAAACATTTTAAAAAGAAAACATCCACATTGCTATTCATTTTATAAATTGAAATTCCTTTTACTTGGACATTTATTCTTCAGGAAAAATAGATCAGAGGTTATTTTAAAAATATATTCCTTATAGTATGGCCATTTAAATAATATCTGTGTTTCCTTGCCCAATCAAGTTCATATATTTTGTTGGGTTCTTTTTCAGTAATTGATGACACTGCACTTCCTAGTTTATTATCTTAGAATTAACTGACAATTTGGAAGAAGCCCCTACATATTTTTTTCTCTAGTTTTCCTCTGATGGTCTATGATGTATGATTTACAACCTTTTAAAGTTGTCTGAATTTTCAGTCCACCTTTCAACAACAGTAACTCCTTTTTTAAATTTCAACCTTTCTGATGTATTTGCCAAGACAGAATTCTGAGAGATTTTTTTTAAGCATTATTTCTTGATCCAATCTCACTAATTTCTGCTTAAATAAACTTGCTACATTCTTAGTAAGCTTGCATTTTTTACTAAAGAAGCACTTACAAAATAAAACACATAAACTGCTGCTTCAGCTCTTCTTTATGACTTCACCATGCGTGTACATGTATGTGTGTGTATTTCACAATGCCTATTATGAACTAAATGAAAAATGCATTTTACACACGTACGTGTATATTTGACAAATCATCCAGTAGTAAAATCTGCACCCTGACAAAGCAGACTTGTGTGACTCTTTTACCAGTACAATTTAGTTTCTCCTCTTTCTTAAATTAATAAAATTGACTATTTGGGGGTACCTGGGTGACTCAGTCAGTTAAGCATCTGACTTTAGCTCAGGTCATGATCTTAAGGTTTGTGAGTTTGAGCCCCATGTCAGGCTCTGTGCTGACAGCTCAGAGCTAGAGCCTGCTTCGGATTCTGTATCTTCCTCTCTCTCTGCTCCTCCTCTGCTTGTGGTCTCTCTCTCTCTCTCTCTCTCTCTCTCTCAAGAATGGATGAACATTAAAAAATAATATGAAATAAAAAACTGTTTTATCTATAATACCCTGAATGCCATATTTTGAGATTAATATATTCCAATTCTACCCTAGAATATATATCAAAGTACATGGTAAATGAGGATTTGAATACAATATAACTATATTGCAATCTATGTTTTGCCACACAAAATCAGTCTAATTAGCTGCTATAAATGTATTATCCTTTTTTTTTACTCATTCAACAATCTTTAATGAGCACTTTCTACATGCAAACACATTTTTGGGGGTACTATTAAGACTTCCACAATAAATGACATTCATTATTAAAGCCCTTTATTGAGTTTTATATAGTTCTCAGCGTCTCTTCTTCCTATATTTAGCGCTGCCCTATATTTAGATCTGATGGAAAAATCTGTGATGGTCACTATACAATAGAAGTTAAATAGATGTTTTTCTTTGGCATCCACAAATATTCAGAAGGAAAAATGGTGACAGAAAATAGTGACATGAAAAAAAACATATATATGTTTGTGTGTGTGTGTGCGTGTGTGTGTGTGTGTGTGTATAATAGAAGTTTATTTGTTATCCTTGTGAAAATGAATATCTCAGTATATTCATAGTCAATCAGAAAAAATGGCAATAAATGAATTCTTAAGTGAAATTGGAGATAATTATTACTGTCTTTCTGTGGGTAGAGGAAGAAAAGTCATAAATTTATAAAATTATTTTAAGTGATTACTGAGTGATTCTAGGATCTCTGTAATCTTCCTTTCTCATACAAGTGATATAGCTTCCTGCCAAGTCATTCTGAGAATTTTCTTCTAGGTTCCTCCATCTTTGTTTTTAAAATCTTAAGATTAAATAAATAATTTAATTCAAGGTACAGTAACATTTCTTAAAGAGACATAAATGTTTCTACTGGTTCTTTTTTAATTGAATTCAATGGAATTTAATTTAAAACAAGCTTCTATATATCCCTGCCTTTTATTTTGCTGTTAAAATTAGCTTTATGACTGCGATATTCATTTTTTCCAAATAATTTAAAAAAGAATCAAAGACCTTATCAATGCTCATATTTATGCAGATATATGAGAATAAATGCATATTTATATAGGTATAAAGGATAGATTGGCCAACTAATACTATATTAACATGCCTTAACTTAGTGCAAAAGATACAGTGGAGATTGTGATTCCATGCCTCAGAAAAGAAATGCATAAGACAAGTAGAAAAATCCTCACAAAATCCTGGGGGACTGAGTTTGGGAGGTTGTGGTTGAGATCATAAGAAGAAAATAGTGATTTTTTTACACCTAGTTGATAAGCATTTGCAATTTCTGCCAATTCATACAAGGTCCACCCCAATCATCACACACATGTTATTGTGTAGGCAAATTGACTGAACTTGGAATAGAAATGATTTAGAGAGTGAATGGGTTTTCATAGTATGCCTCTCAAAATGTAGAACAGGATGCACCAAACAGGGGCATAATCTTTCTCCTTTCTCCATCTTGTGGCTAATCTGCTATTTTTTAACCTTCTTTCTTTTATCAGACTGAATTATGTTTGACTGGCTCATTGCCCATTTTGTGAGGTAATTTCTCAGTTTACATTCTGAGATCTCCTTGACTTATTTTTTGAGACTAATTTTATTACTTAATTACTTAGGGTTGCTGTCTACACTATCTGCATGGAAACTTTACATTTTTTAATACATCCTAAATTTTCCTACTTTCCTTCTTTCTTTCTAATCTCTCCCCTCTTCTCTCTCTCTCCTCTCTCTCTCTCTCTCTGTCTCATTTTTCCTTCTTTCTCTTTCCTTTTGGATACAGAGTTGCTATATATTATACTCCTACTGCTACTGATTTTATGTAATTTATCCAGGTATTTAATATTTGAATATTGATCCCCAAAGATAGTTGATAACAATTCTTAACAAAGATTTCCTACATTTCTTGGTGACAGCACAATTATCACAATCATAAACTATTATATCCTGGTCTTATTAAAATTTTATTTTATTTTTGTTTTTTTTTGAGAGACAGAAAAAGAGTGCAAGAATGTGCACTGGGGAGGGTCAGAGAGAGAGAGGGGTAGAGAAAAAGAATCCCAAGTAGGCTTCGCACTGTCACCCTAGAGCCTGATGTGAAGCTCAAACTCATGAACCAATAGATCATGACCTGAGTTGAAATCAAGAGTCAGACTCTTAAATCACTGAGCCAACCAGGTGCCCCTCTAGGTTGTAATTCTAAAGTCAGTCTCACTGGGCTAAAGTCAAGACTTCAACAGGACTGGTTCCTTTTGGAGTTTCTGGAAGAAGAAGAATTTTTTTTTGCCTTTTTTACCTTCTACAGGTCACCTACATTCCTTGGACCCTTTCATGACTTCCAACTCCTCGTTCTGTTCTCATGTTTACTACTTTCTGTGACTCCTCTTTAATTCTTCTTATAAGAAGCCTTACAGTCATACTGGGCCTACAAGGATAATGCAGAATAATTTTCTCATCTCAAAATCATTAATTCAGTCATATCTACAATGTCTTTTTTTGCCATACAAAAGTGACATAGACAGGTATTAAGTCACAGGGATTAGGAAGTGGACAACTTTGGAGTTCTAATGACCAATCTACCACAGTAGCCTATGGACAAGGGTCTTGGAAAAATGTCTAGACATAATCAACTACTTAATTTCTCTTCCTATTGGATAGGAAGGAGACATTATCCCCAAAATTATTTTTCAAATGCAATTTAAATCTGCTATTTCATTTATTATGCAATTCTGGCTTTCATTTTAACGGCTTAGAGGTCTTATATCTGGATAACGGGGTAACAGGCAATAAAGTGACTTACTACCCTCTTAAGTAACAACCCCCATTTTTATGGTAATTTAAAATCTCATAATAAATTCTTTTATAAATTCCATAGAGATTACAACAAGACCCAAATTTAATTCTTCTTGTAGGCATCAACTATACTAAATAAAGAACATTGAAGTAATTCAGGTATGTGATCTTCTGAGCCTGTGATGCCTCCAAGTGACTCCACATTATGAGCAAGAACTAATCATCACCATTTCTATATTATCAGAAAGTTCTGAATTAGAAATAAGAGTTCAAATTATTTATTATTATTTGCCAAACACAAAATGTAGTTTTCCGTAGTATGTACTCACATCCTTCCAAATATTGTGATATATTGAAAAGAAATTGCAATTTCCTACCTTGTAATAAAACTTAAAGATGTTTAAAAAACTTTATTTTAATGTATAGATTAAGCCAAAGATACCTGTGAAATAGACATTTTCACATATGTCTTTTATAGATACATGTTTGGGTGTTGATTTGGGGCTAATGTGAAGCTAAGTCTTTTTTATGAGTAAATATTTAGCATTTATGCTTAGTGTTGAAATAAATGTATTTAAAGTTTTCATCAGTTTTTATGATTCTGATTATAATAATTCTTTTTTCCTTTTAATTTTTTATTTAAATTCTAGCTAGTTAACATACAGTGTAATATTAGTTTCAAGTGTAGGATTTAGTGATTCATCACTCAAATACAACACCCAGTGCTCATTCCAACAAGTGCCCTCCTTCATACCCATCCCACATTTAGCCCATCCCCCATCCACTTCCCTTCTAGCAACCCTCAGTTTGTTCCCTATAATTAAGAGTCAGCTTATTGGTTTGGCTCTTTCTCTTTTTTTCCTTCTGTATTCATCTGTTTTGTTTCTTAAATTCCACATATGAATGAAATCATTTGATATTTGTCTTTCTCGGACTGATTTATTTTGCTTAGCATAATATACTCTAGCCCCATCCATGTCAGTGCAAATGGCAAGATTTCATTATTTCTTATGGGTGACTAATATTCCATTATATATATATATATATATATATATATATATATATATATATATATATATAACCAATATTTTTGTATCCTTTGGGTAAATACCTAGTCATGCAATTACTGGATCATAGGGTAGTTCTATTTTTAACTTTTTAAGTGATCTCTGTACTGTTTTCCAGAGTGACTGCACCAATTTGCATTCCCACCAACAGTCCCTGAGGGTTCCCTTTTCTCCACATTCTCACCAATACCTGTTGTTTCTTGTGTTGTTCATTTTAGCCATTCTGACAGGTGTCAGGTTGTATCTCATTGTGGTTTTGATTTGTATTTCCCTGATGCTGAGTGATGTTGAACATCTTTTCATGTGTGTTTTAGCCATCTTTACGTCTTCTTTGAAAACATGTCTGTTCATGTCTTCTGCCCATTTCTTATCTGGATTACTTATTTTTGGGGGTTTGAGTTTGATAAATTCTTTATATATTTTGTATCCTAACCCTTTATCAAATATGTCAATTGTAAATATTTTTTCCCATTTCAAAGGTGCCTTTTAGTTTTGTTGATTGATTCCTTCATTGAGCAGAAAGTTTCATCTTAATGAATGTTCCAGTAGCTTGTTTCTGCTTCTGTTTCCTTCTCCTAAGGAGACATAGCTAGTAAGAAGTTCCTATGGCCAATATCAAGGAGGCTACTGCCTATGTTCTCCTCTAGGATTTAATAATTCCTTGATATTTCCTTTGTTATATATATTTTGTAACATACTTTCAATCCTGTTATTTTCTTTGTATTTCCTTTTTTAAAATTTGAGTTGTTAGTTTTTCTGTTGCAAAGGAATATATGTATGCATAATATATAATTTATATCTTTGTTAGTATTATTACTAGTGCTACTTACAGTGTCAACAGAAATGCTTCAAACTATATTTCTCCAGTTTTAATTACATTAATTATAGCTTTTAACATATATATGTATACAGTATACATACAAATACACATGTATACATATGTACATGCTTATTAAATTTAATTATTATTGAAATCAGAGGATACAACAAGTCTAAAAAATAGCAGAAATATATGAATGAAATTTCATGTAGAAATTTTACTTTTGGAAATGTGAAACACTGTTAATCCTTTATGTGTGTGTGTGTGTATAAAATATATATATACACACACATACATATCCTATCCTTTATATATATAATGTATGATATCTGATATATAACATATTTTTTATATATATATATATATAGAGAGAGAGAGAGAGAGAGAGAGAGACGCACACACACAAAATGAAAGATAAAGAGGATAGTTAACAAATATTTACATAACTGTTACCGTAAAATAGAGCTAATTCTAATTCTAACTCTATATTTTGTCTTTGATACAAATAATTTTTCTGTAATTCTGAAAGTTTAGTTTTAATAACTTTCATGACTAATGGCTAATAATTTTGAGAATATGAATGAATGTTCATAAGAAGAAGTTACATGTTAGATTTCTTAAGTAAACTATTTCTTATGTGTTAACTATGCTTGTCATTAACCTGCTGACTGTGGATACAATGGTTTAGTTCTGGAAACAGAGAGCAGATTATTGTAGGAAGATATATATCTGAAGTCATTACTCTTTGCAAAATCTGGTTTGCAGTTAAAATAAACTTTAAAACACAATGCCAAAATATTATTTTTCCACACTGATATAATGCTATAAAGATAATGAAGAAATTCTCACTTGTTTTTTGGTCAAACTCTATTCCCCAGGTTCTGTTTCCCATATCCTTCATCTTCTCTTCATTTCTGTGAATGTGATCGCTAGTATTATAGTTTTCTATTGTAACTGTGACAAATTACCACTAATTTGGTAATGCATATATTTGGTATCTTCATAAACATATTACCTTACATTTCTGTAGGCCACAAATAGGACATGGGTTTTACTGGAATAAAATTAAGTTGTTCTCAGGAGTCTCTAAAGGGAAATCTGTTTCCTTGTCTTTTCTAGTTTGTAGATGCTATCCATACTCCCAGGGGTGGAGCCCCCTTCCTCTGTCTTCAAGTCCATCCCATTGTATCTCTCTGGCTCTTCAGTATTACATCTTATTCAGACTATGCCAGGAAAGGTGATTTGATTGGACCCACTTGGATAATCCAGAATAACTGTCCCATCTAAAGTTTCTAAATCATATCTGCAAAGTTCTTTTTTTCCCCTGAATACTTATAAATCCTTCTCCAATTAATACAGTTATTAATTAACAACAAGCCATGTATAGCTAGTTACTTACCTCAAAGGCTACAAAGGCAGAGAAGATGGTAAGAAATGTTCATAGTAATCACTAGATTTTTACTAGGAGACACACTTATAAAACATGTTAGATTTTAATAACTGGTGATTCAGTACTTAAAGAATAAATTCTAAACCATTTAGTATGGAAGACAGAGAAGATTTCTCAATCTAACTGCCTTATTAATGTCACCTTATGTTTGTCCCAGACTCTTAAACTCCATGTTTATGAAACTAGACATAGTCCTTTAAATAATTCTCACCTTTATGGCTGGAGGTAAAAGATGTGTCAGTTATGTACATGTCTCAAATGATTTCTCTTACTAGTTTAACCTGGTGCATTTGGAACTACTCTATCCTTATATAATAAACTGTTCTTTATACAATATGACTACTGTGTAAAGATCCAAGAAATGGTTACTTGTTGCAAAAACAACACATGAGGTAGTCTGGTGTGAAAGGATCAAACTTGGGATTAATTGTAATGAACAAACCAATGAGCTTGGTTTTTGCTGCAGTCAGATTTAGAGAGCAAAATGAGAGTTGACCACTCATTTGCAGAAATAATAAAGCAGATTGCCAATGTTAGTGTGAATATTCATAAAATAAATTGTTCAGCCATGAGTGAAAGATAGAGGTAACTGTCAACCTCCAGATAATTTCATCAGTTCCTAATAATAACTATTATTGTTGTTGTAGGTATCATTATTTAAATGCCTGATTATTTATGTAGCCTATACCAGTGTTCCTCAAACTTTTTGACCTCAGGATATCTTTACAATCTTCAGATGACTGAGGAGTCCACAGAGAAATAGTCATATGGACTACATCGATAGGCACTGCATTAGAAAATCAAACCGAGCAATGTTTAAATGTTATTTTTAAAAATAAGATATAATTAACACTCTATAAAATTCACCTCTTTAGTATTATATAGTTCAGTGTTTTTTAGTCTGTTCACAAGGTTGTGCAAATGTTAACACTATTCAATTCTAGAACATTTTAATCATTTCATAAAGAAGTTCCAAAGCAGTTAGCAGTCACCATTCTCTTCCTCTAGCCACTGGCAGCCCCTAATCATTCTGTCTCCGTGGATTTGCATATGCAGGACATTTCATATAAATGGAATTATATTAAATGCCAATTTATAAATTTAAGAAAAAAATTGTATGGCATGCTAGATCTGAGTTTTTCAAACTTCTAATTTTTGCTTGTAAGCTCAAATTTTATTATTTAAACAAAAACTATATGTTAAAATGACAAGGTCTCCTCCTTCATTATGAGGGAATGTTTGCCAACATTCTAAGTATGATTAACCATATAGTTTGTCAATCAGTTGTTCTTTTAACTAAAATTGGCGTTTCATTAAAATAATAAATAAAGGGCGACTGGGTGGCTCAGTTGGGTAAGATTTGAATTCAGCTCAGGTCATGAGCTCATGGTTCATGGTTTCAAGCCCTGCATCAGAGTCTGTGCTGACAGCTCAGAGCCTAGAGCCTACTTCAGATTCTGTGTCTCCTTCTCTCTCGGCCCCACTCCCACTCATGTTCTGTCTCTCACTCTCTCTCTCTCTCTCAAAAATGAATAAACATTAACAACAACAAAAAAATTAAATAAATAAATAAATACATAAAAGCTAGTTCATCTCTCATTTCAAACACTCACAAGTGCTTTTTCTGAAGACAATCATAGCACCTGAACTCACAACAGAAATGCTTCAAGGGTATGCCTCATTTTATCAGTGGGATATTAGAGTTGGACATTTAAGTAAATATTTAACAACATTAATAACTTTAAGTTGCTTTGTGATTTTTACTGTGAGTGTGTGGCAGTGGAGAATGCTGTGGCTACTAGTATAGTTGGTGTCACTGTCTTGATTCATGCTAAGGTACCAGCAATTTTACCCACCCCTGGTTTCACACCGTCAGTGCATATGCCTGCACAGTGAAAATGTGCAGTGTCTTGGTGTTATTATAAACAATTGTTTTAACACATGCCAAACTCCCCACCCCAAAAATGTGTTGAAGTTTCCCAGAAGACGATGGACTACATATAGAGAGTATTGTTTTTAAATTCAAGAGTGTCCGCTTCAAGTAAGGCAAATACCCTAACATATTATTTAAATAATCTTTCTCTAGCTGTAATGTCTTTCTTGAATGCTTTTTTTTCTTGTTGTTGTTCAACTCTTAGAAGGCCTCACTCAAGTGTGTTTTGTATTCTGTAAACTTTTCTTTTCCTTTTTACATAAGTAGAGTTAAATTTATGGACTTAAATTTTGGAAAGGACCTTTAGAATTTTTTTAAACAAATGATTAGGCAATTTTTTTTAAATATTTTTTATTTATTTCTAGGAGAGAGAGAGAGACAGCGTGAGCAGGGGAGGGTCAGAGAGAGAGAGAGATACAGACTCTGAAACTGGCTCCAGGCTCTGAGCTGGCAGTCAGCACAGAGCCAACGCGGGGCCTGAACCCACGAACTGCGAGATCATGACCTAAGCGAAAGTCGGACGCTTAACCGACTAAGCCACCCAGGCGCTCCATAGGCAATTTTTTTTTTTAACCTCAGAGCACAAAGACTTCAAGATCTGCCATTACCAAAAGAAGATCATCATTACAACCTGTTTAGCATGCTTGCAAGTATGTGAAGTTGTTGTGACAGGCACCACTTCAGAAATTCAAGTAAGAGCTACATGATATTTTTCCATTTGAACCTGGAATGAAATTACACAGACTATCACTTTAAAGAAGAAAGTTTCATATCACTGCATGCTTTGTCAAGGGTGCAGTTGGATGGTGAGGCTTAAACATCCATTTTAGCTGAAGAATTACATAGGAACATAATCCTTTAGAATGAAACATCCTTTAGAATGAAATTATTTTCTCAGATGTACTGCTCAAATACTCAATCCTTTAGAAAATATTGCTGAAAAGACTTTATTGTACTATGATGTATAAAAACTAATATAATTTTATGCTTCTGTGAATTTCATCACAAATTTCTGATAATGTAGATAACTTTTAAAGTTTTAGTTTGAATTCCAAAATATAGGAAGATTCCACCTCTAAATGTAATTTTTCAGCTCAATTTAATAATTCTGTTGCTTGCAGCCTATTGTCAAGAGAATAGATTCTATAGTTAGAACTATTTTGTGTGTATGTTTGTCGTGTCACATACTACTGAAAAATAAAACATCTGAAAATTTAAATTCTGTGATTTAAAGTAATATAAGTTATTTTTTAACATTATGCAAAAGTGTAATATTTTATTAATAGAATATCTGACACCTCTTTAGCAAAAATTAATTTAAAAATATGACTTTTCTTCATTAAATTTGAAAAAAAAATAATTTCTTTATAAATAGAGAAAAAGTAACATCCTTTGATAATTCAAATGTGTACCTCTATATGCTATAGAGATGTGTATTTTTAAAGGAATAAATATGCAATTACCTTATAATCTCTCTCATATAAATAAATAAAAATAAATAAAGAGAGAGAGAGAAAGAGAGAGAGAGACAGTTTATACCTTAAATTGTGCTTGCTTTGATAGAGGTCATTAACTTTGAATTTTTTTAGCTTCACAGACTGGCAAGCTCCTCAATATTTGCTCACAGATATATGTTGAACACTTAATATATTTAAGACTCTCTGCTAGGGAAACTTAGGTTGCAAATGTGTAAATAGCTGGAATTTCACCCATGCAGGAATGTAAAGAAAATAGCATTATATATTACATCATATATTATACCCTCATACATTGTGCAAAGACAAAAAGGTTGGTCTCTTCTATGGAATCCATGGCTAGACCTGATTTGTATAAGAGATAGAGTAAATTTAAATCTCTTGCCTTGGTAATTGCTTCAAGGAACCCAGACCCAAGTCAATCAGTAAATGGCATGCCCAAGGGCATCTGGGTGGTTCTACACAGGTGTAATTCAGTATACAATTTGATGGTGAGGACAAGAAACAACCTCCTCCCTGGATATGAATGATGAAGAATGTACTTGGGCTTGATGCTTGTGGTGATTTGTGAACCCGGTGCAGCACTGAAGCTCACACATATGGGATATAGAGCCTCCAAAATCATAAAGTGCTAGAGCCAATGCCCAACAGAATGTATAAGCCTACCTTACAATGAATTTTTAGAAACAAGTCAATAAATTCTTATTTTTGTTAGTTTTTCTCAAGTTACACTCAGACATCAAAAGACAAAGATGTTTGTGAGAGATGAATTCAGGCAGAAGAAATGTAGTAGAAAAAGAGATCTAGTACGAGTTCTTATTGGTTAAGTCAGGACTGCTGCAAATTCAAATGCTTCAGTCCTAACTTGGGAAAAATCTATATTAATGAAGCAAATTAGGCATAAGATGAAATAGTGTCAACAGCAATACAAATATTGTTATTTTTACCTTTTATTTGCTGTTGGCATGTATTAACGTGACTCCTGTGTTATTAGGTTTCTATTTTCAAATGGTTTATTTTATTTTATTTTTCAAAATTTAATGTTTATTTTATTAGAGACAGACAGACAGACAGGGTGTGAGCAGGGGAGGGGCAGAGAAAGACAGACAGAATCTGAAGCAACTCTAGGCTCTGAGCTCGGAGCTGTCAGCACAGAGCCTGACACAGGGCTTGAACTCACCAGCTGTGAGATGATGACCTGATCCTAAGTCTGACACTTAACCAACTGAGCCAACCTAGCACCCTATACTCTCAAATGTTTTAGAGGGTTAAATAAGATATGCCTGGATGGCTCAGTCATTAAGTGTTCCACTTAAGCTCAGGTCATGAACTCACAGTTTGTGGGCTCAAGTTCCACACTGGTCTCTGTGCTGACATCTCAGAGCCTGGAGTCTGCTTCAGATTCTCTCTCTCTCTCTGTGTCTCTCTCTGTCTCTCTGTCTCTCTCTTTCTCTCTCTCTCTGAAAAATAAATAAACACTAAAAAATTTAAAAAAAAGATATTGTGTGGAGGGTGCTTCTCATATTACCTCATAGACATGAAACAGTAAATGGTAACTTTCATTATTTCTGAGAATGATGACAAGGTGTGTGGCATTCAGTAAATTCTAGTTCGTCTCTTATTCTCAGTTTGACGGGGGGATATATTATAAGAGGACAGTTGGACATAGGACTAGTGAATGGTAAGTTACAGATGAGTTACAGTTAATTGAAGGTGACCTTAAGAGACTACAGGACAGGTGAGGAGTCAGTATTGGAGGGACTAATATGGACATTTAACTACAAAAGTTAGTAGAAACAGAAAAGAAAAAGTGAAGTTAACAAAATAAAGGGAAAAATATTGACAGACAAATGTAAAATATTACGTATTGGCCAAATATAGTGGCAATTAAGAATTATGTTTTTGAATGTAGACAGTTTACATCCAACTTTTACCTGTGCAAATTTAGCCAAAGTAATTGACCTGAATTTCAGTTTTTTATCTGCAATAAATAGAAGTATTTATTACAATACTCTCATAACCTGAATTTCAATTTTTTATCTGTAATAAATAGAAGTATATATTACAATACTCTCATGGATTTGTATGAAGTTAAAAGATGTTCATATAAAATATGTTGTATATTGTCTGTTAGAAAGCAGGCATTCAGCAAATATTATTAAATTTATTATTATTTATTTTGCGTGGAGTAATGAAAACAGACCAGTAAAGAAGGAAGAGAAAAAACAAAGGAGACATAGTTAAAAGAAAATCAAGATAAGAAAATTTGCCAAATGAAAGAATGTTTAGATTTTCCATATAGTAAGAGAAAATTGATAGTTGCAGGAAATGTCAAGGATAAACCCTACAGAGAGCAAATAATAGCACTTCATAAACTATGAGAAAGTCACAGAACATTGGTTCAGGTCTCAGTTTGAGGTGGAAGAAGAAGGTACCCAGTAAGGGATTAAGAAATGCAGTAGTAAATTTATATCCACAGAATGTAAATGATTATTTGAAATTAGTGATACAAGTCCCTAGGAAAAGTATCAGATGAGCCTTGGAAAGGCAAAAAGGAAAGTTTTTGGTTTTGCATTTTAATATAAGAGAGACATGAGCATATTCTAATATAGATTCTAATATAGGAGAGTTCTCAGCAGAGTTCTGGAAAAAGAAAAGAAATGATGATGTAAGTCCCAGGACATATAATGGAAAAGAAAGAAATAAAGAATTTAATCCTTATGAAGAATGAGGAAAACCCTCTTTCTCTAACACAGAAATAATGGGTGAGGAAACATTTTAAGATCAGAGAGTTTGACGACAGCTATAAGCTTAGACCAACGTGCACATAATTCATGGTACTAGTCTTCTCAAGGAAATTAGAACATTGGCCTATTGTTGAGCATAAGGGCTGTGGTGCATTTAAAGAATATAGAAAAGTCTTGGAAGAGCTGCTTTGGGAATAAAACAATGGTGTTATCAAAAGATGAATAAAAGGATATATCAGTGAATGCCCTCTTGAAATAGTATTTTAAATGACACTGGATCTATTTAGTCATCTTCAGAACTTTGCTATAGATATTATTTATTTCCTGAGTGGGAGTAGGAGACCAAATATTGAATGTTGTCTGGTTGTTAATATTGGTAGGAGGAGAATAGTGGAGTTTCAAATAAAATGATTAATTTTCTCGAGGTATCATAGTTGATTCTGTTGAAATGATTGAATAAGAGGGATTCAGACCAGCTAGAGCAGCACATGAATGCCAAGTGCCTAGAAATTTAAGAAAGGGGAGTACAAAGAATTGGAGAACTGAGTAAGACCAAATTAGAGTTTTAATAGTTTTGAGGAATACAGAGCAATAACATACTGGAAGAACTACATTGTATTTCCTCTTAGTATTTGTGGTAAAATGTTCTCAAAATGGCCCAATGCCCCCCCAGTCTCCCTGTATCCATGCCCATTGCAGAGTGACTTAACTGCACCTCCCATCAAATTGAATCTCTTACCCTCCTCTTTGCATTTGAATGGCCTTGTGAGAGCATAGCAGAAATGACACTGTGCTGGTTCTGAGCCAAGTGTCAAGTAGCCTCTCCTGCTTTCATTTTGTCTCTTGCTCCTGTGCCTTCGCCATGATAGCATGCCTTGACTGACCTCTCAGAACAGACAGGATAGTCAGCAAGGTCTCTAGCTCATCTAGCCAAAACTTACGAGCGAAAGGCCAGCCAAGATGACCAGAGCTGGCTAGTCAACCCACAGCTGAACACATGAGCAGACCGCATCAAGACCTGCTTCACATAGTGGAACCATTCAGCCCAATCATAGGTTCGGGACTAAAAGAATGTTCATTGCAGTATGCCACTAGGTTTTGTGGGTGCTTATTGCACACTGTAACTGTGATAAATGATGTAGGATTTTTCTTCAATAGGTTAAATATCATCTATTTTTGCACTGTATTTCATATGAAGTGCTTGCTTACCATTTCATGTGGATACTTTGGTGCGCCAGAGTCCTTCTTAGAGTATGTGTCTCCAATTGTGTATAAGGTGTGGCGCAACCAGTTCAGAGTATGATAGAATCATTTCTTCCTATGCTTATATATCACTACTGATGCGTTCAAGATTTAGTTACGCATTTGGCAACAATTTCATGCTGTTGGGATTACCATAGGGAAAGAATAATCTAGCCTGTGTCTCTGAGGTCAGAACTACTGTGCTTTCAGCTCCTGCTTTAAACTAAAAAGCATATAACTTAAATACTATATTGAAGGGCTTCCCATGAGGTTTTAAAATAGATACTATATTTGGAGTCTAGAAGACCTGGGCCAAAGTTTCAGTTCTAACACATACTTTTAGTATAAACTTGGTCGTGAATTACTTTTTGAGATTCATTTTTCTCAATTACAAAATTATTGAAGTATTGCTAGCCAGATATCAGAGACAAAGTAAGCACCCAATATACGGTAAGTATATGATTACATTCATCTCATCTCATCTCATCCAGTAATTTTGGTATCATATTTCCCATTAAATTTTTTCAACTATACTACCATCTTCACACACACACACAGACACACAGACACACACACACACACACACACATACTCTTACATACATATCCTTTAAATATGTATTTTATTTTATTTTTTATTTTTTTAATGTTTATTATTATCAAGACAGAGAGAAACTCAGCACGAGTGGGGGAGGGAGGGGCAGAGATAGAGGGAGAAACAGAATCTGAACCAGGCTCCAGTCTTTGAGCTGTCAGCACAGAGCCCTTTGTGGGGCTTGAACCCATGAACCACCCATGAACCGTGAGATCATGACCTGAGTCAAAGTCAGACACCCAATCAACTGAGCCACACAGGCGCCCCTAAATATGTATTTTAAAAGTTCAGTTTTCCAGTTTTCCTGTTTAAGTTTGAAGATATACCTATATATGTTAAACTTATTTTTATTAATAATATTTATTTATGCCCTTTATTATTCCAGAGATTAAGATTTATAAAATACCAAATATCTAGCAAAATAACAAAATAGAAACATGTTACAAAGAAGTCACCAGGGTATATGTATAAATAGACCCAAAAATGAGGCAAGAACACAAAAGTTTGGTCACAGTTTGATTCTAACCTTTCCAGTAGTGAATTGGAAGAGAAAGTAGGGTAAGTGGATGATTCATAATGTCTGTAAGATAAAACAAACT
The DNA here is from genome assembly GCA_017311185.1 of Proteles cristata cristata. Taxonomy (NCBI): domain Eukaryota; kingdom Metazoa; phylum Chordata; class Mammalia; order Carnivora; family Hyaenidae; genus Proteles; species Proteles cristata. The sequence continues at coordinate 160,143 of JAESUZ010000616.1, forward strand.
AATTTTTTCTATGTTCCTCCCAAAGAGTAAACTGCAACCTAATGGAAAAAAAAAATTCTCAGCCCCATATTCTGGCAAACAGCTTTGAATTTCACAAAGCTATTTTTTTTTTTAATTTTTAAAATGTTTTATTTCTGAGAGAGAGAGAGAGAGAGAGAGAGAGACAGTGTGAGCAGGGGAGGGTCAGAAAGGGAGATACAGAATCTGAAGCAGGCTCCAGGCTCTGAGCTAGCTGTCAGCACAGAACCTGATGTGGACTTGAATCCACAACGTGAGATCATGACCTGAGCCAGGTCGGATGCTTAACCAACTGAGCCACCCAGGCACCCCTCACAAGGCTGTTTTTATAATGTCACTTAATATGAGGTTGATGGAATTATACTAAATTACAACTTAATCAAACTAGTCCTCTGGGACCTCAAAATAATAGACTTCAGATGTACAGCTATCTGAAGAGCTGAATAAAAGGCATTGGTATCATAGTATCTAAAGAAATCGATTATATCATCTTGAGACAATATTTCCTAAATACTGTTTTCTCTTGACCAACTTTTGATATTGGACAATCATAAGTTTAAATTCTATGCCCTGACAAAAATCTGGAATGTGAGGTATCTTTATTGGCAGCTGTATATTATGCGGTGAGCTTGCCAGTGAGCCAATATTGATATTTGGAATTATCAAAGCTGAGGAAGTCATCAAAGACATTTGCCAGTACATAAACCCACTGCAATACTCTCAGGGCCAAATGGAAAGAGTACCTACTGACAGTGTTAAGACCCTCCTTAGTTATTGATTTTGAGTCTGCATAGTTCTTAGGTACATGATGATTTTTAGCAACATGATCATTACCCATATCAGTTGTTTATACATAACAAAGAATATGACACCTCAGGGTGATTTGAACATTAGTGTGCCGAAACAGAAAAAATGGTGTATTTTTCATTCCCTTGATCTTACAAATAAATGTTTCATTTTCCTTTCTCCTTTTTCTTACTTATGTAGTCTTCTTCATCCCCATTTTCCTCTTGTCTTGTGATCAAAGGGCATTTATTAAATGTCCATGTCTGTGTGGCTCCTTGCCAAGCTCTATAGAACAGTCCTTGCCTCTTAGAGCTTGCATTGTGAGACAGACAATGTCGATGTCAATAGACACATATAAGGCATACCAACTACAGAAGAAAACTGTTAAACACCACAATGCTTTTAAAGTGCAGGCAAGCAGCCCTTTCTTTGGGGCTATTCTTTCTGAAACCTACAACTTTTCTTCCTTTTACATTTCTGATGTTCTCCTTTCCCAGTCAATACTGCCAAATCTCCCCCATAACCTGTGCTTTGCAGGAGATCTCTCCTATGTTTTTTTAATCAGTTCAATCATTTCATCTTATAAACTAAATTATTTTTACAGACTATTTCTACCTTTATCACCCCTTAGTTAGATCTATTGTATAAACAAAGGCTGCTGCCACTCCTCCACACACAGCCCCATCATCTGAACCAGATGGTTTATTCTACTTATGTCAAGGTAGGAAATCTTATTTAATAGTCCTTGGAGATCTGAGAAATCAAGGCAAATTCATAACAGAAATACTGGATGTGCTGTGGTTCAGGCTGTAAAATAGATTCCTGTGCCCAGACTACATGAACTGCAGCTGCTCGGCTGTGCTGTGCATGCACAGATTCAGCTCCGATTTCTATACTGTTTTCTGTTCATTTGGAAAAATATGATTACCAAATTCTGATGTAGTTATCACAATGGGAGCCGTGGGCATGCGGGAGAACATGTAGAGTGCCTCTGACATGTGAAATTAAAAATAAGCCAACAAATACACAGATTATTTTTTCATATTAACAGCCTGCTGTCTATAATGTGAATGAAATCACCTGTTTGGTAGTGAGCTCGTAAGTTATAAGGTAACATTGACTTGGTCATAATCATTCTTTGGATGTCTGAATGCCAGTATTTAGAAGTATATTATGAAAATACTACTCCTGCTTTGAATCTAATGGGGAAATTAATAGACATGAAGACAAATGCAAATCATGTGTGCTACATTTTATTGGAGTTAAAGCATCATGAGCATTACTTAAGGCAAAGTTTACTAATTTTACATTTGTCATTCTGCTCTTTTCCCAAAGGCAGAGTCATATTACATTAAGGACCATGTGGTAAAATATTCATTCTTCCATACCATATGGCCATCTCATTATTAGAATTTTATCAGTTGCAAGTGACCAAAAAATCATTACAAACTGGTTGCAAAAAAGCTGTCCACCTTCCTACCTACCAACCCTACTAGCCTTACCTACCTACCTACCTACCTACCTACCTACCTACCTACCTACCTACCTACCTAAAATATCATCTGTTTATCATCTATCTTGAGAAAACTGGTTAATAAATCTTCTGGACCTTTCTCCTTGCCCCAGACCATATTTACTGAGAGTGGCAGCAGAACTGTTGCCAAAAAGTGGGATATAGATGCTGGGAACGTAAACAAGTGTGCACTTCACTAATGAACTTTGAAAAACTGAGTAAAGTATTCTCACTAGTCTGCAACAACATAGAATGAAGCATAATGTAATAGCAACTAGCTGCTAGAACAACACAGATCTGTGTTCATGGGTTAACACACACATTTTCTTATTGGCCCTAATCCCAGAAGAGAATTGCATTCTGGAAAGATCCTCAAGTATTGAGAGAGTTACTGTATTTGACTCTAATTAAAATTTAACCTTTCAGATAAGTTATAGTAAAACATGAATATATTCTCTAACCCCTAGAGATGCAGCATGTATAGTATATTATTAATAACATTAGAGGAAATTTATGGAAAATGTCTGAATAATCATCCAAGACTTCAAAATAAATGTATGCAAATTTGCTAAACATTGAAGTAAAATCTAAAAAGTGTCCTCAGGAATTTTCCTTTTTTATTATGTTAATGGTCAAAATCAATTGAAAGATGAAATGTATGGAGATTTATGGACTTTTATTTAATATAAGTGCTGTCAAATTTTCAGGGCAAAAGAAAAAAGAAAGTCATGCAGATTTGGATTTAATATGTAGAAGTTGAGAGAAACTGGTTACAGTGAGTCTTTTCTTTTAAGGGAGGAGCTTATTAAGAAATATAAACTCTAAATAAAGTTATCTAAAAATTCAGGCTTTGGGTTGAATAAGGGTGGTCATATCCCAGTTTGTCTAAGATGAATCCAGCTTATGCCCATTATCCCGGCACCACATCCTGTTCTGTCATGAACTATCCCAGATTTATTTAGTTTTATAATACAATTAGTTTAATAGTTGCATTTAACTAAGCTTGAGTTTGGTTTGTTTGACTCTCACTATCTGCTTACTGTTTCTTCCGTAGTTTCTATCACTAACAACTGTGGGTGATTCTTGCACAATTAACAATATTCTTTATTTTCTTTTATTTTTTAAATTTTTTAATGTTTGTTTATTTTTGAGAGAGAGAAAGAGAGACAGAGTATGAGCAGGGGAGGGGCAGAGAGAGAGGGAGACAGAATCCAAAACAGGCTCCAGGCTCTGACCTGTCAGCCCAGAGCCCAATGTGGGGCTTAAACTCATGAACTGTGAGATCATAACCTAAAGTCGGATGCTTAACCAGGTGCACCAACGATATTCTTTAATATAAAATCTGAAATGGTCAAAGGTAATTGATATTTCCTTTTCTAACTTATATCAGGAAAAATGTAATGAACAGTTCCCAAGCAAAATAAGTTTGCAAGCTCTCTATTAAAGGGAAGTGTCCCTTCACACAGGAGAGGAGGGACAGCTTACGCCTTCAGTTTTCCACTTTGCTATTCCTGGTGGCCATGTGGTGTGATAGCTTGTTGTATTGCGGCTCTGCAGTGTGCTGCTAGGCACCAGAGGTCTCCAGGTTCCCATTTAATAGGATAGCTGTTAATCCTTGGAAATAAGTGGTGGAAAAGGAGGCCAAACAGTCTTGCCATAGAAAGTACAAAGAGCAGTATGAATACTCTTGCTAGAGTGAATTGTAAAATGAATAGTGTACATCTACATCTATTTACTTTTATTGTTTATTTTAATCTTGCAATATAACTTTTTGACACAAATGGGCTCACAGAAGCAAAGTATACACTTAATAAAAAATTAATTACTTCCCCACTGTCTACTCATTCTTTAAAGAAATTTTAAGATGAATATGTAATTTGCACAAAATATTTATCAAGAGTTACTATCCACCGTGGGGCCCAGGCCATATAAAAATCAGGAAACACAAATCTACTGCAGCAGAATCAATACCTACTTCAAATGTCTGCAGTTAATGGGGAACCTGGGTGGCTCAGTTAGTTAAGCTTCTGACTCTTGATTTCAGCTCAGATCATGATCTCATGGTTCATGGGCTCCAGCCCCACATCGAGCTCCAAGTCAGTATTCTCCACTGACAGCAGAGCCTGCCTAAGATTATCTCTCTCCCTCTTCTTCCTTTCCCTCTTTTGCTCATCCCTGTTCATGTGCTCTCTCTCTCTCTCAAAAGTAAATAAGTAAATTTTAAAAAGAAAAGTAAAAGAAAATCTGCAGTTATTTTAAAAAGACCATGCTCATTGATGATGGTTTAATACATGAAGCTGTGAAAGGTTATATTGACATATTCTGAAGGATGTCCTCTCATTCGGATCAAATGACTTCTATATTTAATTTCACTTATTTTTATAATAGGGTGTTGCTTGCATACAATAATTTCATCCAGAACCGGAACTTCCAACTTCCCTCTTTTTTTTTAATACCAAATTTTCTTAGGCATGTAGAAAAAATGACATAAGTGATAGCTGTTAATGTGTTGGCTACATTAGCACATGACAACCTTAATGAGCATTTAGAGGATGCCTAGTTTTACATGTGTCATCAGAAACTTCAAAGAGCAAGATAAATTAATTCTAGTAATGGTTTGTTTCCCCCTGTTTTCCAATTCTTGACGTCAATGTAAAGCTTTTCATGTTCTTTCTGTTTAAGGTGAAACCTTTGACATTACCATTAATGCTTTTAAAAATTCATTTAAAAAATTGACCACCAGAAATAAATGTATGTGTTTTATGTGATGAAAATACAAAACAAGTTTGGTAGAATATAGCATATAGTATTATAAATATGTCCTATGAACTTAAAAAAAATCTATGATACGTAAATGCACTTGGAATCACTTTTGGCACAAGCATCTCAAAAACAGTGCTATTCCACCAATCAAATAAATGTGTAGTTGTCAAAATATTGAATATTTTTTTATTTTAGTAGCATTTCTGTAAAAAATAGTCAAATTGTTCAACAAATGGAATACTAAAATCTTTTGTTTAGAAGTTTAGTGAATTTTAGTTATTGAAAAAAATCTTGTAAACTAGAAGTCCATAAAATGTATTCCTATGAAAGTAAGAGGATGATAAAATGTATTAAATGATGCTCATGCATATGGAGTATAAACCTTAATTCTGAAAGTCTGTAATATTCTTTGCAGCATTTTGACCTATGGGAGAAATCTTTTCATGGAGCTTATATTTTTCAGTTAGGAAAATTTATATTCCTTGCTAAAGTGGAACACTATTGATGAAGCTTATGATTTTGCATTATTTAAATTTAGGAAAACAAAGTTATCAGGGGTAGTGACAACTTATCCATGAACATTTTCTTGTAAAAACATTTATTAAAGAAAGACATTTTGAATGGAGACAGAGGATTAATCTTTTGAAACATCTTTGGACTGAAATATTTACGCATTTCAATATGAAAAATGTGAAGAATTGAGGCACCTGGGTGGCTCAGCTGGTTAAGTGTCCTATTCTTGGTTTTGGCTCAGGTCATTAACTTGTGGTTAGTAGGTTTGAGCCCTGCATCGGGCTCTGTGCTGACAGTGCAGAGCCTGCCTAGAATTCTCTCTCCCTCTCTTTCTACCCGTCTCCTGCTGTCCTCTCTCTCTCTCTCTCATAAATACACTTATTTTTTTTTTAAAGGAAAGTACAAAGAATTATGAATATCCTCCTTTTTGCACAATTTGATTTGATCTTACCAGGTACCCAGCACCTGTAGAGGGAATATTCTCTCCACTAAAAATACTAAAAATATAATGATAAGGAAGTCACCAAACTCCACACCCAAAAAACAAACAACCCAGTAAACAAATGGGCAGAAGATATGAACAGACACTTCTCCAAAGAGGACATCCAGATGGCCAACAGACACATGAAACGATGCTCAGCATCCCTCCTCATCAGGGAAACACAAATCAAAACCACACTGAGATACCACCTCACGCCAGTCAGAGTGGCTAAAATGAGCCAATCAGAGAACATGAGATGCTGGTGAGGATGTGGAGAAACAGGCACCCTCTTGCACTGTTGGTGGGAATGCAAACTGGTACAGCCCCTCTGGAAAACAGTGTGGAGGTTCCTAAAAAAATTAACAATAGAACTCCCCTATGATCCAGCAATAGCACTGCTAGGAATTTACCCAAGGGATACAGAAATGCTGAGGCATAGGAGCACATGTACCCCAATGTTCATAGCAGCACTCTCCACAATAGCTAAAACATGGAAAGAGCCTAAGTGTCCATCAACAGACGAATGGATCAAGAAGATGTGGTTTATCTATACCATGGAATACTACATGGCAATGAGAAACAATGAAATCTGGCCATGTGTAGCAACATGGATGGACCTTGAGGGTGTTATGCTGAGCGAAATAAGTCAGCAGAGAAGGACAAATATCATATGTTTGCACGTATAGGAGGATTAGGAGGAACTTAACTGAGGACCAAGGGGGAGAAGAAGGGGGGAAATGGTGGGGGAAAGGGAGAGAGGCAAACCATGAGAGACTCTTGAATGCTGACAAAAACTGAGAGCTGATGGATGTAGGGGGGAGGGGGGATGGGCATGGAGGAGGGCACTTGTGGGGATGAGCACTGGGTGTTATGTGGAAACTAATTTGACAATAAACTATTTGTAAAAAAATAATAATAATAAAAAATAAAAATATAATGACCAAAAGAGAAGAATTATTTGATGGTGGGGTCAATTTCTGTTTGATTAACATAAGATGCAACTTTCAAGATGACTTAAAAAATCATATTTCTCCACAAGGAGTGGAGATAATACTCCACAGTATACAACTTATTGTAAAAGAAACACATACAGCTAAGCCATGTAACCTAAGTTTGAATAAAACCTAAATATGTGTAGAAATTGTTCTGCTTATATGTTTTTTTAAAATTTCATAACATCTAACCACAGATTAGACAAGGGGCACAATCTCATGACTGTGAGATCATGAACTGGGTTGAAATCAAGAGTTGGATGCCTAACTGAGTGAACCACCCACGTACCCCAAAACATCTTTTTTTTTAGGAAATATCTTTTGCTTTGAAAATAAAACAATTTTATCCATTCACCAGTATTCTTAAAAATTGATAAATGACTACATATTTATATATTTAATATATTATAGTATTCTGGTTTATTTTATATTTATTATTATTTTATATTTATTCTGTCAAAAAGTAAATCAGTAAATCCAGTGTTTTACTGATTTTTCTAAAGTAATCCATTGCACAGAGAGCTTTCTATTAGTCTGGCTTTATCCAGGATTAAAAGAAAATTAGAACAACTGTGTGCATGTATATCTCATCCCAATAGATACTAATATATATTGCACTCCCTGGCAAATATCTAGAATAAAATTAGCTCATGCTTTCAATTAAAAGGGGGAATATTTGAATTAGGGAGAGGTGAACATTTTGAGAAAATTGACAGAAGTGTTCCAACTCTATTAAGAGGAAGACCAGATCGGTGGATTTTTTTCCATTGAAAGATGGGTTTGAGAATACTTGAAATATCAGGATCAGAGAATAAGAAAACCCTGAGTTTAACCTGAGCAAATCTCTGTATTTGCATTGCATATAATTTATTAGGGGTAGTCCTCCAAGTGATTTACTGACCCATAGCTCTATGTGAAAATGTGGAAATCACCCATCCTAATTTTTAAAGCTGGAATCAGGTTGAACACTCATTTTCAAAATGTCATGGTTGAGCTAGATTTCCCACATAGTCTCAGTTAAATTTCCTCTTGTATGTATTTCCCCTTCAGGTGTCAGATTTTATAGGCATGACAGCCATGTTTAAAGAGGCAAATGTTATGGTGATGTTAGAGTATTAATACTGGTCTCCATAATGTATCACTGTTCATTTCTGATTCTGAAGGAAGTTAAGCATTTTTTTAAGAATTATTTTTAGACTTACCCTGAAATTCATTCATTCCATAATATTTACTGTTTTTTTTAATATGTTAAAAAGCATTTGTAGCTCTAGGGTACGATGACACAGGTGGTATCTATAGGTATATGCACTTATTTATTTTGTCCATAATAATTAGAAAATGAACCTCATTGAGGTGACAGAAACACTAGCTTTGAGTTGTTGATTTGGCCTAGTTTTTAGAAAATTCTGGCAAAGTGATTTATGTTCTGAAGATACATTTATGTTCTGAACATGCTCATTGAGTAGAAGGTTGACCATAGCTGAAGTGATTGAAGTGTTCCAAGGATTCTACTATTAGGAACTTTATTCCACTGTTAGAAGATTTTGAATTTTAAAAGAATTTTTAATATTGAAAGCATTATTTTTATAATGCGAATATATCTGCAAAAGGGCATGTGGCTGTAGAGACCCAGGAGCTGTATATAGGCTCGTGTTTTCCTCTTTTTGTCCCATTGTCAGCTTAGCTGTGATAACTGCACTGGGAGAGAAATTTTTGCTTTCTAATTTAATTCAATTTAATTTTTCTATTGTATTGAGAAATCATTGGTATACATTACCGTGTAAATTTCATTTAAATGTATTGTGCAGGGTGCCTGGGTGAGTCAGTCAGTTGAGCAACTGACTCTTGATTTCGCCTTAGTCATAATTCCAAGGTTATGGGATTGAGCCCCATGTTGAACTCCACACTAAGCATGTCCCTCTGCTCCTTTCCCCCACTCTCACCCTTTCTCTCTCTCTCTCCCTCTCAAAATAAAAGATAAATAAGTAAATTTTAAAAATATAAATACAAAATAAATTACTACTACTAATAATACTAATACTAATTAAATACTATACTAATAAAATATTACTACTAATATTCATCTTCTCATATAGAGACAATAAAAAGAAAACAAAGGAGGAAAGAAAAATGGGAAAAATACATATGTCCATACATACATACATATTAGGGGATGGATAAAATAAAATATGATTTTGGTATTATCCTTGTCTATTTGCCTAATGAGACTAAAGTTAAGTGTCTCTATCCAGAAATATCTCTACCTTGGTTTTGATCTTTTCTGTTCCTACCTCTTCTTGCACTTCTTTGTTTCTACATCATTCACTGATATTTTGTTTATTATCAACATGAAGTATACTTTCTATTCCCATGTAAAGTATACAATTTGAAGAATTTTGACACATGTAAATCCTGGGCACATCATTGCTGCATTGAAACTATAAAGCATATTCATCTCCCTCAAGATATCCTCTAACCATGGCTCTAGGGAAATGCTGATTTGGTTTTTGTCATAGATTAATTTGGACTTTCTAGAATTATGAATTTATATATCTATAGCTATATATTTCTACATATCTGTCAATCATCTATTTGTATGTAAATGGATCATATAGTATGTTCTTTTGGGGTATGGCCTCTTTCACTCTGCACAATGATTGTAAGGTTCATTCACTTAGCTATATGTATCAGTAATTTCTGGTTGTTGTCTAATATTCATTATACTGATATACCTTACACATTACATATCCACTCACCTATTGTTGGATATTTGGATTGTTTACCATATTTTGGCTATTGTGAATACAACAGCTATGAACATTTATTTAGAAATCTTTGTGTGGACATATGACAAACAACCCAGTAAACATAGGCAAAAGGTTGAGCAGACACTTCACAGAAGATTTATGAATGACCATTAAGCCCAACAAAGATACTCAATATGTTTGTCACTAGGGGAACACAAGTAAAAACCTCAGTTTAATACTAATACATACCAACTAGAGTGGCTAAAATTTTCAAATGACTGAAAATGCCCAGTTCTGGCAAAATGTGGTAGTGCTAGTACTACCACCATGACCTACTGATGAGAACATAAAATTGTGCAACCACTTGGAAAATTATTTGAGAGTTTCTAAAATAATTGAAAATTCATTTATCATACAATGCAGCTATATCTCACCTGAGTATTTAGAAAAGAGAGATAGAGTCTTATTCGAAAGAGAGCATATTGAAAACAAATCTGAGCCTTGTTATTCTGACTGTGTGATCTTGGGCAGATTGGTTAACCATCCAGAATTTCAGTATCTTCTAAAATTGAGAATTAATAAATGTATTCACAAAGAACCTTGCATAATGCCCAGAATATACCAAAACTCAGTAAATACTAATTACTTTCTTCCATATGCTTATTGTCTATTTAGCTTGAAAACATTCAACCCACAGTGTGTATGCATTCTTTCTAAAGCATTTTATTCAGTTATCTAAAGTTTAAACCTCTAAAAAAAACCAGTAAGTGGTAAAATCTAAGCCTGGTGGATATAACCATGGGAAACAGTAAAACTTCTACAGAATTGATAAGATACGCATCATGCAGAACATTGTCCAGCTACCATCTTATGGAAGCAAGATCTGGGGTAGGCTGGGGAAGAAGGCAAAGACATTTATGTATAAATTTGGAAATTATTGGAATACATTCTATGTTTTATTTATATTACTCATGTCTCAAAATTCATATAACTCTCTTCAGACTTGGTGGTAAATGTATCAGTAATTGTTTATTTAACCATTGGATATTTATTGAGTAATAAGGGAATACTTGTGAGACTAAGCAGTAGAAACAGAGGCTAGTTGCTAGTCCTCACTTTGACCACAAGGAAACAGGTCATGAGTATGTCAAATAGATTATTAACAAGAGAAGAGTGTTATAGAAGTTGAAAGTTTAAGTTTTTTCCCTGGAATATGAAAAGGGAAGATGTCCATGAAAAGGAGGTATATGATGAAACAGGGCGGTGTATCCCATGTGTGTTTGACATTAGTTTTTTTTTTTTTTTAATTTTTTTTTAATTTTTTTTTTTTTCTAGAGAGAGAGAGAGAGAGACAGCATGAACAGGGGGGGTCAGAGAGAGGGAGACACAGACTCTGAAATAGGCTCCAGGCTCTGAGCCGGCAGTCAGCACAGAGCCCAACGCGGCTCGAACCCACGAACTGCGAGATCATGACCTAAGCGAAAGTCGGACGCTCAACCGACTAAGCCACCCAGGCGCCCCATGACATTAGTTTTGTAAGCAGGTGTGTGAGGCAGTAATGTTTGAAGTCAAAGTAAGACAAAACAATAGAGCAGCCTGGCTGAAGTGGAGACTTTACATAATTGAGCCATGTGGAAGAAGTGTGGCAAGATAAGTGGTGGCCAGATGGCTAAGGGGATAGCAGTTATAGTTCAGTTGTAAGGAGCTATTGAACATTTCACCAGTGGCTGCTGCATGATCAAAGATATGTTTAAGAAAGAATAAATCTGTAGGCAGGTTAAGATAGATTGAGCATCTGGAGGTAGCCCAGACACCGGGAGAATATTTTGGCAACTTTTGTGATAATCTAGGATCAATGGTAGTCTTTTAACTCAATACTTTTCACTCTATTCTTTTTCTGTGGCCTTTCATAGTCCTGTCTTTGGAATAATCCTTATTCCCGTGACTTTGCAGTGAACTTGGCCTACTGTACAAAAGCTACATTATCAGGAATATGAGTTCAGACCCATTAACCTTCAAGGAACATCACAAAATTAAGGGCATGTACTTTTTAGAAGGAACAAAATTTGTAAATAGAATTACAGCAGCTGTCATTTTAGAAGTAAGATCTTTCTCTCTGTTGTGCCGTACCCCATTAGGAACAATTGAAGGTCATGTTATTAAAAGTGCTGATATAATATTTGTATCAGCTAATTAAATCTGTCAAATCAAACATCTATTTTGTCTGACACTTTTTCTTAATTCCCTCTGTTTTACTCAGTAAATACAGCAAACTGACAAATAATAATAAATACCCTCTGGTGTCAGGGTCAACACCAAAATGCCATTATACAACCATTTGTGTATTTTTCTGCATGTGTTAATTTAAAGTGAAAGATTTAAGGGCACCTGGGTGGCTCAGTTGGTTAAGCATCAGAGTTTGGATCAGGTCATGATCTCTCACTTTGTGGATTCGAGTCCCACATTGGGCTCTGTGCTGACAGCTCAGAGCCTGGAGCCTGCCTCAGATTCTGTGTCTACCTGTCTCTCTCTGCTTGTCTCTCTCTCTCTCTCAAAATTAAATAGAAACTTTAAAAAAATAATAAAGTAAAGCATTTATTTTACTCTTTGATATTTGCAGTTAATTTATACTTATTAATAAGCTCTCAGGGAGAATAATTTAAATGTATTGTCTTTATTGTGGATTTGTTTTATCAACCAGATTATTCTTGAAAATTATCTGGTTTCTCAAGCACCCCATATACTTACAAATATTAAAAAAAAAGATAGTGACGAGGAGATATGTTTCTTTTCAAAACTGTTACAGAAATGAAACTGGCTGTTTTGAATAGTTATCCAGTTTAAGGTTTTGTGCACATAATTTAGTCTCGAGCGATGTAGTATTTCCAAATAATTATCCCAGAATAAATTCTAGGAAGTATCAGCCCATCTGAGAGGGTCACACATACAACTTTACAAATGGTAGTCACATTCTGAGGTTACCAAGAACATGTCCACAAAGTCTTATTCAGCACTACCTTGATGTTAACCTTCTGCTTTACCAATTTATCTCAAGGAAAGTTTTACTACCACCATTATCAAAACAGCGTCCCAGAAAATAAACTCATAAACCATTTGTTCCCTCTCCTTCGAAGTCCTTAAGACTTTACCAATAAATTCTGTGGTGAGTTTCTCCGATGGAGTGGTTTTCCACAGAAGCTTTGCTAATGTTCTAGGCTTTGGGTATTTTATCATCCACTACCCTTTTAGGTATTAAACTCTCCTCACTGATTTCATTTAGCTTTTATTTTTTCCCTCAAGGAATTCAATTCTCAATAAAAAAACAAAAAAAAAAACCAAATGAAAATCCTTGTGGAGGATGAAGCCCATCCATATAGGTGATGTCTCTATCAGTATGATTTCTTAATTCTTCCTAATCCTTTCCTTCCAATGAATGGAATCAGCTGAATATTGAGGACGTGTGTAGACAGGACAGGGGAAGACATCCTCTTTCTATCTCTATTTCTGGGCTCCAGTTGACTCAAGCCCTGCTGAGAAAAGAGAGCTTCAGTGTCTGTGGTTATTTTAACTTTTAATTAATGCTATTTCCTAAGAGTATCCAAGTGCCAATTAGTACACAAACAGAGCAGGTATTTAAGCACGAACTTGGAGAATCCTGGATATAAAACAAAGGTTTCTGGTTCCACACCTCCCCGTCTCCAATAACATTACAAAACTGAGCTGCATACCTATAATTTCCTGGTATTGGACAAGAATGAATCAGCATATCAATAAATTTATTTTCCTCATTTCCACACAACCCAAATCATCTCCCATGTTCACTCTAACCCCATTTCCTTTCACTTAAACTAGTAGAAGTAATTAGCTGATAATTTGGAAATCTAGTTTGCAGTCAGTGTGAACCTGCTCTGACATTGGTTAGTCAATTTAATCCAACTTTATTGCCTTTAGGGGGAGAAAGAGAAAGTATATTTCCTCTCAAATATTATAAGTGACTGAAAACAAGTGATGTTTATGCTATGAACATCTTTTTTTAAAGTTTATTTATTTATTTTGTGTGTGAGAGAGAGAGACTACGTGTGCAAATGGGGGCAGCACAGAGAGAGAGAGAGACAGAGAATCCCAAGCAGGCTATGTACTGTCAATTAATTCAGAGCCCAATGTAGGGCTCAAACTCACGAACCCTGAGATCATACTGTGAGCGGAAGTCAGACACTTAACTTATTGAGCCACTGAGGTGCCCTGTATGTTATAAGCATCTTAATCTTAAGTATGTGTGAGTCAGATATATATGTGTGTGTGTGTGTTGGAGATGTATAGTGATATATGCATACATATATGTATACAAAATGTTAGAATATGAAATGTAAGTTAGTTAATGATAACATAATTAATTATAAACCTGTTACTTAAATATAAAACTTGGCTCACAGTTCTTTTTATTGTAGAAGACTATTGCACAATTCTCTTACAACTTAAGAAATCATAATTTTTAAAAATCAGTTTTAAAGTAAACCAAACATAAGAATAACAACTCATGAGATTATCCATGTCAGATTGTAGCTCCAAAGTTTTTCTTTGTTTCATCTCCTTGCTTTTAATTCTGTCAATTGTGATTCCAATTCCCCATTAGAAACAGCGTAAAAGCTATGCAATAGAACTTATATGTCATATTTTGAAGACATTTAAATAAAATGGGGAAAATATCATGATTTAACAAATTGACAGCTACATGAAGAACACAATCATATACATGTGCTAAATAATAGATAAAACCCTATAAAATCATACTTCTAAGTAGTAAAAATGTTTACTTCTGGGCTGGGAGAGAAGATTGTCTAATTTTGTTTTCATTTTATAAACTTTTACATTCCCAAAACATTTACAGTGGTCAATTACTAATTTACTATAATAAAATTAATACCTTAATTTTAAATGAAACAACTGTGACAGGTATAGCACATTCTCACACATAGCGGTATTCAAACAGCATCAAATCCCTCCCTTAGCATCAAAGAAATGGGTAAAGATTCATTTTGTTATCAATAAAAACATAAATTTTCTAGAAAACAACTGTACTCAAATATCTTACAGCCTTGGCTAAGAAGAACAGCATAAAACTTAGAGACAGGGGTGAGCCCTGGGCATGAAGAGCCTTCACAGGAGAAAGTTAAAATGACTCATTGATGCACTGGGGTCTAATTAAGCAAGTGAAGCATGAGGGTGATATCATCAAAAATTGTTTTAACGGTAGGGAAGCGATTATGGAAACTATTGCAATGGTCAAGTTCACTCATAATGAACACATGAATAAGAAACTGTGCATTAGCCACTGAAAGCAAAGTTTTATCTGGACCATATTTTTTTCAATGATAACAAGGAAAGTCAATGCTTACTCCAATTTGTTCTTTGGAGGGAAAGTGAAAGGTCAGGTCTCAAATGACCATAAGACTCCCAAATAAAATTTTCTGTCAGGCAAATATCATGATCAAGGACATTTAGACATACTGAAATTTAAAAAAAAATGACTTCAGTAATTTTGCTTCACCTGGAACACCTAGATAAAGGTAACGCAGTATAAGCAAAAGAATAAATGCATATTTGCCTCTAACTCACACATACCTCTCTTCTCACACCTCTGGAGAAGGCTTTTCAACCTTTCCTATTGTGTTTTCTCATGGCACATCTCAGTAATAAACTAATGGAATGAAATAGAGGTAATATCTTTAGCAGAATATCACTCCTTTTTCTCATGGGTTTGTTGTTTATTCAATATACATATATTGAGTTTTATTTTTTAAAATTTTTATTTTTTTTTATTTATACTACACATATAGTGTAGTATTGGTTTCAGGACTAGAATTTAGTGATTCATCACTTACATACAGCACCCAGCGCTCATCACAAGTACCCTCCTTACTACTTATCACCCATATAATGAGTTTTCTTAAAAAAAGAAATAGAGTGTAGTGTTGCAGTTCCTGGAGATAGGTAGTTTCCACACTCATAAGCTGATATTCTAAAAGAGGACAGAAAGATGATAAATAAGTAACACACCTGGGCTGGAGTGGGCTGTGGCACATTTGACTCACACTGTGAGAAGGGTGTGTATGGAAAATGCAGTGCTGCCCTGGAGGGCCACTCAAGAGCCCTAATGGCCTCCATGATGTGGCTCGGGATTTGGCTTGGTTTATTCATTTGGCTTTAGGCAAGGCTTCTGGGTAATGATGCCATTTTCTCTGAGTTGTGTTACTCTCCTTCGTTATCCCAGGCTGTGGACCCTGAGCTCCCTCCCCGTCTCTCCATCTTGCACAACAGCCTGGGGTGTCTATCTAGCCTATAAGGTGGGCTGATTTCGTCCTATGTTGAGTCTTAAGTAGGTGACTTTTCCATACAGGTACTGAGAGATGTGCAATGAGGCTGAACTTCTACCTCCCCGATCAGGCTACACTGTCAAGTGTACTTTGCTACGTCTTGTGCTGGCTGTGGATATTGAGAGAGAAAATGCCCAGGAAAGCTTAATTAAGCTATTTACTACTTGAAAATCGGGAGGCTCGACATGACTCTGAAATTTCTCCTAAGATGATAAATACATTTAAGGGGATCTCAAAAATGAGAAATATTTGAACTACAGAATCTGTGTTTAAAGTTCATATGGAAAAATAAGCAGGTAAAAGTATCCATTAAAATTTCTGAAAATGAAGACTAATGTTGAAAGACTAGCTCTACTACCTTATAACACATATTATAAAATTATAATGCTTTTTGAAGTACTGTAATGTTGATGCATAAACAAATTATTGGCAAATTATAGAAAATTTATAAATAAACCCAAAGCATAGAAATTTATTGAAATACAAAGTTAGAGTTTTATCTTTGTAATAAATACCATTTTAATAATTATGTAGACCCATGAAAAAAACAGTAAATTAGAATCTTATACTTTTACTCCGGGGTGAACTTCATATAGATCAAATATTTAAATGTAAAAATTAAAAATATCCTAGAAAAAAGTGAAATAATATTTTTTTGTAATATCTGAGAATGGAAAAGGCTTTTCTCAGCATGGCACAAAACTTAGAATCCATAAAATTAAAAAAATAAAACCAATATGTTTTAAATTCCACAGCAAAATCAATACAAGCATAGTCAAAAGACAGTTATTAATTTGAAACATATTTGCAGCTCATAAAACATAAGACTAATATTGTAATACATGAAAAGCTTCTCTAGTGAAGAAATACTTGGCAAACCAATAGCAAATAGTGAGCCAATATGGACAGACATCTCCACAGGCAATTAATTACAAATTTTAATTCTATGTAAGATGTGTAAAATCACATAATAAAAGCCAAGCACATTAAAATTAATATTACTTTTTATGAATATTATTGTTAAAGAGTATGACATGTTGATCTGTATATGAAAAATTACAACCTGTCACATATTGCACAAAACTTAGCCAATTAGGTTATGCAATTTCTCTTGAATACTTAGCTTAGTGCTGCACGCTGTTCTAAAATACTCTATACTAGTTTTCTTACCATTTGGACTTCTCTCTCCCTTCCTGAATACTCTCTCTCATATGAAATCTCTCCTTCCTCTGAACTTCTTATGAAACTTTCATACCATCATCTATATTTAATTATATATGAGATTGTCAAGCTGATCTAATCATCATGAAGTGTGAACCATATCTTATTTACTTATTTATTTATTTTTTATTTATTTTTGTTTATTTCTAGGAGAGAGAGAGAGAGAGAGAGAGAGAGACAGCGTGAGCAAGGGAGGGTCAGAGAGAGAGGCAGTCACAGACTGAAACAGGCTCCAGGCTCCGAGCTGGCAGTCAGCACAGAGCTCGACGTGGGGCTCGAACCCACGAACCGCGAGATCATGACCTAAGCGAAAGTCGGACGCTTAACCGACTAAGCCACCCAGGCGCCCCCTTATTTTCTTAATAAACTCAGTGCTTGAACATTCTATTTGTTAATAGTAAAAATATCTGTAGTGGTGTTAGATTACAGTTTTCACAGATTTGAAACAAAACATTTTTTTTTTTAATTTGGTACCATGATAACCCCCAGGGCTGAATATCACTATTTACTTTATTCTTCTGATGAAACATTGAATCAGGTTGCGATTACATATTGACCAGTCAGAGCCTGTATCACAAGAATTTTTTTGGTCAGAGGACCTAAGAAGAGATTAAAAAGAGAGAGAGAAAGAGAGGGAGAGAGAGAGAGAAAGAGGGATAGATATAGTAAGATCAATGCTGGCTCTTCTGTTGGTCATATGAGATTTTGTAATGTAGCTAACTTCTTTAAGCCTGTTTTCTTATTTACAAAATGGAAACAACAATAATATCTATCTCAGTGTGTTTTGAAAAAGTAAACAAGAAAATAAAAATAAAGTATTAGGTGAATGGACCACTTGCATAAAAAGTGCTCACTACATGGGCTGTTATGTGTAAATGATGAATCACTGAATTCTACACCTGATACCAATTTTACCATATGTGTTAACTAACTAGAATTTAAAGGCAAACTTGGAAAAAGAAGTGCTCAGCTACAACGACTTATTATTTTTCAATAACACAGCTTTTATTAGCTGTAGATTATTTTTAAAACAATGTAACATTCTGATTCAGCCTCTTTGTAGGTAACTCACTTTTGGTGATAGATTGATGTTGAATTCAATAATTGAAATATATTTAGTGCTTTACAAATGCACTTTTCTCATCTATAATTCAAAGCACCAGTAATAATCAGGTAAAATGAGAGTTGGCATTGAATAACTTCATTTTTCATTATTTCTCTAACATCGGCCTTTCACATCTGTGCTTGGTTGCATTGAATATAGTGCATGAATGATCCTTAGTTTGATTACTGTCTATTCTTTTTTCCTAAGGCTTCATCAAAACATTTGTCCAATATCAATATGAATTTCACTCTGGCTCTTTCTTGTTGTTTTTGTACAGAATTTAATCTTGCTCATCCACACACAGTTTAATTCTCTGAATCACCAGATCTTCTTGTCAAAAGTCCCAAATCCAATGTAATAATAGATCATCAATTCCTATTGTGAAGAGACTGTATATGTGAAGTAGCTTTAATTTAGAAGTTGATTTTTGTTAGTGTGAGAGAGGAAGTTCCTTTATCTTTTTTAGTTACTGAGTTATGGTTGATATATACACAAAAATGCTGTCAAGAACAATATTAAATGTGGAAAGTTCAAGGGAAGAATTTTTAGTCACTAATATTTCCCTCTAAATTGTGAATAATGAAAACTAACATCATGTTATTCAAACAATAGTTTTAGCAATAATTTAGTTATAGTTTACTATAATAATAGTTTTCATAATTATTTTCTTCTTAATCTGGAAATCAAAAGGAACAATTTCATGTTCACAGTAGCTAATGAACAATGTACCTATAAACTCCTTTAAGTGAAGAAAAGTGAAAACTAAAATACATTTAGGGGTGCCTGGGTGGCTCAGTTGGTTAAGCGTCCAGCTTTGGCTCAGGTCATGATCTCATAGTCCATGAGTTCAAGCCCAATGTTGGGCTCTGTGCTGACAGCTCAAAGCCTGGAGCTGCTTCAGATTCTTTCTCCTCTCTCTCTGCACCTCCCCCACTCATGCTCTGTCTTTCTTTCTCAAAAACAAACATTAAAAAAATAAAATAAATTTATTTGTTACAAACTTTTTATGTATTTTATATATGTATATTATGTATTTTAAAATTTTATTTATACTAACATATTGATAATTAAGATATGAGATTTGCATCTTGCATCATAGATTAATCAATTAAAATTCAGAGTACAAGAAAGTCGAGATCTGTAATGATGGTATGCAATAAAAATATATCTTCATAGAAACAACTTTTCTAGGCCCAAGGTCAAAGTCCTGAAAATCTGAGGCAAAATGGTAGAAGCTGGTTCTAATTTGTCATAGGACAACAAGATATATGCTTACGCTGAATATCTGAATATATTCATTTCTTTAACAAATACATTTTCATATTTACTGTGTCCCAGAACAGTAAATGCTCTGGGAGTAAAGGGTACTTTGGTAAAGTGAAATCTGGTTTTGTTAAAAACCTCTATTTAGGTAAAAAAAAAAATAATTGCCAGCATATAATTTTATTTACACATTGTAGCCATATTGTCTTAGTGATACCAGTTAAAGTATATAGAGTTATTAATGTAATTCATGCACTGATATGAGTTCTTATATGAAACCTTCTTACAGCCCTTAGGTGTGCAGGACTGTTTTGCTTATTTAAGATGAGGAAAATAAGCTTTGGGGGTGCCTGTGTGGCTCAGTGGGTTAAACAGCGAGCTCTTGGTTTTGGCCTAAGTCATGATCTCAGTGTGGGTGAGATCAAGCCCCCCAGTGAGGGGCTCTGTGCTGACAGCACGGAGACTGCTTGGGATTCTGTCTCCCTCTTTCTCTGCCTCGTCCCTGCTGGTACGTTTTCTAAATAAATAAATAAATAAATAAATAAATAAATAAATAAACAAATAAACAAATATTTTTAAAATGAGGAGCGATGCCTGTGTGGCTCAGTCGATTAAGCATCTAACTCTTGATTTTGGTTTAGGTCATGATCTTGTGGTTTCCATGAGTTCAAGCCCCGTGCCAGGCTCTATACACTGACACTGCAGAGCCTGCTTGGGATTCTTTCTCTTTCCCTCTTCCTGTGCACCACACCCTCTCACTCAATTTCTGTCTCTCTCAGAATAAGTAAAGATACTTAAAAAATAAAAAAATAAAAAGTTAAAAAAACCTTCAGAATTAAAATGATATATTTTTTGCCCAGCTAATTAGAGGACAGACTTTTAATCTCAATCCCAAACCATTTTCATGTGAAATTATGTAAATGCCTTCATTTTCAACAGTATATAGATTAATAAAAGGAATTGTTATTTGTTGTTGATTTCTGATGAGATGTAACCCATTGGGACCCATTGCAGCAGGATCCACGCTTGAGTACTCTATTCAAATTTCTGTAAGAGCTGAGTCCCCCTCCAAAGAATGTAGCCAATTCTTACCTTCATGGCCTTCTTACTCCTTTCACAGTGCCTCTCTTTCTGTTCTAATGGTACTAGCTCCATCTCTTCCTACCTATTTCTCTAAAGGAAATGTTTTGATGGATGTCACTTCCGTGCTTGAAGGATCCACAGGCAAGTTATATAACCTGTTTCCTGGTGACTTCCTTCTCTGATCTGTGACTAGAGCATGCCAGTTAAATGTATTTCAGATAAACAACAAATACTCTTTAAATATAATTATATATTATGCATTATAGTAAGAAAATGTTCTATCTCAAATTTAAAATTTGCTGTGCACACCATATTTAATGAATCTTAGTCTTCTGGAAAGTATATACAGAAGTGGACAAACCTATTGGGTTAGGTTGTCAGATGGGGTGATTACTGGGCAGGCAGTTTGTAGGAGGCTTCTTCTTGCTACCACATCGTTACTGAAGATGAAGTCAAAGTCCTTTCCGATGACCATTGGAGAATAATCTTGGAGTTGTCCTGAATGTTCCCATATGGAATACTCCTACTTAAAACAAATGTCTCAAACAAATTGATCTTAGGCATATGTGAAAGTTTTACTCAAAAGAGAACCAGCAAGAATCATGAGACAATTTAACAAAAATTTGTAGGGAAAGAACTTAAGTACCCATTGAAATAAATTATCTGCATAAGATCGTGAGGATAGGCACAAGCCCTTGGTTTATATTGCAGGATAGGAAACTATCCTACCTCTATCATAATGTGAGTTAACCTGGGTCATGAGATTGTAAAGCGATCACTTTTGGGTGCCACCTTAGGCAACCTGGGGATTATTAGTCAGAAATAATAAGCTATGAACCTGTGACTCTCATTAAGCTGTAGTAAGCAACAAATACACAATGCATGTGTGGCTATTGATCATATGTACTGAGCAAGAAAATTTTATTTTTTAATAGTGTCAGATAGGGGCTAACTAGTAGAGACACTGGTTATAAATTTCTTTCCTCCTTTTTTTATTTCCTCCAAGAAACTATCAGAAAATTATCAAACCTAAAAAACATTGCCAAGTCACATACTCTTGCTGTTTTTCAGATTTGAAAAAAAAATAATTTTCACTAGTGAACACTAATACAAGTTGAGATATTTATTTCCCTAAACATCCTGGAATCATACCACAGTCTTAAGGTGCTGGGGGCAGATGAGTAAACAAGTTAGGCCCGGTTTTACCTTATTTGATTGTACCCAGAAGAGACGAAGGACTCAAGTCTTCAGGATGAGATCCACAGCCATGCTTCCTCACTTTTAATTACTCCTATTCTCTGTCTGTAAACATTCTCTTCCCTTTAAGGACCTGCCTATCTATAGTATTCTTGCTGCCAGTTCCAAGCATCGTATCTCTAAAGTCTCAAAGCTCTTGGTTCCTTCCTTTTGCTAGCAAATGTTACCAATTTTACAATACTTCCTTCTCTGTATAGTTTTTGTAGCTCTGGTAATGATGTGGAAAGGTGACCTCCATTGCTGAGGATGTTTTCGGAGAAGAGAGTATCAATAATGTTTCTAATACCGTCAACAAACATCTCATTTGCCTCTTTGAACATGAATTGCTCTTTATACTTTGGATTAACCTCCAAACAATAGAAGTTTCTGACAACCTAACACATTTAACAATCATGTTAAACAGACTTTTTTTTTCTTTTTGAAACAGACTTTCTGAGAGGTGCAAATCCCAGAGATTACCTTCTAAGCAAGCTGTTTGCTAGCAGAGAGGAAAAGACAAAGAAGTCAGTGGATTTCCTTCAAGGTGTCCTCTCTATTACTAAGAGCCAAGGGAAATAGAAACACATTTTAGCCCTAATCATTTCATTTTGTTGTAATTGCAAAATGTTTTATTCTTTTTCACAAGGCAAGCATGTAATAAATTATTAATTCAAATTACATATTAACATGTGCAGGACACTCTGGGTTGGAATAGAAATAGTGGTAAGTTTGAATAATTTCTTGAGTTGGGGTGAAAACAGGAGGAAATTGGAGATAAAATAAAAATAAAAATCTGTGTAGCCACAGTGATACATTTATTGATTGTAGCTTGTAGCTATGTAGTTCTCAGATTTTACTCATAAGAAATAAAGTTGTTACAATGTGACTTAAAATACAATTTATTTATTTTATAGTAACTACTATAATGTTAATACTATATATTTTAATTTATAATTCATATTCATTATAGGACTCAGTTTTGCTTTTATAAATTCATACTGAACATTTACTATGCAGAATGCAAGTAAGTGCTTTGGCCATGGATTCAGAAAATATAAGAATATCAGATTTACTAAGGATTTTGAAATATCTGTATTAGCAGATCACAGCAGTGCATAGCCTTGAGTGGCAGCTGCCTCTCAAACCAGTAAAGACTAAAGAAAGAATCTGTTTGATAAGACTCTTCAAGCAGCATCCTGTAGAACACAAAGCAGTGGAGACTAGCAATTAAAAATGTGGATGCCAGGGCCCCTGGGTTGCTCAGTTGCTTGAACATCTGGCTTTGGCTCAGGTCATGATTTCACTGTTCTTAAGTTCAAGCCCCACATCGGGCTCTGTGCTGACAGCTGAGCCTGGAGCCTGCTTTGGATTCTGTATCTCCCTCCCTCTGCCCTACCCCCCAACGCTTATGCTCGGTCTCTCTCTGCCTCAAAAATAAATAAATCTTTTAAATTTTTTTAAAAAATGTGGATGCCAAAAGTTGGATAGATGAGAATCAGAATCTGAAACAGGCTCCAGGCTCTGTGTTGTCAGCACAGAGCCTGATGAGGGGCTCAAACCCATGGGCCACAGAGGGTCTCAAACCCATGGGCCACAAGATCATGACCTGAGCTGACTGACCACCCAGGCACCCCACATGGTGTCTTTTTAAATTATGATGTCCATTAATAAGCAAAATCCCACTGATGGGAACTGGAAAATACCAAATGCCACAGAAATTTACTTTCCTTAGATTTCTCTCTGACAGAACACCTTATGTGAGTATATCCGATAGACTCTGATAAGCAATATCAGATGATGGTACTGAGTGTTGTATATTCAAGTAAAAAGGAGAGTTGCTAAACTGCCTTTAAAGGAAGGTTATTTATTCTACTTAAAGAGCTAGAGTTTGGGCATGCAATACTGAGTTTTGGCATGAATGTTTAGTGGGTAGGAGTTGAGGACAATACTGTAGGAAATTTGGCCCCAGGGGATGATGTTTAAAAAGAGAGGACTGAGGGTTATATGGCTGAGAAGGGAAATTGTAAAATCATAATAGAAATGACAATAATATTAAAATGCTGGAGCCCGAGCCGGCTCCAGCAGGTCCAGGGGTCCCTGAAGGATGGGCAGTGTCAGCGAGAGAGAGAGTGAGAGAGCCTCGAGATTCTTTCTGATCACCAGGCAGGCATCTCTGTCCTGTTGGTTTTGGTGTCTTTATTTATAAGTTAAATAATAACATGACATCAGAAAAAGGAATTTTTACAATGGATAACTCTTTGTGATAAGATGCTTTGGAAAGTGTACAAAAGCAAGTTTTACAGAAATATTCTTGCAGAACTATTTCAATTTTCCAATTTTAGTGAAGTTAAGTAAACCTTATAACTAGAGAATTAGCAGGGTATTCTTAGTAAAAGACAGGATACGTATTTGTTCTAAGTTAATAACGCTAAGGTTAGGTCATAGGTTAAGTGTATAGATGGGCTAAGAGTCATTCTGTCAGGCTCTCAAATGAATGTTTTTGAGTTGGTTAGTAAGTTGTTTGTGGAAACATATTTGATGCTGAATGTGTGAACACCATGAAGGCCCTAAATGTGTCAGCCAGACTCAATTGTAACTCTTGTGTTCTTAACCCGGGTCCTAAGTCTTAGATCTGAAAGGCCCATAGGAAGAGCCTTTTGACCATCATCCATAGAGCTTTCATCTAAAATCTCTCTTGCAAAGGCAGGAATATGCTTTTCCTTATGAGGTATCTGTGTTCAGAATATTGGTCTGATATGGAATAGTGTGAGGCCTGGTCCATACCAGCACAACATGAGCCGGTAGTAGTAGGAGATACCAGTTTTCATTTCTCATGGCTGGAGCTGTGCAAACACTGCCATTTCCTTGCTGTGACTGCCATCCAGAGAGGTTGGTGCGGCTCCCGGCATTAAAATAAGTTGTGTTTATTAATTATGCCTAAAATGTGAATTTTTAATTATAGGGAAATTTATTTAACCCTTTCCCCCAAAACACGAGTACTTTACACAATCATCAACCACTTCTGTAATGCTCATTTGTGTATTTGATTAAGAAGAATTTGGAAGCTGAATCTCAAAAATATGTGGACTGACTATGAAGTGAAAACAAAAATAGTCAACATAGTTACAGGCACTTCACAGTATTTGGCTTACAATAAGAGACTGCCTTTGTGAATAGCACATAGGACTGAATTTTGAGGGGAAGTAACAGATATTACACTGATGGTATAGTAGACATTTTGGTTGTCAAACATCCACTTTTCCTTCTTCTTTGTAGCACAGACTGATTTTGTTTGGATGTCCTCTACTGCCCCGGAAAAAACTTAGGGCAGGATGAAACCATCTCCAGCCCTAGGGCAAATAATATGTGATCTAAGATAAAATTTTTGATCTAGTTCTCATTGTTTGTGGTTTAAGAGTGAGCATTTGAACCAATTCTGACCTATTCTGGTCTTCTGGGAAAGGATTCCTTTTCCCTGAGAAGGAGACACTAAAATATAAGATTGTTTGCTTTCATAAATAATGTCTGGAACTGCCTAAAACTGTGCCTACAATCTCTCCTGGAACCTTTACCTTAGAGCAAGTAGGGCAAAACTTAATGGAAGGTTGAAGTTCAAGGAACAGCAAGAGATAGAAAAGGGCTCAGACCTTGGGAGCATCATTGAGTTATGTATCACACCTAGCCTGGAGCCACCTGCTTATGGATTTCAGTCCAGTTGAGATAATAGATTGTCTTTTGGTTTAAGCCAGTTTGAGTCGGGTTTTCAATATCATGTAACCGTAGATTTCCTCCTGGATTTGATCTCTACTATTTGTTTTTGTTGTTGTTGTTTAATGTTTTATTTATTTCTGAGAGAGAGAGAGAGAGCGTGAGCAGGGGAGGGTCAGAGAGAGAGGGAGACACAGAATCTGAAACATGCTTCAGGCTCTGAGCTGGCAGTCAGCACAGAGCCTGACGCAGGGCTCGAACCCACAAACCGTGAGATCATGACCTGAGCCGAAGTTGGACGCTTAACCGACTGAGCCACCCAGGCACCCCTTGATCTCTACTATTTGAAATTATAGTCACCTAAACTACTATCCTTTTATTTTTCGTATGGCTGTTTCTAAGTCACATTTCTGCAGCACTGTGCTGGTGACATGAATTATTGGGATATAAACACATAAAGCACATAACTTAAGACATACTCTAATTAAAAATCAATAGAAATGCTGGGCTTGATGATGGTAAGATCATGTTTTCAATAGTAAGAAGACTGTACCCAAACCTAGTTTTACAGTTTTAAAGGATGAGTGGCTCTATTCATGACTTCTAACTTGTGGGAACTTGGAATTCTTCATCTATAAAATGGAGGTATCATACAAATTCCTAATTTGTAAGCCCATTAAGATGGTGAGAAGAAATCTGTATTTTAAATAACCTAGCACAATGCCTGGCATGAAGTTTTATATTAAACATATTTTAAATATCTTATCTTCTTGATTTAGGTCTTGTGTAATGATATTTTTTTCTGAATTGAGGTTCTTCCACTAATGCATTTGATCATGTTAATCAGGTTTTAAAATTTAAAATTGTATTAGCTTGTCTTTTATGATTTCATACATATTATTAAGTTTTTGAAAAGGATCAGGTGGGAAGAACCTACTAACAACCAAATGAAGATCTTTAATTATCATGCATCTGTCAAATGGCATTCAAATATTTTCACAAATTCTTCCTAGGATTCAATGAAGGAACTTTACTGAGGACACACAAAGCTTTGCTGAAATCAACAAAGTTTGCATATGAAATTCACCTAATATGCCAGTCTAACAACTCTATCAAAAAGAAGTTATTCTTTGTAATCCCATGCTGCCTCCTAATGATCATTGCTTTTTCTCCCAAATGCTCTGAAAACATCTGTTTAATGTCTTCTAGAAATTCACTAAGTCCTTTTATGCCATGTCAAGGGGTTAGCTTTTATCCTATGAACAAGAGGAGATGGGTGTTCTTACAGTTATTTTTGTGTGTCTAATTCTACCTTACTGTTAAGGATCACATTTATTTATATGCCAATCTAACCAAGAGTGTATGAATCATAGTACTCATTAAATATTACATAACTTAAAAATGACAGTAATAGAAATATTTAAACTAGATGAGTTAAATAATTAAGCATTTACCTATGAAATATGACTTTGTATATAACGTTGAGAGAAGATAGAGATAAATAATGGTGAAGCTATATTCAAGGAGACTTATTAAGAGTCCAATGAAAATTTTAGGAAAGGAAGATGGATACCTGAGTTAAATGACGGTTGGGATCTAAAAAATCAGATGAATCGATATAGATGATAGATAGATAGATAGATAGATAGATAGATAGATAGATAGATAGATAGACATGTGTGTGTGTGTGTGTGTGTGTGTGTACACATGCATTTATGTGCCTATATTTACGTGACTGACTAGATCAGAGAAATGCAAAGGTCCACAATAACATCCAAGTTTTGGGCTTAGCTATTTCCATTTTTTAAGGGAATTTAAATTATTAAGGTCTTCCAAGTTGCTAACAATAGAAGGTTCAATATAAGATTCCTTGTACAAGGGAATTGTTGTATGGCAGCTCTTTTCAAGTCATTCAGTTCCCTAAACTGACAGAGATTTTTCCTGATATACAGTTTATAACAATCAATTTTGTCTCGAGTTTCCTGCTAACTGAAAGAAAACTTATAACAAAGGAGCATGCATGGATAGTGATTTTGGCCCTATGTATAAATAAAATATATTACTTCCTTTCCTATTACATCCATTGGAACACCTAGGACTATATCTAAGAGCAAGAAAGGTGGGAACATTAACTGTGTTTCAATAATGAGGAGAGGAAAATGAAGTTAGTTGAATACCATTCATTAATGTGATCATAAATAAAGAAGGAAGACTCACCAAAGGTATTATGGGGTTATGAGTTCATTTTGGAACATATAAGGAATCATTTAAAAATACATATACAGAGATATCCACTAGAGGAACAAAAATACAATGCCTGAATTCAAGTGGGAGGTTAGCTTGGAGTTGCAGATTTGGAAATCATCCAACTATAGGTGACCAAAGTCATGGATTAAAGAATTTTTTTTGAAGTACCTGGGTGGCTCAGTTGGTTAAGCATCTGTCTTTATCAGACTTCAGCTAGGTCATGATCTCACAGTTTATGAGTTCAAGCTCGCACTGGGCTTTGAGCTGACAGCTCAGAGCCTGGAGCCTGCTTCAGATTTTGTGTGTCTCTTTCTCTTTGTTTCTCCCCCCTCTCTCATTCTGTCTCTCTCTCTCTTAAAAATATACATTAAAAAAGAAGCCTTTTTAATAAGACTGTAAACTGAAATTAGGCTAGAAGAGAAAAACAGAAGATAGAAACAAAAGCCAATAGTTAAAAGAGTGAAAAAAAAAATCTGTATAATCAGAGAACTCTTAAATGGAAAGGAAAATCCACGTATGATGATCCAGCCAAGAGATACTGATGATAGGTCATAGTGCCATAGAGAAATTAGGTCAGATTGGGATTGAAATGTATTCCCTGATTTTGGCAATAATGATACATTTATGCATTTTGATAACTCAACGGTGTTATGAAGGAAAAGATAGATTAAAAGCTTAATTATTAGACAAAAAGACAGATTGTAGCCAGAGGTAGGAGAAAAGAGGAAACACTTTTGTTTTTGATTTTACAGTTAAAAATAAAGCATTTGTGCAATTTTACATGTTGAAAAAACATAAATTATTAGGAATGGAAATAATTTATATATAGGTATGAAGGTATGGAATATCAAGTATGAGGATTATTCCTGTACTGGAAAATAGTCCTCTCTCCCTTTAAATAGTAGGAAGGATAAAAATCTTTATCTGTTATTACTCTGAGATATAAATTTTTGAGTTTTTAACTTAGAATGACTTAAATAGTTTGAATCATATTTAAAAACTAGTTAGAATTAGATTTTATAGTCATGCCACTTATCTATTTCATTCACTCATTTTGTCAATAACCTCAGACAGTAGTCATGCTATGTGACTTACATGCTAGTTATGAGCTAAGTATTTTTTTTTTTTATAAAAGAGGACCAAAGAAATAAAAACAACAGAAAATGCTTCAAATAAGATCAGTTATAGCTATGAGAGATATATATTAAATAGTGATGTAGAAAATAATTTATAAGGATATTGACATTAATATGAGTTTGATTGTTATATTTTCTATAATATTTTTGTTATTTTTTAACAAAAAGTATGTATTTACAATGCTCATATTGGAGTCAGGTTATTGAATTTTTTAGCCACCCAGATAGAGATTGCTCTTATATTTATCCTGTTCATTCAAATCCAATTATACTCACAGTAGTAAAGATAGAAAAGTAGCTAATTGCTGGGTGTGAAACTTAGAAGTTCCCACTTTTTATAGTTACCTGGGATAAACAACATAATGAACTTGATTCTCTCCACTCCAGGGTGCATGGACTTAAATTTAGGGAGAACAAAGGATTTTTAGAATCATAATAGGTTAGATACCTTCATGATCATCTTGGTTAGCCATATTTCTCAAAGTTTGGGGTTTATTCAAAGGACTGGGGAGTGGGGGAATAGCTTCAGCCTGTGTCTTGACTTTATATCAAGAAACAGAGGCACAATGGCTTTGTGGACACAAGGGATCTTGGAAATGGTACTTTCTTTCTGCCCCCTGCTAGAATCCAATTGAGAAGAGAATTGGACTCCTGAAGAGGCCGGTGTCAACAACAGCTTCCTAAAACTAAAACGATGGTAAATTGGCATGGGGTACATAATGATGGTCATTATTAAATTGTATATTTAGCTACTTCTAACTTGTTATAGTTTTTCTACCTTCCCCACGTATGCTGAATTCCACTTTTTCTTCACATGCGCTAAAGAACATTATAGTCTTAGGATTTCCAGGTGTTGGAGATTCTTTAATTCAACTTCTCACCCTATATGAGAATTATATCAGTATTTTTCCTGCAACAAATGGCTATTCAAACTGGGCAGTGGCCAATCAAGGTTCTTCATTTTTCTGCATGCCTTCAGAAATACCATGGTGAAAGACTTAACACCTATAGCTAAGAAATACCTCTGGGACAGGAAAGAAGATTTAGTTTTCCAAAATTTCTTTTAAGAGCAACAACAAGTAAAACACAGTACATCTAGGGCTCAAATTTCCACCTGAGAGTTATGATCACTAAAGGAGCTGGGAGTTCTAGTTTTCTTGTAAGTTATTGCCCAAGTAACTTTTAAGTTTGGGTTTGGTGGATTTCTAATACCTCAGTCATTAACATGATTCAAAACTGTGGTTTCAGTTTTACCAAATCAGGCAACACTTCAGTGTGCATCTTTGAAATAGAATTGAAGGGAGGTAAACCAATGAAAATACTCATCCCAGGTAAAGGTCACAGGATTTCTCCCTGTGACAGAAACTGATAGCCATGACTATATCGTGCTTCTCTTAATTATGCATGCATGATTACAAACCTCCAGTCCAAAACTTGGATTACAGAGTTTTAAAAATTGGGAAAAAAATTATTTCTGATTTTACTGAGAAAAAAATAATGAGTCGTGTTTCAGTGTTAGACAATATCAGTATTTTAACTGACAGTTAAATATTAAACTTTCTTTTTACAAATAAAACATCCTGTGAACAAACTGAGAAATACTTAGCTTAATATGTATTCAGAAGTTATGGCTGATAGTAAAATAAGAAAATCTAAAATATACAAGCAAAATTATGCATATGGTCTCATATGCATAGATATTTTATTTATAATCCATCGATTTATATTCATAGTTAAAATATAACATGAATAAAATATTTACTTATAGATATAGTTATATATTTATGGGATGAAATGAAAGTAAGTTTCCAGTGTCTAGCAAAATGTGTTCTCTAATAATTTTAGAACACATTACATTGGAGAATCTAGTGTAAAAACTTGTAACATTAAAGATAAAAGTTTTTACCTTTGTGTTTACTTGCATTAAAAATGAGCAATTTAAAAGTAACAAGAAAGTGATAGAAACATATTTCACTTATTAGCAGTTAGCATTTCAAGGAAATAAAACTGTCTTTGTTTAAAAATGACTATGGAAAATGGGAGAATTAGAAAGCGAAGATAATTTTTCTTCTTGGTTAATAAAGATCAATGTGTCAAGAGAGTCAGGAGATAGATACATAGAAAATATATATAAGGATATCCACTAGATAGATGCATAGAAAATACACACACGCACACACATGCACACACATTTATATCTCATAACTTTTAAATAGTTTCCATCATATTCCTCCCTTCTGACAAACTCTTGTACACCTATATTCCTTAAAGCTTCTGCCCCATTTCTCCTTACCCTCCATTCTCCCTTTACTTCTTCAGGTCCTCTTCCCCTCTTACCAACAGCTGAGCCTTTTCCGGAGTCAATACTCCTCTGAGCTATCTTACAGAATCTGACACTCCTTTTCAAATATAACTCCTCATTCATAGTTTATCTTTAAAATATAATACTTTCTATGCTTGTGGAAATCAAGTATCAGGATTCAGTATTTAAAAATTATCAAATGATACAAGGCTCTGCAGGGAAGTTGTAAAGAGGAAAGGATAGCCAGTTTAATATTTGACAGAACCTGGCAGGAGAAAACATACTAAGATGATGAAATTTCAAAGCAGTTGAGTTTTGCAAGACATTCCAAGGAAAAAATAAAGTAAATTTTTAAGGTGTTTTTAAATTGTATCAGGAAAAAAAAAGAAGAAGAAGAAGAAGGGAGGATAGGTATACTTCCTGGAGCTAATGATTGAATGTTGATAAGTGACAATGAGAAGGCAAAACCACTCAACCCTATTTTACTTGTCTTCTCTGTCACTGTGAATGATGTATGAACTAAAAAGGAGAGAATGAATGTTGTTGAGAGGGATTTAAGTTCAAAGTGGATAAAAAGATTCTCATAGTCACTCTGAATAGTTCAGCTTGTCTGGCTCAGATAAAATATATCCCAAAACAATGAAGGAATTTGCCTATGAGACAGACCACTATAACTGATGTTTGGCATTTTTAGAGAGGAGAAAAAGTGTTAAAATATTAGTGAATGTTTCTTAAGCTAATAATAGTAATATCAACAGTTTAGAGAGTAAGAGGAATAAGGAAACATAATAGGCTGTGTTATAATGATTGATTAGGAAGCTAAGTGTTGATTTCAGACCAAATGCAAGACCTATTTTTAAGGAATGTTTTAGGAGAAGTAACAAGTATTCAAAACCAGCATGGAATCACTGAAAATGAAATATGGCAAAATGACTTTGGCGATCACCTTTCAGGGCAGTGAATGCTTCTTGATTGGGTGTACCTGACAAACGTAATTTTTTTCTTCTTAATTTCTCCTTTTGGCAGTCTAACAAGACTAAAGATCAGGTTCAATCTATGACTACCGCATACCTCAATTTCAGGGAAGTATCTTTCATGAGTTTGCATGATGTCCTGGAATAAAGAATAAAATGTGAATTGTGGCATGATGAGGATAGTGAATCAACCTAGTCAATAGATAATGAATAGAGATTCAGACAAGGCTACAACTAACCAAGGCAGGCTATGGTTAGTCTTACACCATTTTGAGCAGGTACAGCTGGGAAGAAGAGGAAAAGTGGCAATCATGAATGGAAAGCAATGAGACAGCATCTAGAGAAGAAGAAAGAACACAGTAGAGCCAGTGTTGCCCCCAGGGAACTGTGAGTACTCTGACAGAGCTGGCTTGGAGAGGATAAGCATAGTATAAATAGAGAATAAGATAGGTCTTAGACTAGTTTAGAAAATGCCAGATCCCAGATCTGGTATCGTGTGTGTGTGTGTGTGTGTGTGTGTGTGTGTGTGTGTGTGTGTGTGTGTGTGTGTGTGTGTGAGAGATGAGGCAGAGGAGTGTCTTAAAGGTCTAGGCTTAACGTGACTTCAAAAATCCAGGTAACAAGTCATGGTGACCAGAGACTAATATAGCCTGTCATAATGTAAAAAAAAAAAATCTGTCATTGCTCTTTCAGTCAGTGAGGCTTCCTGAATCCATATTTGGGATAACAAACAATGGTAGATATTTGGGATTTAGAAAGCAGCAAAATTTCATTCAGTTTGCATAAGAATGTAGCTGTTTGGTTGGAAACATGGTTATTTGCTATGCAGTAGGATTCTGGTAACAACCAAGAAGACTTTACTATTACCAAATAAATAATAGTGGTGATAAAAAAAAAAAAAAAAGAAGTTCTGGTAGCAATAGCTTAATAGTACCATTAACCTGGGTTTCCAGTCAGGACTTTGTTCTCAGATAAGAGTGCTAGGAATACTAATCAAAGTAACTACTGAAGAGTTGACTCTGGTGAGAAACCTAGTTCCATGTAGATGGAATGCAATAAAGTTTATTAATTTTGGTACTCTCTAGGGACCTAGCTCTCATTCTTATGAGAGGCCAGGAAGAGACATAAGAAGGTAATGTGGACCAAATAGTTCAGAATTGAGTAAGTTCTCTGGGCTTGTAGTTTCACTCCATTTTACTTTTAAGCAGATAAAAAGGAACTAGGAAGAGAACATGATATATGTTGTTTCTTTTTTTGTTTGTTTGTTTGTTTCAGATACCTGGGAGGGCCTGAAGCTACAGGGGAAGTGCATCAGTAGTTGTAATTATAATGAACCTAGGAAAGCTTAAACCGATGTAGAAAAGATGGATTCCAGATCTACCACTTACTAAACTGTGTGACTTTGGGCTAGTTGAAACTATTTTCTCTTTTCTATCCTTTTCCTTTTCTTCCCCTTCACTTATCTTCCCTTCCCTTTTCTATACTTCTTTCTTCTCTTTTCCTCTCTTCTCCTCTCCTCTCCTCTCCTCTCCTCTCCTCTCCTCTCCTTTCCTCTCCTCTCTTCTCCTCTCTTCTCTCTTCTCTTCTCTTCTCTTCTCTTCTCTTCTCTTCTCTTCTCTTCTCTTCTCTTCTCGAGAGAGCTCGAGCAGATGAGAGGGGCAGAGGAAGAGAGAGAGTGAAACTTAAGGAGACTCCAGGCTTAACATCAAGCCCATCAGGGGGCTCAATTCACCCCATGACCGTGGGATCATGACCTGATCCAAAATCAAGAGTTTAACACTCAATTGATTGAGACTTCCAGGTGTCCTGAAACAATATTCACTTGTACATCCTTAAATTTAAAAAAGGGACAACAATATTTATTTCATTTTAATAATAAAATGAGGTCATTTGTATTAATGGACTTAGCCCAGGACTATTGTTGATTCAGACGGCAACCTACATGAATACAAAGACCACAAGCGTTTTTCAGTGTTACACAGTGTCTAGCACATTGTAGATACCAAATAAATATTTATGAAATTAAGGAGCTATCATCAAAATTTCTGAATAAATATTTGCATGAAATCAGAGAATGCATGTTTAAAAGTAAAAATGACACATATGTGGCCAAAATGCTAGAGTTTTGGAGAAGCAGCATTACATGGCAAGAAGAATGTGGTCTTTGGAGTGAAAGCAAATACACAGAAGACTAGGTGCTCCTGTTTGGCTCCACCAGGAGCTAGCCCTGGTGACCTTGGTCAGTTTGCTAAAATACTTGGAGCTTTAACTTTAGTTTTTCAGTGGTGACTTATTCAGTGGATAGATGATTAAATCATATATTTTTAGAAGTGATTTTTAGACCTGAGATTTTATCCTCTTAAATTTATATTTTTCCTGTTTTTGGAAAATGAGAAACTTTATTGATTTTAATGAATTACAATAATTCTAAAAAGAAGGGATTGTCTTCTCAGTGACAAGATATGTCTCATAAGTATAGGAAGCTGCATATATTATTAGCTATGCACATGTTTATGCATATTTATCAGACAAGTATTGAAAAGTTTGGCTGGGAGGTATAACCTCACTGCATCCCTTAGTTCTTCCTTTTGTGGATATTTAAGAACCTTATAAAATATTCAAATGCAAATTTATTTGTATATGTTAATGTAACTGAGAATTTTAGAGAAACGTACTGTAAAATTTCTTATGAAAAGCAATGGAAAATCTAATGCTGGTTCATAGGAATCATGCCAAATTAAATCTTTCTATATTCCTCACATCACTTCCTGTGATGTTGCTTTGTTTTTTGGAAGGTTTTTGTCTATATTGTGTCAGCATGACTCAAAACTTTACTTTGAAAAACTGATGACAATTCATCCATTGATTTACAACAATTATTTCTGGCAAAAGAAGAGTCTATGTATAATTAACTGTGCCACATCAAAGTCATCAGGAAACACTGAGAACATTCTTACAATTGAGTTGCACACCTTTTGTCTTAATCAAGAAAATCTAAAGTATTGATTGAAAATGCCTCACTTGCAGGTCGGTTTTGTTAAGTATGTACATTGACTGTATTAAATAATAATTTAAAAAACCAGCAACATTAAAACTATAATAAGGGCATGGCTTGAACTGACAAAGCTAGCCAATTTTAAGCTGACATGGAAATCAATCATTTATAGCAGTTCCTAACCATGAAAAACTCCCTTTGAAATCATGGTGACATTTTCTGCTTTAAGCACTATAGAATCGAGACATTCAACAAGTCCAGGCAGTGCATAGAATCTGCAAGGCAGGCAGGTGTTTCATGTGTCTGGCCATCATGGATTAGTTGAAAGATGTTTCATTATGAATTCAGAATTCCTCAAGCATTGCCACTTTTACACAGCATTGTTGACATTTGTATTAGAAAGAAACCCACATTTAAAAGGGAAGTCCTTTACAAACTGCCTGCCTTCAATCTATGTCTTGCAGTTTGTCCCAACTGCCACTGTGAGCATACCACTTTCTTCCCTCTGCCACCTTTAGGATCCCAAAACTGTGGTCAAGGCTGCAGTCACTCTTCATAAAATTTTCTTCATCAATTTTATTCTCGGATCACGAAATAGTACTAATAAGTATGACTAATTAACTTTTAAAAAATTTACTCTTAAATAATTATTAATTTTGGTAGGTGCAGTTGTTACAAAAATCAATAGCTGACTTTTATTGGGTGATTACTTGGTGCAAAGCACGTGACTGAGGGGCTTATGATCTTTTGCTCATTATATGAGGGATCCCGTGTCAAGTTTCTATCGTTATAACTCATCTAGAAACTTTATTTTACAGCACACTAAATTAATATAACTTTTTCAAACACATACATGGCTAATTAATTTGATATTAATCAAGTGCCTCTTACAGTTTAAAATATTTACTAGATGTAAATGAGTTTTCAGTCTAATTGGTAAGACAAGACAAATTAATGAAATAATTTAAAAGTTGTACCTGTGTTAAAATGTAGCTGATGATGTTTATTAAGTGGAAAAATAAAAGTAGTTATATGTATGTCTAAGAACTCGAGACATAAACCTGAACTATGATCTCTAAACTGACAATCTGTGGTGGCATCCATTATTCATGCCTGAAACAAGTAATTTGGTTGGGAGAAACTATTACCTTTGAAGGCTTGTGTAGAAAAACAAAACAAAACAAAACAAAAAAACCTGAAAGTCTTAGAAACACCTGTGAAGTATTCAAATCTTCATATTAATAGTCAAAGCTTCAGAAAAGAATGAGGACAAGGAAGCTGACCATTTATTTCATATTTAAGAATACCAGTTTTTCAGTACTCTGGTTTCTGGTGACAAAGCAATGGTTCCCTAGCAGGAGATAGTTGAAATTCCTGACAACTAGGGAAACAGATTCCTTGTCAGACTTGCCAACATAATCAAAATTATTTAAATCAGAATGCATGTAGAAATAAGAAAAATATCCATTTGAAATTTGATGTTCTTCTAGTATGTCACACATGCAAACATACACATAGTTATGCACATGCACACTTAGAGAAAGACCATGTTGAAGGAGTAATCGGTAATTCTTAGAAGTAAGTAAAAGAGAGCTTTAAATTATATTATGACTAAAGATATCCATGTAGCATTTTGAAGTTCATATTGCATATTAAATAGGTTTGAGATTTTAACACGGTGTGCTTTCAGAGCTATTAACAGGATTTGGCAGAGCAGAGCAATGGAAAAGAACAATGGACATTGTTATGGACATGTTTATTCCCCCATTCATATGTTAAAGACCTAACCCCTTTATGATGGTATTGGAGATACAGTCTTTGGGGGAGAGTAATTAGGTTTACATGAGGCCCTTAGGGTAGAGCTTTCCTATGGAATTATCGCTTTTATAGGAAGAGACACTAGAAAGGTCATCCCCTGCCCCCACATATGAGAACACAGTAAGAAGGCAGCTACTTGCATAGCTGGGAAAGAAGTCTTATGAAAACCCAAGAGCTTGGGCACTCTGGCCTCAGACTCCCACCCTCCAGAACTGTGACCATTTAAAACAAATTTCTGTTACTTAAGATACCTAGTCTATGGTGTTTTCTAATGGCAGCCCTAGGTGACTATTGTCTCATTCTAAAGAAAGGAAAACAGAAGAGGAGTATATTGGTAACATGTATAATTTTATGCTTCATTTTTATATACGTGCTTTATGAAGCAGAGTCTATGAGTAAGGGTAAAAATAAGGAAAATAAACAGCATTGATATCATTGTGGGTTAATACTCTGCCAAAATCTGGCTGCTAGGAAGTACAACATAAATACAAAATAAATATGTTTTGAAAGACTGATATATATTCAAATCAAATGAAGATTATGGATAAAAATTCATCGGAGATTTCCAAATTAACACAAAACCATCTGTATGAAAATAATGGAGGACTTAAACTCTGTGAACATCTGTTAGATATCTAATTCTGCTAAAAGGATAGCATCTAATAAATTTGTTATTTACCTTGTTGACAATTTCATCTTACATGAGGAAGCAAATAGGCAATTGCTGGATTTCATTCAGATGAGGGAAGAAAATTGGCTGGGGATATGAGTGTGATGGAAACCTTTCAATTAAAGTGGCGGTGTCTATTTAGAATTTAGAACGTTGAAGGACAGAATTGCTCAGTAGATTCAAAGACGTGCTCTTGACTTTAGGAAAGCTTAAAAAGGTAAATGTGAACCCATGATCTAATCTGTAACTCTAAAGTGTACACGTGTTGACAGTGTTCAAAGGGTTTGAAATAAATTCTAATGATACATTTCTGCATAACTGTGAAGCAAAAAAATAGGAGACAGTAAATGGATTCTAAATGATAGTTTGGGGAAATTTGCAATAGGCTCAAATCTACCAGCATTTTCCAAAGATGAAAGGAAGGTCACAAAACCAAGGCAAAAGGCAAATGGAAACCAAGAAATTCTAAGAATAGAATTAAGTACTTAAATCCAGAAATAAGTTGAGTTAATGAGAAAAGTGCTGGTATCTGTTGTTAGAATAAGAGGAGAAGTTAATGAGGTAATTGTCATCTCCTAGAGAGAAAGGTATGATATTCATCGATGGCATAATGAAGGCTAAATGCTCAATTCCTGAATATGTCTGATTTCTTCTGTAAGAAGACTAGTCTTTCCAATTCTCTCCTAATAATCTTTTTCACACACCAATAATTTGATATAAAATTAGAGGAGTTTGTCTTAGATTGGATTTCCCAGAAGCAAACACTGAGATGGGTACCATATATAAAAATGATTTTTTAGAGAACATTCCCAGTGCAGTTGGGGGGAGGTAGGAAAGTCTTACAGGAAAGAGTTTAGTTTCCCAGGAGTATTGTGACAAGGCATCACAAACTGGGTGGAATAAACAACAGAAATGCACGGTCTCTCAGTTTTAAAGTGCAGACTTCTGAGAGTTGCAGGACTGGTTCCTCTTAAGAGCAGGAGAGAATCTGTTCTGTGTTTTCCCTAGTTTCTGGGGGTTTATTGGCAACCTTTGACTTT
The DNA here is from genome assembly GCA_017311185.1 of Proteles cristata cristata. Classification (NCBI taxonomy): domain Eukaryota; kingdom Metazoa; phylum Chordata; class Mammalia; order Carnivora; family Hyaenidae; genus Proteles; species Proteles cristata. Next base: position 199,128 of record JAESUZ010000616.1, read on the forward strand.
CCTTGGCCTGTAGATACATCACCCCATCTCTGTCTTCATCTTGACATGCTCTTCTCCCTGTGTGCATGTCTGTGCTCAAATTCTGTCTTATAAAGACAATGGCCATGCTGCCACACTAATGACCTCATTTTAATTTTCTCTCTGTAATGAACCTATTTCAAAATAAGGTCACATTCTGAGGTGATGGAGATTTGGACTTCAACTTTTTTTTTTTTTGGAGATACAAAATTCAACCCATAATGGAGTAGGATGCCAAGCAGGTTATCATTTCAGACATAGTTCTCACAATCTAATTTGGACCCAGTCCCGAAGGAAGCTCTGCACGCATTGTAGCCTACACCTCAGAATTGTCTTATTTAGGAATAAGAAAAAGAGAGTATCAAAAAACAAGAGAGAGAGTATCTATGCCATTGTATTATCAGGTTTGGACTAGTGGCTGCCTCACCTGGCCAGAACTTCCCAGGCACTCCCAAGCCTAGACCTAGAATCTAAACAAGATTCTGAGAAAGGAGTGCATAAACTGGCTTTGAGGATGAAAACACAGAAGGGGCCAGTATGCGTTAAAATGGTACAGGGATTTGAGAGGCCATGGATAGACCATCGACAATGTCTGTTAACAGTGGCACATATACACAAAAACCAGTTCATCATTTAAAGGATATTAGGTCTCCAGAACTGGAAGAATTACATTACAGGTTGCTTAAAATATGTTGTAATTTCAACTACAGAACCACTATAAGTAATCCATGAGAAATATGAGAAGCACTCCAGATTTTCCAATATTGGTAATGAGCTTATGTTCTGTTTACAAAAAGGGAAAATATATATTCTGATAAATGTGACATATAACTTGAGAGTAGTAGTCATAATTAGTCCACATGCATTCATCATAGACAATGTGAAGAAATGATTTCTTTCCAATAATTCCATAGACCACATTTCAGGGAGATATTAGAGAATTGCCTGATTGAACTTCACTAGTTCCATTCAACAGATGTTCCTGCAAAAACTTAGTGGACAATTGATATGGTCATTTATATTGGCCTTGTATATGCAGATATGTGTAATAACTTAGCTTAACTTTAGGAGTACATTTGATAAAACTTCTAATTAATAATCTTATGAATGTAACATAGATGGATTCATAGATGGTTGGACTCTGTGCTGATTAATAAAACTAGAGATACCTAACAGCATATGAATGGATCAGTATTTGATTTTTCCGAACTATTATCAATTACTTGGATAAATACACATATTATCAAATTTTCTTATGTATTTGATTATTTTTTATTGAAAAGCAATTTGTATACTTACAGTATGTCACAGGCTCTTATTATTGAAGCTGAGAAACATAGGTAAAAGGGCATGCAGGGATCTTTTTCTTTTTAGGGTGCTTATAGTTTGGCTGGGGAACTATCTTAATAATTAAAATAATACTAAAATATATCAGTCCCTATATATGAAGCCCTATATAATAGGCTTTGTAATCAGTAATGTTTCCTAGAAGGATTTCATCATTTCTCTCCTTTTTATCTTCGCAGGAAGTAGTGATGATTTTTACGGCAAAGTCCAAAGATATCCACTGAATGGGCTAAATTTCTAGAGGACCAAACATTAAGAGCAAGGTGATAGGCCTTATCTTCTGTTTTGCTTGCTTGGTTTTATTTTTTAAGAATGTTGTGTTCTGTGTACTTGGAGTTGTAAGAGCATTCCAGAACTGCTAAGGGGGTGCTGAGCTTCTCCTATGAAGATTTACAATAGCTCTGGCCAACTTCTCCTTCATGACTGTTCTGCTTTACCTAGAACAGGTTTTTCCATCTCATAAAGTACAAAGAAATAGGATTCAGGTTTGGTCTTAAAAAGAACAGAGAAATATAGGTTACTGGCTTTGGACTCAGTTCCAAGTATTAGACCCACCACTGGTATAAGTAAAAATCCAGTGAGATTCATTAGGATTTCATACTCAGGTTAGGGCAAAACCCCTATGTGAACAGTTCCTTTCTGTAACTTTCTCTGTTCTCTACATATTTTAAGGAACTAAGTGCACCTGAGTGGCTCAGCCTGTTAAGTGTCCAACTTCGGCTCAAGTCATGATACATTGGATTGTGAGTTTGAGCCCTGCATCAGGCTCTGTGCTGACAGCTCTGAGCCTGGAGCCTGCTTTGGATTTTTTCTCCTTCTTTCTCTGCCCTTCCTCCTCTTGCATTTTGTTGCTCATAAATGAATAAATATTAGAAAAAAATTAAAGAATTCAAAAGTTAGTTTTTTAGATTGACTTTTCTGGAAACAGATTCTGAGATAGAAAGTTGCATGCATAAGATGTGTTGAGCAGTGTTCTTACATGATAACAACTATAGAAAGTGAGAACTGCTGGGCTGGGCAGGAGGGGAAGTTGACCTTCATTTTTTTTATAACTAAAAATTTTGCTGTTACAATGCAAAGCTTTGAATCTGAGATATTTTTCATAGATGTGCCAAATTGAGACAGATGATAGGCCTGGTAAGGCCTTTATTTCTCTGTATCACCCTGTCATTGTCAATGAGCAGCTCCTAGGCAATGAAGTTCCCTGTGGTCAAGGGAAGTTCTCAACGAGGAACCGATCTAGGAGTCTCAGCAATTAGTATTCCCAGATGCTGGAGTATGAGTGCATAAACTTTGAAGAGGAGTTCTGAGTGGAATATTATGGTATCCAAACAACTGGTTTAAAATATTGAAAAGAAAAAAAAATGTTAAAAGAATTATGTGTCAAGAATGGGGAAGATAGAAGGAAACCTATTCCAGATAATTCCAAAGATAGAAGATATATGCAATTAAAACACATTGGTTGTTATTACCAATGATAAACTATGTTAAAAGCCTGCAAAGAAGGAGAAGAAGAAGGAGAAGGAGGAGAAGGAGGAGAAGGAGGAGAAGAAGGAAGAAGAAGAAGAAGAAGAAGGAAGAAAGAAGAAAGAAGAAAAAGAAAGAAGACACAGTAGACTTCAAAAGCTAGGGATTGATTTGACTAGAAAAGTCAGACATTCTGAGTGGAATTTGGAGAGCCATGTGTTGAGATATAAAGGAGTGGTCTCCATGGACCTTCGTGCGAATAATACAATTTAAAAAATGAATGCTTATGCTCTTTTTAACCTCTAATTTATCAGAGGTCAGTACAAATCACTAAGTTTTCTCAGACTACTACAATCAAAATTTTAAAGTTTCAGTAAGATAAATATCATTTGTCTTTTTTACATAGGGAAGGATATATTCACATACAGTTGTTCTTCCTTGAAACAGATGACTACACAAATATCAGAAATATTCATTGTATAATAAATTAAAAAATATCTGTTATAGGGGTGCCTGGGGGGCTCAGTCACTTGAGTGTCTGACTTTGGCTCAGGTATTGATCTCATGGTTCATGAGTTCAAACCCTTTTATCAGCCTCTGTGCTGACAGCTCAGAGCCTGGCTTCTGGTTCAGATTCTGTGTCTCCCTCTCTCTCTGTCCCTCCCTCACTTGCACTCTGCCTCTCTCTTTCTCAAAGATAAAGATTAAAAAATTTTTAAAAAAATAGCTGTTGTATTTTTATGAGACTTGAGTTCCTAAAGTCTAAAATCTGGATTGTTTGTTTATTAAGATTTTATTTTGGGTTTAGAGATAAATTGAGAAGGTACGGATTTCCCTATGCCCTCTACCCTGCCCTCACACATGTGTAAGTCTCCCTTATTAACAACATCACCCATCACAGTGATATATTTATTATGATTGATAAACCTATCCTGACAAATTAGAATCACCCAAATCCACATTTTATATTTGGGTTTACCCTGATGTTGTACATTCTATAGTTTCAGACAAATGTTTAATGACATGTATCCACACTGTTATAGTATCATGGAGAATTTCCACTGCTCTAAAAATCCTCTGTGCCTAGCCTATGTATCCCCACCCCATAACCCATGGCCACTGATTTTTTTACTATTTCCATAGTTTTGCCTTTTCCACCAATACATATAGGTAGAATCATACAGTATGTAGCCTTCTCAGATTGGCTTCTTTCACTTAGTATTATGTATTTAAGTTTCCTCCATATATTTTTATGTCCTGACAGCTCATTTCTTTTGAGCACTGGCTAAAACTTCATTGTTCTAATTGTATCACAGTTTAATTATCCATTCACCTACTGAAAGGCATTTTGGTTGCTTCTAAGTTTTGCCTATTAGGAATAAAGCTGCTATAAACATCCACATACAGATTTTTGTATGGACGTGCATCTTCCGTTCCTTTGGATAAATACCAAGGGGTGCAACTGCCGGAGTGTATGACAAGGGTGTGTTTACTTTTGTAAGAAACCATGAAACTGTCATCCGATGTGTCTGTGTCATCTTGTGATCCCGTACACAATGTATCGGAGTTACTGTTGCTGCACACCCTCATCACATTTGGTATCATCGGTGTTTAGCCCTTCTAATAGGTATGTAGTGGTATCTATCCCCTTGTTTGCATTTGAATTTTCCTGATGACATATGATGTGGAACATTTTCTCATACGGTTATTTGCCATCTGTATGTCTTCCTTCGTGAAGTGTTTGGTAAGATCTCTGGGCCATGTTTCAATTGGATTGTTTATTTCTTATTTTTTAGGTTTAAGAGTTCTTTCTATACTTTTTGATAACAGTCTTTTATCAGATATATCTTTGGCAAATACTTTCTCCCAGTCTATGGCTTGTCTTCTCACTCTCTTAACATGATCTGTCATAAGGCAGACATTTAAAAAGAAATTTTTGATGTTTTATTCATTTCTGAGAAAAGAGAGAGAGAGAGAACAGGGGAGGGACAGAGAGAGAGGGACACAGAATCCGAAACAGGCTCTAGGCTCTGAGCTAGCTGTCAGCACAGAGCCCGATGTGGGGCTCAAACCCATGAACCACTAGATCATGACCTGAGCCGAAGCCGGACGCTTAACTGACAGAGCCACCCAGGCGCCCCAAGGCAGACATTTTTAATTCTACTGAAGTCCATCTTATCAATTATGTCTTTCATGAATCATGCCTTTGGTGTTGTATCTAAAAATTCGTTATTACACAAAGTCTTTCCCCTATGCTATCTTTTAGGAGTTGTATAGTTTGTGTTTTACAGTTAGATCTGTGATCCATTTTGAGCTAATTTTTGCTAAAGTCTCTATCTAGTTGTGCTGTGCTCAGTTATGTATTCAAGATAACATTAGTAGGTTATATTATTTTAAGTACATGAATTGAATTTATGTTTTATAAATTGGTACTATTAAACACTAAAATGCACATGGAAATAATGTGATGACTCTTGATATTTGATATTAATTTTCCAGAATTGGACTTTTTCTCTAATTATATCCAGATAATTTAGCTTGTGAGAGAAGCTCATATTTAAACAACTGAATTTATTTTTAAGGTTTTTAACAGTGGTAGATTGTACTCTATGTAGACTAATGTAGACAAGTACAAGAATACTTTTGTTGATTTTATTTAGTCATTCTTGTTCATATCTAGAAATTTTCATACCTTTACAACATTTCATGAACACGTGATCAACAAATGGCACCTGGTCACCAGCATATTTAAAGTATCTTTTTAAAATTTTTTAATGTTTATTTTTGAGAGACAGAGGGAGACAAAACAAGAGCAGAAAAAGGTCATAGGGAGAGGAAGACACAGAATCTGAAGCTGGCTCCACGCTCTGAGCCGTTAGCATGAGCCCAATGTGGGACTTGAACCCTAGGACCGTGAGATCGTGATCTGAGCTGAAGTCGGACACTTAACCAACTGAGCTACCCAGGCACCTCTAACATTTTTACATGTTGAAATATATATTTGAGCTTCTTTTGAAAAAAGTGATGAATTATTATTTTTTAAATACTTGTGTATACTATCGTACAATGGGTCTTTGAGTGGGTTCCCACATAAGGAAACGGTAAATGAGTAAAACAGAGAACATAATTTACTTTAGAATTTGAGGGGTAGTGAAATAATTCCTACTCTAATATTCTAATTTCTTATCCTCTCCTTTTGCTCTATGATCTCATTAGTTAGAATATGCATGTCCAGCAATAGCACAATATATATGTGAGAGTGGAAAAAGGTAATCAACATGTCCAGTAAACCCATAGATAGGAAGATTAGATGGTCAAAAGTACCATTTTTGCTAACTAATTCCAGAGATTTTTGGTGTGCCATTGACGTATATTTAGATTATTGAGATATAAGACTACCAAATATACAATCATGCAATTTATAAGCCTAAGAGTGCTGTATTTCTCTTCAAATTCATTTAGTTATGAACAAAATATATAAAATGCTGACATACTTGTTACAAAGGCATTTTAGGTGTAATTAGGGTCATTAAATTTGAAGTGTTACCAAACCCCATATGATAGCTACTAGAGAGTTAGTAGACACCAGTGCAGAAAAAAGTACAAATAGCTTTCGAGCACATAATTCTAGGCTCTGCAAAATCGTAGTGGTAGCAAGAGCTTAAACCTGGTATTTTAAGGATAAAATGTAATGTTAACGTTTGGGGAGTTTGTTTTGTTTTTCCAATTAGGACTGATATGTTTACATTAGAAGAGAACTATCTGCTTAGTATTAACATGACATTTAGATAAGGAAACTTCCTGTGACAAAGCAGTTTGCAGTGTTATAACTACACACTTTGTTAGAACTCTGTATTGACAACTGGACTTAAAATGGCAACACTTATACTATTTTTTTTTCAATAATGATGTGTGAGGATAAGTCTATAACAGGCAACCTGAGAAAAATAATATGAAGAATCATATTCATTTCCAAAAGTGTCTGAATGCCCTGCTGCTATCTATAAATCTGATTTTCTTTGTCAATAATATAACTAATGGTAGAGTGTCCAAACTGTGACTGAGAGTTTCAATCCACAGCTGCTTTAATTTGCTCGCTGATTAATTGGTTTGGGTGAAGTTAGGAAATTCAATCTTTTCTACCTTTATTAAATTGCAGTACCAGAGGGACCACTTCTACTCTAGTGAGTGACTGTAGCGATGGACTGAACTGGGGGAAACTGGGCCCTAGTGTGTCTCTGCCTTTGACTTGATCCAACAGCCTGAAACAAAAAGATACATATTTTTTCTTCATTGAAATTCCTTACAAGAACAGGGACTGGATTAGCTGAGCTTACCTTTCAGCACTGATACTATATTTTTCTTTTTTCTTTGTGCAAGTGCAGGGGTGGGAAGAGTAGTATAATGCAGGGTGAAATATCTGAGGTGTTTAAAAGTTGGAATACATTATAATTACTAAATTACGAAAGAGGTTTTATTGGGAAGCAACTTGAGTATATTGAAATTATATGAAGACAGCTTTAGTATTAGAGCACACGTACTTTAATAGGTGGAGGAAACGATGTATGTGATAAGATTCCCTCCTGGGGAATGGAATTAGGACTCAGAGGGGCCAGCCTGTCTGTGGTGGTAACTAGAATGATTTTATGTAAATCCTGGAAATCAAGCAGTCATTCCATGGTGCCTATATTCGTGACATGGGAATAGAAAATAGAACAAGCCTCCCAAATGAGTATGAGAAAGATGCGGTTAATGCAAAGGGAGGAGCAGAAGGCATTTGCCGCTTTCCCATGGCTGCCTCCAGGCCTGAGGAGAACAGGAACAATCCCTGCCCCACTCTTCATCAGAATGGCTGTTCATTTCATCATTCCACTAAGTCACAACTCTCCTTCTAGAGAATTCTAAAGTAACTCAAATGAAGTTCATTGGCTTTTATTTCTGTTAAAATTTTTATGGGACTGGATCAGAGTTCACAAGGCACAGTGGTCAAAGGACCTCAGATAAGCTCGAGGAACACTAACTTTAATGCACAAGTGGAATAAAGAGGAGTCTGAAAAAGACACTGTGATAAGTGATTGGAAAGGCAGAAGGGAAGTGAGAGGAGGTGGGGGTCAGGGAAGATCTGCCGGCACATCATCTGCACCCCAGTTGCTCCAGAGTTCCCACCTTACTTGTCATGTTGAAATATACTTGGCATTAGTGTGAAAAATGGTTAGGAAAATGCAGCTACCATGCATATCTCCTAGCAGGAACGCCTCTAATAAATACATTGTTGCCCCTCAGCCTACTTACACAGAAATCCTTGTGCTCTCACTGTTGCAAAAAATAAAGGCAAAGAGTGCTTTGAAAGAAAGCAGGTGATAACACTGTCAGACATTGTTGAAAGTTCAGTAAGAGGAAATTTTTGAAATCATCTCTTCAGTTTAGCATTATGGAGGTGAGAGAGGTTTATATTGAGCGTTTGGGGAGGAAGATAGATACCTCAGGTTTGAAAAAATTGGAGACCAAAAAGGTAAATGATCAGAAATTGGAAGAAGGACAATACAGAAACTCTGTAAAAAAGAGGAGTAGATAGGGCAATAGATAAGAAAATTTAGGAAGGATTATTTTTTATTTAGAAGAGAGTAGAGCAGTATAACTATGCGCTAAAGAAGCCAATAGAGGGGCACCTGTGTGGCTCAGTCGGTTAAACGTCTGACTTTGGCTCAGGTCATGAACTCACAGTTTGTGGGTTTGAACCCTGCGTAAGGCTCTGTGCTGACAGCCAGCTCAGAGGCTGGAGCCTGTTTCAGATTCTGTATCTCCCTCTCTCTTTGACCCTTCCCCCACCCCCACCCCCACCCCCCCCAGAAGTAAATAAAACATTTAAAAAAAATGCCAGTAGAGGGTGCTTTGGTGGCTCATTTTGTTGAGTGGCTGGCTCTTGATTTGGGCTCAGGTCATACTCTCAGACTAGTAAGATTGAACTCTGCATTAGGCTCTCTACTGACAGCGCTGAACTTGCTTGAGATTCTTTCTCTCCCTCTGTCTCTGCCCCTCCCCAATTTGTGCACATATGCTCTCTCTCTGTCTTTCAAAGTAAATAAATAAACTTTAAAAAATAAAGAAGCTAGTTGAAGAGAAAGTTAAAGACACAAAGAAAAGTGAACATGTCATGGAGAAAGTTAGTTTCTGAAATGATCAGAGAGACTGGGATTCAGACCATATCAGGGGTTTGAGGCCGTATCAGATTCTCAGTTCAGAGTTGGAGGTGGAAATCCAAGTAGGCTGTCTTCGATTCCAACCCATTCACCCTATGTAATCCTCATTTTATCTGACATCTCAACTTTTAGTTACCCCTCTGAAACCATTTTTGTTATGAAAAACCCTTAGTATTTCCTGTGTTATCTTGCCTTTACCTATTAGAACAGTAACTTGATAAATGCTTTTATTAAGAAAATCATTTATTTTTTGAGAGAGAGAGAAAGAGCAAGAGGGATTGGGGACAGGGGATGAAGGAGAGAGAGGGAGAGGGAGGGAGGGAGGGAGGAGGAGGAGGAGGAAGCGGAGGAGAGAGAGAGAGACAGAGAGAGAGAGAGACAGAGAGAATCTTAAGCAGGCTCCATGCTTAGCACTGAGCCCTATGTGGGGCTTGATCCCTCAACCCTGGGATCATGACCTGAGCTGAAACCAAGATTCAGTTGCCACCCAGGTGCCCCAAGAAAAGCATTTTCAAATTCTGATTTTATAGAAACTAAATATTTATCGATTACTTCAATGTTGCCACATTTTAGTGTTTTCTACCTGTGAGGTTCTTTAATGTTATAGATATATTTGAAGTATGCCAAAGTCATTGGGGTACAGCCATTTCTAACTAAGTGCAAGGTAAATCCTTGATTTAGTTTCCTCAGGTATCTTAATGTTGTCATTTATTTCTAGAGTTTACTTAAATAATGCTGAGATAGAACGTGAGAGACAATCTCTTGTTATTTAAACTACAACTTGGAAATATGTTTATAACATCTTTCTGACTCTTTCGTCATCAGGATGTCATCAAATAAATTATTACTCTTTTGAAAAGAACAAAAATGGTGTTTCTATATTAATCAGGATAGGCTAAGTTATGCTACATTAACAAGAAATTGTTAATCTCAAATCTTTTTTTGTTTTGTTTTAATTTGAGAGAAAGAGAGAGCGAGAGTGTGTGTACATGGATGTGAGTGGGGGAGGAGCAGAGAGAGAGGGAGAATCTTAAGCAGGTTCAGTGCTCAGCCTGGAGCCCAGCTTGGTGCTCGAGCTCATGACGTTAGATCATGAGCTGAAATCAAGAGTCAACCACTTAAGTAACTGAGCCACCCGGGTGCCAAAAGAAAGTTTCAAATCTTAATGACATTATAATGTTATAATATAAAGTTATAAAATAAAATGTTTCTTGCTCAATTGACATGTCCTTTGAAGTCCTACTCTGGGTTCTGATTGACATCACTTCCATCTATCTTATCTAGGCTTGACCTAGTGTGTTGCATCCTAAAAATGTGGCTCCATCTTGAAAACTGCGAGTCTACTAGGCAGAGGAAAAGAAAGCTCTGGAGAATCCCTTATCAGCTATTATATGCTTTGGCCTCCTCATAATTCATTTGTTGTAGCAATCACATTTACTCTTTTCCCTTCTTACGGCATTCTCATAATCCAACCTCAGGAGATATAGAAGGTGCCATCTTACCTTACCTCTTGAAAATGAAGAGCTGGAAATAGTTGGTAAACTATACTAAAGGTGAATTTAACAGAGTGTATTAACAATGTGGACACTATTGTTAAAATACAAACTCTGCCATATTTGAAAGATCTCATATCTTAAGCCTGCTTAAGATTTCTATCTTAAATGCCCTTCATTAGTTTTTTTTTTTTTTTTTAATATTTTGGGGCATGGGGAGAATTTGAAGCACTTTATTCTATAATGTTTCTTAATATTTTTCAATTTATTTCTGTTCTTATTTGTAATTTCTACAAATCTCTCCTATTTTATCTTATAAAATATTAAACTGTTAAACCTGATTATTTTCAAAGATATGTAACTGGATTTGTTTATAAACATTATGTATTCCTACATGTGTGATATTATTTTCTGTACAAATTTGTTGATTGAACTAGTATGAGAAAATAGGTTGTGATAAGATGTTGGTGTCTCATTAATATGTATGGTTGTTTTTCTTTTTTTTCTTTCACATTTTCCCATATATCTGGAGGTAAACATGTATCATGACTAAACTTCTTGTTTTTTGGTTGTGTAATTGTCAGATGTGATTGCTTTCTCTTCCTTTTTCACTGTATTCTATGAGCCAAGGTATAAACTTTGGAATATATTTGAAAAAAACTTGAATGAAACATTCTATGGGATTTTTAAGGAGATGAATGAGTTAAAATATGTGAACAAGCAACCCACGGGTAGAAAGCATTCTTCATGTTTATCAAGACTAATCTGCATATTCAGATTATCTGGGACAATATGTTTCTAAAACCTGATTATGTGTGTGTATATCTATATGCACATACATACACACACTAATATAAACTTTTAATGTTATTTTTAACTGAAATATTCAATGGAGTTAATGATATAAAATAGTATATACATCTTTTCTATGAGTATTTAAGTGTACTCTGCAATATGTGAAACAATTATGCTAATATATGCGCTAATATATTTAGAGTAATTAGATGCTGTAGAAAAGAAAGGAGACCTTCTGGTATATGTTAATCACTAGCTTTGCATTGATATATGATTAAAATTCCAGTTTACTTTTTCTTTAGCACTAATATATTGTATGTGGGTTTCATACATTTGAAATACTTAGAATTTTTAGAATGAGATATTTGGGTATATGGCATAGTTATACTTTGTAAGTATTTATTTGAGTTACTGCCAGAAGTACACAGAGTTTCCTTAAATTTACCATATATCCAAAGCCCTCAATAACATAAATACAGTACTATTATTTCATTTCACAATGTATTAGTTAAGAGTTCCAGCGTCAGGTATATCTAGACTCAGCTCCATCTTCTCCAAATATGAGCAGCTTGACACCAAATTATTTATTTAACCCATTTATTTTGCCCCATTTCGTGGGTCAGTTTCTACATTGAAGAAGAGGGATTACAGGGTTGTGGGGAAGAATAAGTGTGATTAGTTAATGTATGTGAAACACAATGCCTTGTGTATAGTAAGGCAGAGTGAACATTAGCTCCCATTCTTACTGTAAGACAGAATTGACAAACAGGCAAAATACTTACTACAAAATACTACAAATTCCTCAAAATGTCTAGAGTTGCATAAAACTTATATTTGCATTCCTAATGATTAGCCTGAAACTCTGGAATATTGGAAAGTACTTTTTGAATCAACTGTCAGATTAATTTATATTTGATATAACTTCGTGTCCTTATGTACTTTTCAATGTAGTAATTCTCAGTAAATATGTAACAATTGATCGCTATCAATGGCACACATACCAGAGTGGCTGCTATGATTTAGTCAAAATAACTAAATCAATGATGCTCAGCAAATGACTTAATGTCTCCATTTTCTTTTCTGAAAAATGAAGAGAATAATACATGCTGCATTAGGCAGGATTTATTTCAATTGTAAATGACAGAATCCCAACACAAAGCAGCTTAAACAAAGTGGTCTAGTAAACATTTTGAGGTAGCTGACTAAATCAAACGGAAAGCAGTTGGAACCAGGAATTATCTAACATCCCAAAGGGATGACACCACAGACACCATAATATTTCAACTTTCTCCACTCATTTGTCTCATTGTTGCGTCCCTCTCTTTTGCTGTAAATGGTTTCCTCCAAAGAGAGGACCGTAGGCAAACCAAGGCTTACAGCATCAATCCATTGTAAGCTCATAAAATATTTCTTTTGGGTGACAATAGTATAGTCAGGGAATGAATCAGTCTGATTTGGGGTACATGTCACTGATGAGCCAACTTGCTGTATTAAAAAATGTTTTCTTCACTACTATCTCTAATGCTAAATCTTCCTGAAACATACAAGCTCCCCCAAAAATAATGATTAAATTTAAAACTAATGGACTCCATTTAGGTTATATGACTTCAAGAGGAAAACAACAAAAAAAGAAGTGCAAAAGAAGACTTTTCTCAAGGTGCCGTAGTAGAATAGTGACAGGTGTGAAGCGGTGCTCAATAATTCTTTAGGATTATTGGAAAAATAAGATTGATTCTATGTTGAATCTTAGCCATTTACTTAGGGTCTCCTGCATGACAAGTAATGCAAATTGCTGCAAGTATAGTGATAGCAGAGCAGAATTCTTGCCTTCAGAAACCTACCGTCCGGGTGGGAGTGTGTAACTTCAGAGTTGCTGTGAGGAGATTTCCCAGCAAAAAAAGAATACATTATAATCATTTCATTTTTCATGAGACAAAAAGAAAAAAAAAACCATGTGTAGGTGATTGTCATCCTACTGATGCCTCCAGCTGGTTGCCAGAGATGGGACATTCACTCCAAAGTAACCCGCTTTGCTTAGCCCACTTTGCGAGTTGAAATGTTGCAGCAAGCTAAGATGGAGTAGAAATACCATTCAGCAGCTTCCTTCTCTGTCCTAGTATTTATTTCTCTCTTTCCATCTGGCAACAAGGGAAAATAAACAAAGGCAACAGCATCTGTTGCTCCTGCTGCTTTGAATTAAGCTGACTTAGTTTAATCAGTTTGCCCCTACAGAATCCATCAGCACACCTTTCCAGGTACGAGTCTGACCTTTGGTTTGACACTGCTGTTGGTTGAGTTTACCAGATTTTTTGTAAGACCTACAACAGAGATATTGCAATTAAAAAGTTAAAAAAGCTTAATAATCTTTGCTTCAGTTGTATACGTGCAGATATGCTTACGGTTTTTAAAGCACAAATCTCCACATTTGTATCTATATGTAAAGTACAAGTAATAAGCCTCTGATATTAAAAGCAATGGATTTCCTGGAGATTCATTTTAAATGATAGGCTTTTGAAGCTTTAGTGGTAGTTGTGGGGTGTTTCTCCTTGATAAGGAGATGGGATGTAAGAGAGATTACTAAATGATTTTGAATTTAGGGAATGCGCTGATTTTTATGCAGGTCTTGATATGCTCGAGCACACAAATACATCCCATAAATCTGTCTCAGTTCTCCGGAACTCAAGGGTAATGCATTTCTTCCTGAATTCTTGTAGTGATCAGCAAAACACACACACACACACACACACACACACACACACACACACACACACACACACACCTTAAAAATGCAGCCTTAACATGAAGAAAGAGATGTTATTCCTAATACATTAAACTAAAGTAAGAGGAAATCGGAGCAGTTTCTTTTCGTAAAATTGTCTCTAGGTATTTGAAATCTGTTCACATGATTGTAAAGCAACATTATGGCTTTAAAATGTTTAGAATGTCTGCCCTCTCTTTTGAAGTACTTAATTAGAAGAGAGTTTGATAAGAAAGGTGCTATGCAATTAAACTTGTGGACCATATTAACATTTAAATGAGAACAAGCATCAAGATATTTAGAATAAGAAGTTTAAGAGAATATTCTAGCAAAGGTCTGACAAAGAAAGAGCATTTAGGATCTATACTTATAAAGTTCAGATGCTAATTATCAGGTTCCTGCATAAAAATAGTTAGTAAATATTGCCAAAAAGATGTTCTAAATCTTAACCCTCATTTCCAAGAACTTCAAATTCAAACAGTATGTTTTGATCGTTAATGAACATAAAGTTTACCAAGTTAAAGGTTAAAACATACTACTGTTATAACTACCCATTTTCAGTAAATAGTTTTTTTTTTTTTAAATCCAACATTCTGTTACTTGCTACTGTTTTTTATAGCAACGAGCAGTTGTGTTTTGCTTAAACAACATTTGTGAAATGTCTTGTGCTGATACTTGGTAGAAATGGAAATATCAACATTGTTTATGTAGGTTTTTCAAGCCATAAATCAGTCAAAGGTACATTCTGTTCCACACTCTACCTATTAAGTATGAATGGGCTTTTCTTATTGGCGTGACATTTTACTTGACATTGTCAAATAACAAAGACAATAATACCCATTTAAAAGTAAAACAGAATGAAATGTTCATCGTTTTTGTCAAATAGAGAACAAATGATCCTTGTAAGAATAAAGCACTCTGCTACTCTCCAAATTGTCCAGCATTCAAAAGTGCATTTACCACAAGTCATTAAAGTAATTTTGTTAGGAGTGATTTTTTGTGTACTAGTGATTTTTTAAACTTTTTATTAAGAATGTGAAGTATTTTATTCTTCAAGAGACTTACTTGGTTATAAATCAAAGTCACTATTTTTTTTTAATTAAGTTGCCTTCAGAATTCTTTCCTTGCTTCTGAATATTTTCCTTTTTACAGATATCTGGAATAGAAGAAAGCTAAAATTGGCATTGTCTATGCAAGCCTCCCCCATTTTGTACATGAGGAGATTGAGTCTAAGTGAGATATAGGAACTTGAAAATACTCTAAGGCATGCCCAGTGTATAGGAAATGGAGACTGTGTGTCATATTATTTATTTATTATTTATTTTTGTCTTGCCAGGAACAAACACTAGTTCGGTCACCTGGAAATGAGGACCTGTAGGTGGCTAAAAATTCAGACTCATATAGGCTTGTCACTGAAGGGTGCTACCCAGTTGTGTAGATTTTGTCTGGATTGGCAACCCCCCTTGGCAGCTATAAAATAGGGATAGTAAGTCCATTTGAGATTGATGGGCATGTTGTACATATGTTTGTCATCAGTTTAACATTCCACAAATATACTCATTATCGTGCTAACGTTCCACATTTATTTGTTGAAGTCTACTGAGAAAGATATGAAAACATATCTCATTGCAACAAATTTTAAAAATCCCCAAATGATAAAGAATAATTTTCTAACTTCTAGGTTCATGAGGCCTTGTGCCAGAGTTGATTACTTCAGATTTTTATGAAACTGGAAGGGAAGCTTCAGAGATGGCCTGAAGTTTTTCTTAGGTTAGGGATATCCATCTCCACCTTGAGTACAGATTCAGATGTGATTAAAAAAATGAGAAGATGAACATATTTTTTGATCTTCATAGTTGTATATGGTGAACAAGAAATTTCCTAACATCTTTTAATAGAAATACTTAAATTAGTGTGATTGAGTACATATGAATAATTACTAGAAATGAGAGTAAATCAGACAAAAATGGGGTTGTCTTCATATACAAGTAAAGATGGTCACTTCTAGTGTGCTTCTGCATTTGACAGTTAACTGGTAGACTTTTACTTTATAGACTAGGAATCATATTTTAGTCTATCTACTGAATTTAATAATTAATTATATTTACTTGGTGATCATTAATTCCCTGAGAACAAATCACAGTTTTATTGTCTTCTGTGTACCTAAATCTTATAGTTTTCTATATATTGAAAAGTATATATATCAACTTTTAGAGAATTACATATATTCCAAAATTTATTGTAATAAAATTATGAATTCTAATTAATAGTTCTTTGTACATTAGAAAGGCATACGAAATCTAATGAAATATATTTAGAGCATACATAGAAAATTTTAAAAAATGTTTTCATGTGTTTATTTATTTCTGAGAGAGAGAGAGAACTGTCAGCACAGAGTTTGATGTGGGCTCGAACTTGTAAACCCTGAGATCATAACCTGAGCTGAAGTCAGAGGCTAAACTGACTGAACCATCCAGGAACCCCTAGAAATGTTTATAGCAATTTAATAATGGTCAACACATGCAGCCAATGATAATGTTAAGAATACTGGAAGTTATCCTATTTAATACAGAACATGGAAAAAAAAACTGAACAGCACTTTATTTATTTTTTTAATGTTTTTATTTATTTCTAGGAGAGAGAGAGAGAGAGACAGCATGAGCAGGGGAGGGTCAGAGAGAGAGGGAATCACAGACTCTGAAACAGTCTCCAGGCTCTGAGCTGGCTGTCAGCACAGAGCCCGACGTGGGGCTCGAACCCATGAACCGCGAGATCATGACCCAAGCAAAAGTCAGATGCTTAACCGACTAAGCCACCCAGGTGCCCCACTGAACAGCACTTTAGACCCTTGAACAACATGGGGGTTAAGGGCACCTACTGTTACATAGTCAAATATTTGTGTATAACTTTGAATCCCCCAGAACTTAACTACTAATAGCCTACTGTTGACTGGAAGCTTCAACAATAACAGAAACAATCAATTGTCACATATCGTGTATGTTGTATGTATATGCACTATATTCTTAAATAAGCTGGAGAAGAGAAAATGTTATTGAAAAGTTCATAAGAAGGAAAAAAATACATCAACAGTACTGTACTGTGTGTAAGTGGACTCATGTGGTTCAAACCTGTGTTTAAGGGTCACCTGTAGAATTTATTTTATAACTTATCTTTTAGAACTTCCTGCTCTTTATTTGGAAGAATACAAAGTATGTATGTGTATATATATATATATATATATATACACACACACACACACACACACACACACACACACATATACTTGCTTTGTAAGTATACAAAGTTGATTATCAGAGACTGTATTTGTATAGACGTAACTTTTACATGACAATTACAGTACATTTAGTCCCAATAGCTTCTATGTCCATTGTAATGTGCAATGAGAAATGATGTGACAGTGTAGGAACTCTGACGCAATATGTGTCATGCGTAAGGTCATTTTTGTTTTTCAAATTTGCTTATGACTTATGTAGAAAAAAATCCAGAATATCTACATTCCATTTCAAAAACTACTCTGAATGAATAAATAGGGTTTTAATATATACTGAATAGGTTTCTGTGTTTCCTTTTGGTGAGAAGAATGAGCAAATCTCCATAAAATGGGCTAATCAAACTCCTATGGAGCCACATCAATACTCGTTTTTGCAGCCTCTAAAATATAGATGGTTTAAGCAACTTTCAAATAAATATCAGAGTTGGTGTATTCCATGAGATAATAAGCAGGGTACATGACAGAGTGAGAAAGACCAAATACCAGGTAAGAATAGAACAATAGGAAAGGAGTTTAATGAGAGGAGACAGGAAGAATATTTACAAAAGACTTTGATTTTGTCAATTTTAAAATGTTTACTTTTAAAATTTTTTAATGTTTTATTTATTTCTGAAAGAGAGAGAGAGAGAGAGAGAGAGAGCAGGGGAGGGTCAGAGAAAGAGGGAGACACAGAATCTGAAGACAGGCTTCAGGCTTTGAGCTGTCAGCACAGAGCCCGACCCGGGGCTCGAATCCACCAACCATGAGATCATGACCTGAGCGGAAGTCGGATGCTCAACCGACTGAACCACCTAGGCGCCCCTAAAATGTTTATTGTAAAAAAGTATCAAACACACACAAGAATGTGAAACAACTATTCAGATCTTGCCTCACCCATTCCTTTTCTAATATGTTGTCCAGTACCCTAAAGTAACTGCAAGATCATGCATCATTTCACCCATTCATCTGAAGGTATGTATATCTCCCCAAATAGCAGACAGTTTCTTACATATTCACAAGAATAACTACCAATTTTAACAATACTTTCTTGCTATTGTCTACTATCTAACCATATTTAGCATTGTTTACAAAACTCAAAATGTGAGACAAATCCTTAAATTGCATTTTATTTTATGCCTCTTTTTTTTAAGCCTACAGCCCCTTGTTGCATTTTTTTAAATATGTCATTAACTCATTGAGTACTTTGTTTCAGTTATTTGTAAGATGTTACAGTTTTTGGTTTTAACTCATTGCTTTTTCTTTTATATATATATATAAATATAGATATATTTATATCTATCTATATAGATATATAGATCTATCTATATAGATATTTCTAGGAGAGAGAGAGAGAGAGACAGCATGAGCAGGGGAGGGTCAGAGAGAGAGGGAGTCACAGACTCTGAAATAGGCTCCAAGCTCTGAGCTGGCTGTCAGCACAGAGCCCGATGCGGGGCTCAAACCCACGAACCGCGAGATCATAACCTAAGCGAAAGTCGGACGCTTAACCGACTAAGCCACCCAGGGGCCCCTACTCATTGCTTTTCCATGGTGTCATTTAACTTTTTCCTTTTGGATTTCCTATAGAGGAAGGTACCTATAAAGATTTAATAGATTTGGTTTCAACTTTCTTTACCTAACGCTATTGATTGGTAATGTTGATTATTTCATGTTACATTACATTAGGCAGCAAAATGTAATGAGCATATCTCATTGCACCACTTTTAGTGATACTAAGATTAAACAGTAGGTCAGACCATTACATCCTGAGCCCTCATTGTAAAATTCCTCATCAATCCTTTATCTAATGGCTTTATTCTCTAAAGAACATTGCTTGAAACATTTACTTCACATTTATTACCTGATTTTTTTTTTCTTTCTTTAAAGATTAACTTTAAGGGGTATCTGGGTGGCTCTGTTGGTTGAACATTCTCTTGATTTTTGGCTCAGGTCATGATTTCAGGATTGTGAGATTAAGCCCTGTATCAGGTTCCTTGTTGGGCAGGGAGCCTACTTAAGATTTTTCACTCTCCCCATCTGTTGCCTGTGCTCTCTCTCTCTCTCTCTCTTAAAAAAAAAATGAATTTTTATACTCACAGGTATCTAATTTTTTAGACTTCAAAACAGTTTACATAGAAAATGTAGGTAGGGTGCCTGGATGGCTCAGTCAGTTAAGTGTCTGACTCTTGACTTCAGCTCAGGTCATGATCTTACAGTTTGTAAGTTTGAGCCCTGTGTCAGGGTCTGCACTGACAGCACAGAGCCTGCTTGGGATTCTCCCTCTCTCCCTTTCTCTATCTGCCCCTCTACCACCTACTCTCTCTGTCTCTTTCCCTCTCTTTCTCAAAATGAATAAATAAACTTTAAAAAAAGAGTAGGATAAATGCTGACTTCTTTCCATTGTCTTTTTCCCCCAATCTCTTTTATGTGAGTATCAATTTGAAGTTAAGGTTTTTTATTTCTTGTTTTAATTTCAGTATATGCTAATTCACTGTAGTTATTATTTTTTTCCAATGATCAAATTGTTCCATCTATGGCCATATGGAAGAGTTATTTTTATAGATTACTGTGGTGTCATTTTCATTTTTATCTTATTTATTATTTCTCAGCTTTATTGAGGTACAGGTGATGTTTAGCAAACTGTGCATATGTAGAGTGTAAATCAGATAACTTTCCAGACATATATGCACCCACAAAATCATCATCATAATCAAAAGGATGAACATAATAATCACTCCCAAAGTTTTTTTTTTTTTTTTTCCTTTGTATAATCTCTTCTTCCAGGTCTTGTCACTAGACCCCCTCAGCTGTCTCTCCACTTTGCCAGCCAACTACTGATCGATTTTGTCTCTTCAGTGTTGCCTTTTAGAGAATTTAATGTGGGGGCACCTGGGTGGCTCAGTCGGTTAAGCGTCTGACTTCGGCTCAGGTCATGATCGCATGGTTTGTGGGTTTGAGCCCCACATCGGGTTCTGTGCTGACAGCTCAGAGCCTGGAGCCTGTTTCAGATTATGTGTCTCCCTCTCTCTCTGCCCCTCCTCCACTCGTGTTCTGTCTCTCTCTGTCTCAAAAATAAATTAAAAAAAATAGAGAATTTAATGTAATTGAAGTCGTATCATAGATTTTTTTTGTGTTTGACTTCTACTTAGCATGTGGGTTTTGAGATTGGTCCATGTTGTTGTGTCTGTTGATATTTTTTATTGCTGGGGAATGTTCCATTGGGCGGGTATAAAATGTTTCTCTATCTCTTCTCCAGCCAATTAACATTTAGGTTATTTTCAGTTTCTGGCTGCTAGAAATAAAGCTGCTGAGAACATCTGTGTGCAACATTTTGTTTGAGCACATGCTTTCATTTTCTTTGCATAAATACCTAGAGGTGGAATTGCTAGCTTATATAGTACATGCCTGTTTAACTTTTCAGAAACTGCCAAACTGTTTTCCACAGAGATTGAACAGTATTGCATTACCACTATCAGCACAGGAGAGTTACAGTTCCTCAACATCCTTGCAAACAATTGTTATAGTCATGTTGTTTTAGGTTTAGGCATTCTCATAGGTATATACCATGTGGTTGTGGTTTTAATTTGCATTTCCCTAATGACTGATGTTTTTCAGTACTTTTCATGTGCTTATTTGCCATCTGTATTTCTTCTTTGGTGAAGTCCATGTTCAAATATTCAGCTAATTTTTTATTGTCTTGCTGATATTCTTAATTGTGTTTTGAGAATTCTTTAAATTCTGAAATCTAGACCTTTGTCAGATATATCCATTGCAATTATTTTCTCCCAATATACTACTTGTCTTTTCATTCTCTAAAAAGTGTCCTTCTAAGAACAGGAGGTTGGGGTGCCTGAAGTAGCTCATTTGGTCAAGCATCTGACTTAGCCTCAGGTCACGATCTTGCAGTGTATAAGTGTGAGACCCCCATCAGGTTCTGTGCTGACAGCTTAGACCCTGGGGCTGCTTCACATTCTGTGTCTCACTCTCTCTGCCCTGCTCACATTGTGTCTCTCTCTCTCTCTCAAAAATGAAATAAACATTAAATAAAAGAACAGGAGTTTTTCTTTTATTTTGATGAATTCAAATTCATTACTGTGTTCTCTTATAGGTCATGTTCTTGGAATTATAGCTAAGAAATATTTCCATATCAAGATGACAGAATTTTTCTTTTATGTTTTATTCTACAAGTTTTATAATCTTAAGTTTTATGTTTGTTATCTATATGAAATTAAACTTTTATAAATGGTGCAAATTATAGATTGAAAGCTTTTTAAATGGATATTTACATTCCAGTATCATTTGTAAAAAGATTCCCTTTTTTACCAATTTGCCATTATATCTTTGTTGCAAATCAGTGATCAGTATATATATGAATCAATTTTTGGACTATTTTATTCCGTTTATCTGCTTGTCTGTCTTACACTATTACTACTCTGTGTTGATTATAGTAACTTTATTATACTTCTTGAAACCATCCAGTGTTAGTTTTCCAACTTTACTCTTTTTCAATATTGTATTGGCTGTTCTAAGTCCTTTCCATCCCCCTCATGTACACATATATATATGAATCAATTTGCCACTCTTTATTTATATATAAATGAATATTATATTCATATATATATGAATTTATATTCATATTATATTCATATATATATGAATTTATATTCATATAATATTCATATATAATGAATTTATATATATGAATATATATGTATATATATATATATATATATATATATGAATCAATTTGCCACTCTTTGTTTTTAAAAGAGTCTACTGAGATTTTTTTTTAAATATTTATTTGTTTTTGAGGGGGCTAGGAGCAGAGAGAGAGGGAAACAGAAAGTCCCACACACAAGCCTATGAGATTTTAATTGGTATGTTTACTTTTCTTAAAATTATGTTTAATGTTTTATTTATTTCTGAGAGAGAGACAGCATGAGGAGGGGAGGGTCAGAGAGCAAGGGAGATACAGAATCTGAAACAGGCTCCAGGCTCTGAGCTAGCTGTCAGCACAGAGCCTGACAACCCACGAACCATGAGATCATGATCTGAGGCTGAAGTTGGGTGCTTAACCAACTGAGCTACCCAGGCGCCCCTACTTTTTTATGTTTATTTATTTTCAAGAGAGAGATAGAGAGGGAAATGTGAGTGGGAGAGGGGAAGAGAGAGAAGGAGATACGGAATCTAAAGCAGGATCCAGGCTCTGAGCTGTCAGCACAGAGCCCAATGCGGGGCTTGAAATCATGAACCACCATGATGACCTGAGCCGAAGTAGGAGACTTACCCA
Organism: Proteles cristata cristata; assembly: GCA_017311185.1. Taxonomy (NCBI): domain Eukaryota; kingdom Metazoa; phylum Chordata; class Mammalia; order Carnivora; family Hyaenidae; genus Proteles; species Proteles cristata. The sequence continues at coordinate 221,767 of JAESUZ010000616.1, forward strand.
ACTGAACCACCCACGTGCCCCAGGATTTTATCAAAGCTATAGATCAGTTTGGGGTAAACTGACATTTTAATGACATGAGTCTTCTTACCTATGGACATGGTATATTATTTCTTCATTTATTTGTGGCTTTTTAAAATTCTCTCAGCAGGGGTGCCTTGGTGGCTTAGTCGGTTAAGCGTCCGACTTTCGCTTAGGTCATGATCTCCCGGTTCGGGTTTGAGCCCCGCATCGGGCACTGTGCTGACTGCCAGCTCAGAGCCTGGAGCCTGTTTCAGTCTGTGACTCTCTTTCTCTCTCTGACCCTCCCCTGCTCATGCTGTTTCTCTCTCTCTCTCCTAGAAATAAATAAAAAAACATTAAAAAAATTTAAAATTCTCTCAGCAATATTTTGTAGATATCAGTGTATAGGCCTTTTATAACTTCTGTCAGATTTCCATCAAAGTGGTTCATATTTTTGATGCAGTAGTAAATAGTAATGTTATGTCAATATTTGCTTATTTGATGCTAGTATATAAAACTAAAATTTATTTCACTATATTGAGTTACTACTCTTTAAAATTGCTAACATCATTTATTAGTTTTGGTAGCAGTTACAGATTCCACCAGCTTTCTTCATAGTTTTACTTCTTCCTTTATATTTTGGATGTCTTTTTCTTCTTTTTCTTGCCTTATTACAGTGACTAAAGTCTTTAGTACAATATTTAATAGAGTGGTAAGATTTAAGTTACTGATTTTATATTTCTGATCTTTGAGGAAAGCATTATTGTTTCTCACCTTTAAGCATGATGTCAATACTAAGGTTTTTTTGTAGATATATTTTTGCAGGTTTCGGAGGTTCCTAAATATCTCTGGTCTGCCTACAGTTGTCAAGTGATTTTTCTTTTTCTTTTTTTTTTTAATTTTTTTTAATGTTTTATTTATTTCTAGGAAAGAGAGAGAGAGAGAGAGCATGAGCAGGGGAGGGTCAGAGAGAGAGGGAGTGACAGACTCTGAAACAGGCTCCAGACTCTGAGCTGGCACTCAGCACAGAGCCCGACACGGGGCTCAAACCCACGAACCGCGAGATCATGACCTAAGCGAAAGTCGGATGCTTAACCGACTAAGCCACCCAGGCGCCCCAAGTGATTTTTCTACAAATAGTGATGTACTGTTTATTTTTAAAAATAAAGCAAGTGTGTACATGTATGAATATAATTCTTTGCATCCTATGCTGTGCCTTGTGTCTTCATCTAAGCATATATCCACATGACTGAAAGACATCTTATTCCTTTTTACAGCTGTATGTTGTCCAATATGTGGTTGTACTCATAAGTCAATTTCTTATTGATAGTTTTATGGATTGTTTTAAATTTTTGATATTACTAAAAATGCCTTCATGAATACCATTTTGCCTAATTATTTGTATTTCTTCCAGGGTGTCTTTGGAATAGATTCTCTCAAGTGTGACTGATAACTCAAAGGTATGTAATGTCAATGGAATGTTTTTACGTATTGTATTTTCAGGAATGACATAGATTAATGCTTATTTATTTTTTTGTCTGTGATATATATTACAAATATATTTTCAAGTTTGTTACCATTATGTTTACTTTGCTTATAGTGTCTTTGGCTATGTGGTCGATTTTATTGTTTTTCTCTTTCATTGGGTTTATAATCTGAAGGATACTTCGTAGGAGTATTTTTTCTTTAGATCTATATTGAAAAGAAATGCATTCTTGTTTTCTTCATATATCCCTGTACTCTGTATTGTTGTCGTGTTATTATTATTATTATTATTATTATTATTATCTTTCCATTTATGCCTCTTAATCATTTAGAATTTGTCCTTTAGCTGATGTTTTTGTTGGTCTTTTGGGACTTAACAACAGACTCCTGAGAGTCTGAAATAATAGCTTATATATATATACATATATATATATATATATAACTTCTATAAAATGACCAGCTAGTACTATGAGTTTATGTATCTGTCCTATTACAATGCTCATTAACAAACAGACAAAAACAGCTGTCCGGAAAGGATCTTCAGAATATTAGAAACAAAACAATAACAAAAACCCCTTCTCAATGTCATTTGACTTTTTAATTTTGTGAATAGAATATATTTGGGTTCCTTTGATAGTTATATATCACCTGTAGGAGGTTTAAAAAGCATATTTTCACCAACAGATCTTAGAGTTAATTCAAGAAATCTGAGGCTAACTTGAATTCCCTTAATATTTAAAATAAATCTTGCTAAAATAACAAGAGATAGAGTTATGATTGATCAATGTTATTTGAACTCCTCATTAGACTGAGTATTCTGAATTAATTGTGAACACTTTAAAATCAAATTCTGTAATTGTGGTTCTCCTGGTAACCTAGAGAAGCAAAATATTAATTTCTTTAGGCTATCACAATAATAGAAGATTTTAAAAACAAAATATTAATCCCCTACTTTGCTTTATCTCCCTTTAAAAGCATTTCTGGCTTCCTCTGTAATGTCAATTATCAATAGACTAATTAAAACATAGTCACACATTCTATTTCCCAATGTTTATATTATAAAGGTCAACAAAATGGCAAAAAGACTTTAACTGTCGTATTTATTTTTAAATTGCTGAGAAATAATGATACCATACTCTGCATTCTATCTAAGTAATTTAGCAATTCTCTAAGCAGCACTCAAACAGGGCGGGAGAAGGATGGTATCTTTTCTGGGAAGCCTTTCTTTTCTGTCTCAAATTCAATTGAATTAACCCCTATGGAACTTATCGAAGACAGGAATTAAGAGGAAAATGTTAGCAATGAAATGAATGTGCCCATCTGACTCTGCCTCTTTCAAAATGAAGTGGCTCTGTGGAAACAATATTACTGACATGTTGTTTGGTGGAATAAATTAAAGATAAGGTAAAGTAAAATACAAAAAGGGCCTAAGCTATCTAAAAAGTGGCATAATTAATATTAGTTGAGTTGGGTTGAGCCTGTTATTGGTGACTTTATGGAAACTATATGCTAATATTTGTATTAAGTGAAGTGTATTCTTTTGTCATTTTTTGGTGGTTGTTGTTAATGTTAAAAAACAGGCAAAAGCTTCAGATTGCATGTGTATCTTTCTAATGTATAAATAGGCCATCGAACATAATTAAATTGTCATAAAATGACATCTGAAGTGTAGGTTTTTGTGTAATTTTCCGTGTCCAAAACCAAATTTAATTTATATTTTGTTCTACTGTCAGACTGTATCTATTTTAACAAACTGCCCATTTATGTAATTCTGTTTGTAAAAATGTAAAAACAAACAAACAAAAAAAAACCCCAACAAAACAAAATGAAACAAAACCTTGACTTTTTACTATGATACCCATAATCTAATCAAAACCTGGGCCTTCCTCAATATCATTTGATTCAGTCTCTGGGCAGCTTTACTTTTAGTATTTGTAATTTCTTACTCACAGTAATGAGATAACTTTACCTATATCCCTATCCAAAAACACTTTTATAATCCATAATCCTTTAAAGGATTATGGCCATTTTGCACTTTCTTTTTTTTACTTTATTAAGAAATTATTAACAATTATAATTGTATGTATTTAAAGTGAACTTGATAATTTGATAAACATATATTGCAGAATAATTACTAGGATTAAGGTAACATATCCATCACTTCACATAGTTAATTTTCTTCTGTGTGTGTGCTTGGAAAGCTTAAGATCTATAGATCTATTCTCAGCAACTTTAAAAAACAATGTTAATTTTTGAGAGAGAGAGAGAGACAGAGAGCATGAGTGGGAGGAGGGGCAGAAAGCAAGAGAGACGCAGAATCCAGAGCAAGCTTCAGGCTCTAAACTGTCAGCACAGAGCCCAATGTGGGGCTTGAACCCATGAGCCATGAGATCATGACCTGAGCCAGAGTCGAGTGCTCAACTCATTGCACCACCAGGCTCTCCTCTCAGCAACTTTTAAGTGATATAATACTGTATTATTAATGACAAATTACATGCTGTATATTAAATCCTCAGAATTTATTGTTAAAACTGAACATTTTTACCCTTATCCTAAATCGCCCATTTCTTCCATCCTCTGTTTCTATTTAATCCCCTGGCATCCACTGTTTCTGTGAATTTGGCTTTTGTTTTTAAGATTCCACATATAAATCATGCGATATGGTATGTTTTTCTCTGTCTGGCTTATTTCACTTACCATAGTGACTTCCATGTTTTCACAAATGGGTGGAATGTCCTTATTTTCTGTGGTCAAATAATATTTCATTGTGTATATATACTCTCTTCTTTATTTAATTCATCCATTAAAAAAAAAAGTAAGTTGTTCCCAGATCTTGCCTGTGGTTGTTTGGAAGATACTTGATGTGGTATCAATCTTCTTAAATTTAAGACTTGTTTTGTGACCAAACATAATCTATCCTGGAGAATGTTTCATGAACACTGGGGAAGAATGTATATTCTGCTGCTGTTAATGGAATGTTTTGTATATGTCTCTCAGGGTCATTTTGTCTAAAGTAAAATTCATGTCCTTTATTTCCTTATTGATTTTCTGTCTGGGTGATCTAACCATGGTTGAAAATGAGGTATTGAAATCTTCTACTATTCTTGCATTGTAGTCTATGTCTGCCTTTCGATAGGCTGAATATTTTTGAATATATTTAGGTGCTCCGTATTGGGTGTATGTGTGTATATGTGTGTGTGTGTGTATACACACATATATACACATATATGTATACATATATATACACACACATATGTGTGTGTGTGTGTGTGTATAATCAAAATCATCAAAAAGGTTCTACAATTACATTGTAGTATCTTTATCTAATAACCTAATTTTTCTTGTTATAGCTTTTCCTCAATGTGTATTTGTCCGATATAAGTACACCTGCTACACAGATAGCATATCCTTTTGATATTGCAGCCGCTCTATGGTTTTTCAATTTGAGACTTTAAACCATTTATATTTAGAGTAATTATTACAAGTAAGAACTTACTATTATCATTTTGTTAAGTGCTTTTTGATTGGTTTGTAGCTTCTTGGTCCTTACTTCTTCTCTTGCTGTCTTTTCTTTGTATATTGATGATGTTTTTGTAATGATATGTTCTGATTCTTTTCCTTTTATGATTTGTGTATCTAATATATGTTTTGCTAGTGATTACCATGGGGATTTAATAATAAATCTTTTTTACAGCTTAACTTCAACTGCAGAAATATGTTCTATTTACTTGTGTACCCCCCAATTTTATGTTGTTGGTATCACCATTTACGTTGTTTTATGTTATGTATACATTAATAGAATACAGTAAAATCTTGGTTTGCAAGAATAATTTGTTCTGAAAATATACTTGTATTCCAAAGCACTCATATATCAAAGTGAAGTTTAAGAACCATTGGCTCAGTTGCGATCATGTGATGTTGAGCATGACATAGTACTTGTATTGCAAGATATCACTCATATGTCAAGTTAAAATTTATTAGAAAAGCTTACTCATCTTGTGTAACACTTACAGAACAAGTTACTTGCAATCCAAGGTTTTGCTATATTATAGCTACACATTTTTTAAAACATTTTTCTCTCTTAACCAATATACTAGAGTTTGAAGTTTAAAATGTGTTATACATACTTATGTATCCATTGTCCCATTTTACTGCAACCAAATTTGGTGAATATGATTGTCAGACTCAAAAAATTTTGCATGCCAGGGCTTATTGGTGGCTCAGTCAGTTGAGCCTCTCACTTTGACTCAGGTCATGATCACACTGCTTGTGGATTCGAGCTCCGCACCCACTTTGTGCTGACAGCTCAGAGCCTGGAGCCTGCATTAGATTCTGTGTCTTCCCTCGGTCTCTGTCTCTCCCATGCTCATGCTCTCTCTCTGTTTCCCAATAACAAATAAATGGTAAAAAAATTAATAAAAAAAATTCTGCATGCCAAAATGAAATTATTTGTCTAAAACTGAACTGAAAATCCTGGCCAAAAACTATTTCATCTCTTGAACCCCCAAACTTATTCAAAGTTTCTATCTAAACTTTAGTGATGCAATAGTTTTTAAATGCTGGTTCTGTCCTGTTAGGTTCTCTTTTTCCAAAGCACCCACCCCTGTCTCTGTGATATTATCTCCTTTTGCTCCAGTTGATCTGGGAAAAGCTGATGATTTTATTACACATTCTTCTCTACAATATGACTTATGAGTCCTTTAGACTTTAAACTGTGATATATACAACTAAGCCTTTAGCATTTGCAAAATCTTTTCCTGTTACAAGCCCCTGGTTCTTAAAATTAGGAAACATGGCTTTCAGATTGCTTTTTGCTACAGATTTATAGATGTCTACTGCAATATTGGTACTCCAAGGAATTTCTCTCATTAAGACAAGCAGTGATCTGCCAGTTGCCAAATCCTATGCATATGTTCAGTCCTTATTTTATCTGACCTCCTTGGCCTTTGGCACCATTAATGACTCTGTGCTTAAATTTACTCCTCCCAGGATATCTGTGAAAATGTTCATTCTAGATTCTTCTCCTATCTCCACAGACCACTTATTATAACTTTCCCTTTCAATCTGTACACTCTGTATTGGTGTCTGAAAGGGATCTATTTGGACTTCTTATTTCAGCTGTCATTTGATATACTGAAAATGCTGATACCTAGATTTCCAGCACAGACTCCTTGGAATTCCTCTGTGGAAACACAGTAGATGGCTATTGTTCTTTTTTTTTTTTTTAATAAATTTTTTTAGTTGTTTGTTTTGTTTTATTTTTGGATTTCTTGTCCCACTCAGGCATGGGCAGTGCTGTATCTGATATGATCTGGCTCTGCTACCTGTCCAAACTTATGTCCTGTCCTTTTTCCTATCTAAATTACGGTTAAACAACACCAAACTCCTTTCGGTCTCTGAAAATGTCCCATTCTTTCACTTCTTCATGTTTTTCCACAAACTGCTTCAGTTGTTTGTAATGCCTTACCTACCACTACTTACTACTGGGCATAATAGTATTTATCCTGTAATACTTAATTCTGATGCTTCTTCCTTTATGAAACCTTCATAGACTTCCTTAGTCAAATTAAGTATTTCTTTCCTTAAGCTTCCTCTTTCTATGTTGCATATTATCATTGGTGTAGCAATTATTATATTGTTTTATAATTGTTTGCTTTCATATTTGTTTCTGTACCAGATTCAGAGGTCACTTAGGGTGGCCATAATACCTTTATTTTGATATTTCTAAAATCAAACATCATGAACTAAATCGGATAGGTAGTTAATACATGCTGGCTAAATGAATGAGCAGTATTTAATTCATGTGGCCTGTTTTACATATTGGACAAAATGTACATTGACTTGTTCATTTGTGTTGTGCTTTCACTCTATGTCATTCCCTATGAGTAGAGATGAACTAGTTTTTCTTACTCGTTGAACACCCATAATAGATAGGGTATTGCTTCCAATCAGTCGCTGATTATGGATAGATGATGAATTATTTATTGGAACTATGTTTGGTAACAGATCTTTGCAGCATTACTTCAGTTTAGGGATACAACTGGTTCACTTCCAAGAAGGGAATAATTAAAAGCCTGCACATATAGGCTTGGCTGATCTGCTCCTAATCTGATCTATCCATGTGTTAGCAAAATTGAAAATAACAAAGTACGAAGAGTTTATATTGACAGTTTTGATTATTAAAACATTATTAATTTTAAACTCATTTTTAATTTTAAAAACTATTAATCTATATTGCTAAGACCTTAGTATTCAAGAATGTGTCATCTGTTATGTAAGAAGGCATGGGTCTCATCAGAAATAATTGATTCAGAAAAAATAGGTATAGCTTAATGTCTTGGAAATAATAGAGTTTCTCAAACAATAACATTTTAAAGATATATTAGTGTATATATTAGAAGATGAATTTTGGAAATATATATCTAACTCAAACTCTTATGTTTATCAATAAATATGCACAATATACTAAAGTATTTTAGAAGTATGAATATAGAAATAGACATGCTGATAGAAATGGAGAAGTATTCTTAAGGACTCAGTTCAAACTTCCTAAATATCATAGTAGTGCTTTGATTAGCAGGGTTTTTAGTTGACTTTTTGTTTGTTATTTATGTAAAGTGGGGAAAAGTACTTATAAAAAATATCTTTTTTAACAATCTTGCTAAATTGTTTAATCTTTACTTTTATAATTTTATCAGTTTTTATCCCTTTCACAAATCCTAATAGAACTAAAAATGATTTCAGAAATATTAAAGCAGATATCACAATATATTAAAACATATATCACAACTAGTTTATGTGGTAAATAAATACATTAAATCAGAAGTTAGAAAGTTACAACTGAAAATAGGAAAGGAAAATGCATTAACTGGGATCATGAATTTGTTTTTACTGTGAATTCTAATAATGTATTGCTAAAATTGATGGTAGTCAGGGAAAGGATAATCTGTCCGGGACTGGGGAGAGAATATGCTGTCCAGGCGAAGTGTGGAGAAGCCACAGTGGGATGGAACAATTGGGTTTCTGAGCTGAATGAACACACTGTGGGATATCAGTTAAAGGAATATGGTAATAGTCCACACAGAAGGCCCAGGGTCAAAAGCAAACATATTTTATCCAAGAACTTTCACTCTGGGACGCCTTTGGAATTTTATAGACCGTGATGGACTAGAGAAGTTTAGTTCATTTTATTTATCCTTAAATTTATTTTGTTTTTATCATCATTAATATTATTAATATATAAAAGAGCCAATGCATCTAAATAAGCATATGATGGTGCAAGCCAATGTAGAGTTCTGTTTGCTTATATTCCAGAAATCTCAGAGAGGACAAACATTTTTCCTTTTCCTACCCAGAGGAGGTTTCTTCCCAGATCTTCTATCATGCCTGTAGTTGTCAAGACTCGTTTCTGATGACCTTTCACCCCTCCTTTGTGTCCTCATTCTCATTATCCCTCTTTCCTCTCTTCCTTGCCCCTTGTGCTCCATTTGCCTCTCCTCATCGTTTCCTTGCCTTTCTCTGCCCTGATTCGTGCTACTGAAGACTGACCTTTACAGACCAGTCAACCAGGTTCTCTAGTTCTTGATTTCCAGATAGATTTTACCAGTGGGAGGCATGGGCAGGAGATCATAATGTGGGAAGGAAGAGACTGTGTATACGTTCCACTAGTCGGCTTTCTTCATTGAGCCACTGTGGTTGCATTCCAGAGTACCATATCTTTTCTGGAACCTCTGTACTGTGGTTCTAGCTTCCTCTGGATTCCGGCAACAGCCCTCCCTCTGTTTACCTCTTTAGTTCTAGAGCTGGTAAGTTTTCTTCAGCTGATTTTTATTCCTTTAACTTCTCTTTGCCTCTGGGTTCAAATCCCCTTCATTAAACTGTTTTCAGTTAACCCCTGACTGTGACATTTATTTTTTCCTGTCAAGGTAGTTAGTGGCTGATATAATTTCCCCAACTTCACATGTGGGTACTAATTTTGGATTTCCTGGAACTGGTATACCTTGCCTGGCTATGACTGTGCTGCCCTCCCCCATTTGTTCTTTTTTTAAATTTTTATTTAATTCTAGTTAGTTAACATATGGTGTAATATTGGTTTCAGCAGTAGCATTTAGTGATTCATCACTTACATACAGCGCCCAGTGCTCATCACAAATGTCCTGCTTAATATCCATCACCTATTTAGCCCCTCCCCCCCCCCAGCAATCCTCAGTTTGTTCCCTATAGTTAAGAGACTCCTTTGGTTTGCCTCCTCTTCTCTCTTTTTTCCCCCTTCCTCTATGTTTATCTGTTTTGTTTCTTAACTTCTGCATATGAATGAAATCATAATGTATTTGTCTTTCTCTGAATAATTTTGCTTAGCATAATGCTGTCTAACTCCATCCTTGTCATTGTAAATGGCAAGATTTCATTCTTTTTTAAAGTTTTTTTAATGTTTTATTTATTTCTGAGAGAGAGGCACAGCGTGAGCAAGGGAGGGTCAGAGAGAGAGGGAGATACAGAATCTGAAACAGGCTGTAGGGTCTGAGCTAGCAGTCAGCACAGAGCCCGACGCGGGGCTTGAACCCACAACCGCGAGATCATGACCTGAGCCGAAGCCAGGCGTTTAACCGACTGAGCCACCCAGGCGCCCCTGGCAAGATTTCATTCTTTGTTACGGCTGAGTAATATTCCATGGCATTTATATACCATATCTTCTTTATCCATTCATCAGTCAATGGACATTTGGGTTCTTTCCATAATTTGGCTATTGTTGATAATGCTACTATAAACACAAAGTTCAGTTCTTTTTAAAAAATACACATGCTCCCCAAATTGTCTTCCTGTTAACGTTTCTCAATAAACTTCCCCCTTGGTTTTAGAAACCTTTGTTGTTTTGTGTTGGTTTGGTTTTACAAATGTTAATGTAGGGATGGCTCTTATTGAAGAGTCCAAAACATAATTCATTATGTGGGAGAAAGTTTATCAAAAAACTCTTAAAACTCTCATTATCAGAATATGCTTAGATGCTTAGAAAAGTATAGTGAATCCCATAAACAACGATGTGCGAATGCAGTTACGAGTATTATCCTTTCATTTGAAACCTATGGCTGGCTGGATTTTCCAACATGCTTATTTTAAAAAGTTGAAATTCAGCAAAGTGTAAGCAATGATCAGTTTTGTCATTCTTTCACCCTAAAGCATGAATCACCTAACCACACATATTTAATACTTACTCCCTGTTCAGCAGCACCTAGAGCAGCACTAAGTCAGGGATCTCTGCCAGCTCTGAATCTCACGGTGTGAAGTTGCCCTTCCATCGTCCCAGTCCTTTGTCACATTCTTTTTTTTTTTTTTTTTTTTACAAATAGTTTATTGTCAAATTAGTTTCCACATAACACCCAGTGCTCATCCCCACAAGTGCCCTCCTCCATGCCCACCCCTCCTCCCCCACATCCACCAGTCCTCAGTTTTTGTCAGCATTCAAGAGTCTCTCATGGTTTGCCTCTCCCTTTCCCCCACCATTTCCGCCCTTCTTCTCCCCCTTGGTTCTCTGTTAAGTTCCTCCTAATCCTCCTATACGTGCACACATATGATATTTGTCCTTCTCTGCCTGACATTTCGCTCAGCATAACACCCTCAAGGTCCATCCATGTTGCTACACATGGCCAGATTTCATTGTTTCTCATTGCCATGTAGTATTCCATGGTATAGATAAACCACATCTTCTTGATCCATTCATCTGTTGATGGACATTTAGGCTCTTTCCATGTTTTAGCTATTGTGGAGAGTGCTGCTATAAACATTGGGGTACATGTGCTCCTATGCCTCAGCATTTCTGTATCCCTTGGGTAAATTCCTAGCAGTGCTGTTGCTGGGTCATAGGGGAGTTCTATTGTTAACTTTTTGAGGAACCTCCACACTGTTTTCCAGAGGGGCTGCACCAGTTTACATTCCCACCAACAGTGTAGGAGGGTGCCCGTTTCTCCACATCCTCGCCAGCATCTAGAGTTCTCTGATTGGCTCATTTAGCCACTCTGACTGGCGTGAGGTGGTATCTCAGTGTGGTTTTGATTTGTATTTCCCTGATGAGGAGTGATGCTGAGCATCGTTTCATGTGTCTGTTGGCCATCTGGATGTCCTCTTTGGAGAAGTGTCTGTTCATATCTTCTGCCCATTTCTTCACTGGGTTGTTTGTTTTTCGAGCGTGTAGTTTGGTGAGTTCCTTGTAGATTCTGGATATCAACCCTTTATCTGATATGTCATTTGCAACTATCTTTTCCCATTCCGTTGGTTGCCTCTTAGTTTTGTGGGTTGTTTCCTTGACTGTGCAGAAGCTTTTAATCTTGATGAGGTCCCAACAGTTTATTTTTGCTCTTGATTCCCTTGCTTTTGGGGATGTGTCAAGTAAAGTTCCTGCGGTGGAGGTCAAGGAGGTTGTTTCCTGCTTTCTCCTCTAGGGTGTTGATAGTTTCCTGTCTCACGTTCAGGTCCTTTATCCATTTGAGTTTATTTTTGTGCATGGTGTGAGAAAATGATCTAGTTTCATTCTTCTGCATGTTGCTGTCCAGTTCTCCCAACACCATCTGTTAAAAAGGCTGTCTTTTTTCCATCAGATATTCTTTCCTGCTTTGTCAAAGATGAGTTGGCTGTATACTTTTGGGTCCACTTCTGAGTTCTCAGTTCTGTTCCATTGGTCTATGTGTCTGTTTTTGTGCCAATACCATACTGTCTTGCTGATGACAGCTTTGTAGTAGAGGCTGAAGTCTGGGATGGTGATCCCTCCCGTTTTGGTTTTATTTTTCAGGATTACTTTGGCTATTCGGGGTCTTTTGTGGTTCCATACAAATTTTTGGACAGTTTGTTCTAGTTTTGAGAAGTATGCTGGTGCAATTTTGATTGGAATTGCATTGAATGTGTAGAGTGCCTTAGGTAGTAATGACATCTTAACTATCTTTATTCTTCCTATCCATGAGCATGGAATGTTTTTCCATTTCTTTGTGTCTTCTTCAGTTTCCTTCATAAGTTTCTATAGTTTTCATCATGCAGATCTCTTGTATCCTTGGTGAGGTTTATTCCGAGGTATTTTATGGTTTTTTGTGCAATTGTGAATGGGATCAGTTTCTTGATTTCTCTTTCTGTTGCTTCATCGTTGATGTATAAAAATGCAACCAATTTCTGTACATTGATTTTGTACCCTGCAACTTGGCTGAATTCTTGGATCAGTTCTAGTAGGCTTCTGGTGGAGTCTGTCGGGTTTTCTATGTAAGGTATCATGTCATCTGCGAAGAGAGAAAGTTTGACTTCCTCTTTGCCAATTCTGATGCCTTTGATTTCCTTTTGGTGTCTGATGGCTGATGCTAGGACTTCAGCACTATGTTAAACAGCAGTGGTGAGAGTGGGCATCCCTGTCGTGTTCCTGATCTCAGGGGGAAAGCTCTGAGTTTTTCCCCGTTGAGGATGATGTTAGCTGAAGGCTTCTCATAGATGGCTTTGATGTTTAAGTAGGTTCCTTCTATCCCAACTTTCTCGAGAGTCTTTATTAAGAAGGGATGCTGTATTTTGTCAAATGCTTTTTCTGCATCTATTGACAGGATCATATGGTTTTATCTTTTCTTTTATTGATATGATGTATCACATTAATTGATTTGCGAATATTGAACCAGCCCTGTAACCCAGGAATGAATCCCACTTGATCTTGGTGGATGATTCTTTTGATATGCTACTGGATTCTATTTGCAAGGATCTTGTTGAGAATTTTTGCATCCGTATTCATCAAGGATATTGGCCTGTAGTTCTCTTTTTTTGCTTTAGATTCTATGGCAAGGAATTGTTGTTTGCCACAACTTCATAAAAACAAGTCGGAACTTTTATAACTTTCTTTTTAGAATAGCAGGAAGATTGGGGATTAATTCTTTTTAAATGTCTGGTAGAATTCCCCAGGGAAGCCATCAGGTCCAGGGCTCTTATTTGTTGGGAGATTTTTGATCACTGATTCAATTTCTTTACTCGTTATGGGTCTGTTCAGGTTTTCTATTTCTTCCCGTGTGAATTTTGGTAGTGAGTGTGTGTTTAGGAATTTGTCCATTTCTTCTAAGTTGTCCAATTTGTTGGCATATAATTTTTCATAGTATTCCCTGATAATTGCTTGTATTTCTGAGGAGTTGGTTGTCATAAGTCCATTTTCATTCGTAATTTTGTCTATTTGGGTGCTCTCTCTTTTCTTTTTGAGAAGTCTGGCTAGAGGTTTGTCAGTTTTGTTTACTTTTCCAAAAAACCAACTCTTGGTTTCATTGATCTGTTCAATTGTTTCTTTGGTCTCTATGTTGTTTATTTCTGCTCTAGTTTTTACTATTTCTCTTCTTCTACTGGGTTTAGGGCGTTCTTGTTGCTCTGCCTCTAGTTCCTTTAGGTGAGCTGTTAGATTTTGGACTTGAGCTTTTTCTAGTTTCTTGAAATAGGCCTGGAGAGCAATGTACTTTCCTCTTAGGACTGCCTTTGCCGCATCACATAGATTTTGAATTGTTGTGTTTTCATTTTCATTTGTTTCCATATATTTTTTAATTTCATCTCTAATTGCCTATTGGCCCATTCATTCTTTAGAAGGGTGTTCTTTAACCTCCATGTTTTTGGAAGTTTTCCAGACTTCTTCCTGTAATTGATTTCAAGTTTCAAAGCATTGTGATCTGACAGTGTGTATGGTATGATCTCTATTCTTTTATATTTATTGAGGGCTGCTTTATGTCCCAGTATGTGATCTATCTTGGAGAATGTGCCATGTGCACTTGAGAAGAAAGTAAATTCCTGGCCTCAGGATGTAAAGTTCTAAATATATCTGTCAGATCCATCTGGTCCAAAGTGTCTTTCAAGTCCATTATTTCTTTAGTGATTTTCTGTCTGGTTGACCTATCCATTGCTGTAAGCGGAGTATTAAAGTCCCCTGCTATTAGCACATTCTTATCTATAAGCTTGTTTCTGTTTGTGATGAATTGTTTTAGATATTTAGGTGCTCCCATATTCAGTGCGTAGACATTTATGATTGTTAGTTCTTCCTGATGGATGGACCCTGTAATTATTATGTGGTGCCCTTCTTCATCTCTTGTGATTGTCTTTAATTTAAAGTCCAGTTTGTCTGATATAAGTATCGCTACTCCAGCTTTCTTTTGATTTCCTGTAGCATGATCTATATTTTTCCATCCCCTTACTTTTAATCTGAAGGTATCTTCCCGTCTAAAATGAGTTTCTTGTAGACAGCATGTAGATGGATTTTGTTTTTTAATCCATTCTGCTACCCTATGTCTTTTGATTGGAGCATTCAGCCCATTTACATTCAGTGTTATTATTGAAATATGTGGGTTTAAAGTCTTTGTATCTTTTGAAAGGTTCATGTTTGTGGTGGTGTCTCTGGAATCTTTGTTCCTTGCAACCTTTCCTTCAGAGCATCCCCCTCAGGATTTCTTGTAGGGCTGGCTTCGTGGTGACAAATTCTTTCAATTTCTGTTTGTTTGGAAAGGTTTTTATCTCTCCTTCTATTTTGAATGACAGCCTTGCTGGATAGAGGATTCTTGGCTGCATATTTTTTACTGTTCATCACATTGAAGATCTCTTGCCATTCCTTTCTGGCCTGCCACGTTTCAGTAGATAGGTCTGTCACCACTCTGATGGGTTTCCCTTTGTATGTGAGGGCCCTTTTCTCCCTAGCTGCTTTCAAAATTCTCTCTTTGTCCTTGTATTTTGCCATTTTTACGATGACATGTCATGCAGAAGATCGATTCAAGTTACGTCTGAGGGGAGTCCTCTGCGCCTCTTGTATTTCCACATTTACTTCCTTCCCCAAGTCGAGGAAGTTCTCTGCAATAATTTGTTCCAGGACTCCTTCAGCACCTTTCCCTCTCTCTTCGTCTTCTGGGATTCCTATGATACGGATATTGTTGCGTTTGACTGTGTCGCTGAGCTCTCGAATTCTTCTTTCCTGTTCCTGGATCAGTTTGTCTCTCTTTTTGTCAGCTTCTTGTTTTTCTATAATGGTGTCTTCTAAATCACTTATTCTCCTTTCTGCCTCTTCAAGCCGTGCATTGGAGGCCTCTAATTTATTATGGATCTCATTTATCGCATTTTTTAATTCTTCATGCCTATTTTTATTTTCCATTCAGTCTGTAGCCATAGTTTCTTTGATGTCCCCTATGTTTTTTTCAAGCCCAGCTATTAATTTTACCATTATTATTCTAAATCTTGTTCAGTTATGCTGCTGATATCTGTTTTGAGCAGTTCATTAGCTGTCATTTCTTCTTGGAGTTTCTTTGGAGGAGAGCTCTTTCGCTTCGTCATTTTAGTTAGCTTTCCGGCTCTTGTTGGTTTTAAAGACCTGTTATGCTCTCTGTTTCTATGAGCGCTGCTATATCCAAGAAGACTCTTTGACTTTCCAGGGCCTATCCTTTCAGAGATTGTTTTTGAATGGTATCCCTCGGTCTCTCTTGTTGGGACCTTAGTTATTTTATTTTCCTATTCATAGTGATATTTGGGACTCTTCACCTTGTGTACTCTAACTTGTTTCTTGAGGTAGCCCTGGAAAAGAAAACAGACAGACAAACACACAGGGAGCAGGAGTACACAAACGCACACGCTGATTCAACTAACATGCAAAGCGAGAGGGAAAACGAAAAAGTTAATAGAAAAGACGGAGGAGGGAGGGCGAATAATAGGGAGCATAAAATACATAAAAGGGTCAAAAAGGGGAAAAGAAAAGGAAAAAAGAAGAAACCGATGGACAAAGAATGGTTTAAAGCATATACCTGGATTTCCCAGCTACAGTTAAATAGCCATGTGTATGCAGTGCTGGTTGAAGAGCATAGAGAAAAAGAGAGAAGACAGGGCGAGACAAGGCAGATTTGGAAATAGAATGAACAGGCAGAAGGGATAAGAAGCTTTTTTCAAAGAGGTAAAGGGTAGAATATGGTTGGATAGGTGAGAGAAGGATGCTGGAATTATCCAGAGAAACTATATAGTCTAATTACTCCTGAGAGAAATACCTGAAAAAGTCGGTAGGTGTAGAATTTACACTTACAGAGTGGACTTGTTGTGATTGTTTAAGCAAGCTGGCGACCAGAGTTAATCAGGTCAGTGTTTTGGGGAAAAAAGCGAGAAAAGAGAAAGAAGAAGAAAAAAAGAGAAAAGAAAGGGAAAAAAAGAAAGAAGAAAAAAAGGGAAAAAAAACAAAAAAAGGGAAAAAAGAAAAAAAAAGAAAAGAAAAAAAAAGGGGAGGAGGGCACCTCTCAGGCAGGGATGGGCGTGGCGTGATCCGATGCCTCAGGCGGGGTTTCTGCCTTGGCGATTGTGGGGAGGAGAGTGACGGTGCTCCAGTCCCTTCTTGAACCCCGCGCTGCAGCCCGCTTTTTTTTTTTTTTTTGGCGTGTCAACTCCCCATTCCGGGGACGCAGCCGAAGTTGGTTGCACTCTTCAACCCAGGCCAGTTCCAATCTCCAAATCCCAGTCGCGCCCCGCTGAAGTTGCCTTAGACTCAGCTTCCCAGACAACCCCCTCGGGCTATTCCAGGCTCCCTGCTGAGCTCTGGGGGCGGAGTCAGAATCGCTTCTTCCTTCTCTGGGTCGGGCTGGCGCGCATGCGCGGGGGCTTGCCTGCCGGGTCTGCGTAGCCTGAGCCCGCTGGAGCGAGGAAAACCGGGTCTCTCTATGGCTCATCACCCGAAACACGAACTCACAGGCAAATTTCCCAGTTTTTAACTCTTTGCCTTCCCTCTCGATTTCCAGCCAGCCAGGAGCGTGGACGCCTGGTATCTGCAAGTCTCTTTCAGGGGTCCCAGCCGCCTGGAGCTACAATGGCGGCAGGCGCGCCGCCGCTGGAGTGAGGAAAACCGGGTCTCTCTATGGCTCGTCACCCGAAACACGAACTCACAGGCAAATTTCCCAGTTTTTCGCTCTTTGCCTTCCCTCTCGAGTTCCAGCCAGCCAGGAGCGCGGACGCCTGGTGTCTGCGCGTCTCCTTCAGGGGTCCCAGCCGCCCTGGAGCTACAATGGCGGCAGGCGCTCCACCGCCGCTTTAAAACCCCACCTCCAGGAGCGGCACAAAGAAGCAGTTTGTGTGCTCAGCCTCCCCCAGGACCAGTTGTCGCGAGGGGACCCGGTGTGCAGGTATTTGGCAAGTACGGTCTTTCTATGCACCGAGCGGAGATTTTTCTGTCTCGGACTCTCTCCTTTTCCCCTCTCACTCCCCATAGAGGGTAGAGGGGAATCGCCTCCCACCCTGGAGGCTCCGATCCCGGCCCGATTTTACCTTCCCCAGTTCGCACTCACGTTAGAAGGCTTTCTCAGTGGATTCTCCATCCTTTTTCTCCCAGTCTCTCAGGTTTTGTAAGGTTTCCAATGGCTTCAGATCTTTTCTGTGTGATGTATGGGCACGAGTGCAGGTACGGAGCTCCTTACTTCTCCGCCATCTTGCCCCCCCCTCTCTCAATTAGTTTGCTTTAAACCATTGACTATTATCCTAAATTTTAACAAACTTGGTTCTGACAATTCCTGCTTATTTTTGATGTCTCTGCAGAGCGACAGAAGCTCGGAGCTAGCTGCTTACCATGCCATTTTGCTATCATCCAGGTACCTATGTTTTAACAAGCCCTTCAGGAGATTCAAATGAACTCTAATCTAAGCCACTGGAATAGAAGTTAATTGCTGAACATGTATTACATTTTATGATCATTCCAGAGACCAAGGTAAAATTCTAATGTAGACCATCAGCACATGTTACTATGTTTCTGCAATAATATGTGAGCCCTCAAACAGAATCAAAATCCATTAAGTCCTTTAAAAATATTTAAATTACTGAACTCTACAATTCAGACTCAATAAGTGATCAAGATACACACAGCAATTTGATTTTAAAGTCTCCCAATAGAAGACTTTTGAGGGGTTCCCGGAGTTGGGAACCAGTGCTGCCCTTTATTACAGACCCATGTCCCAGGAAAGTGTAGCTTCACCAAGAAAAAACTAATTACAAAACAAGAAGAGCATTAAATGTGAGTCACTTTGGAACTGAGACATCTGGACAAGTTTCTGTTGATTCTTAGAAATATGAAAAATAAGGGAATGTGGAAAAATCATTTGGATGTGTGTGTACATAAGGTGTATATACTTCATATACATATGCACACATATATGTCATAGATATACACACATACATGCCATATATACACACATACAGGTCATATATATATAAATTATCACTCTAAAAATTTGACTTTAAAAATTTATTTTTGAGAAGGAGTGCACCCATGCACACAAGTAGGGTACAGGCAGAGAGAGAGAAAGGGAGAGAAAGAGAATCTCAAGGAGGTCCCACGCTGTCAGAACAGGGCTCAATTTCAAGAACCGTGAGATCATGATCTTAGCTAAAATCAAAAGTCAGATGCTTAACTGACTGAGTCACCCAGGAACCCTGTGGCATGTTTTGGGGGCTTTTTTCTTCTTCTTCTTTTTTTTTTTTTAAGTATCTAGGACATACAAAAGGGTTGAAAGCAAAATAAAACAAATGCCTTCAAATATAGCACCCAGCTTAAGACAAAAAAAAAAAAAAAAACCCACTATAGTTGAAGCCTTCTGAATGTCCATCCTTAAATTTCCATTCCTTCCTCTCAGAAGTAAACTCGTGAATTTAGTACTTGGTCCCACGCATTTATCTTTTTACATATGTGAATATATAAACATTAAATTGAAATGTCTTACATTTTAAAATTACTTAATACTATAGTTTCCTCCTGCTACTTTAATGTCAATGCTTTTAGTGTTTACTTATACGATTCTACAATTTATTTAAACCTTATCCTACTGATAGACAACTTTTTTCGCCCCAAGCTTTTTATATTAAAAAAGCTCTGTGAAGGCTATACATCCTATCTTCTTGGCTACAGGACAAAAACTTTCTTCCACGTGTATAGAAGTTGAGGGTCGTGGGTCATATGTATGCCTTTAATCTTATACAAAAACTCCCAAACTGCCCCCCTTAGTGGCTCAGCCACTTCAAGTTTCCACCACAGTGGCTCAATTAACCTCTCCCACACTGAGCATCATCATATTTTTGTTTTCACATTTGCCAGGCTGAGGGGTAAGAAATATATGTCATTGTGGTTTTTGTTTGCATGTTCAAGGTAAATACTGAAATTGAATCTCTTTTAATTGGCTATTCACGTGTTTTCAATGTGAAAACCTGCCATTTTATACCTTCTGTCCGATTTTATATTGA
Source organism: Proteles cristata cristata (assembly GCA_017311185.1). Classification (NCBI taxonomy): domain Eukaryota; kingdom Metazoa; phylum Chordata; class Mammalia; order Carnivora; family Hyaenidae; genus Proteles; species Proteles cristata. The sequence continues at coordinate 241,480 of JAESUZ010000616.1, forward strand.
TTTAGGAGCATCTTATTGATTTGAGCACTACTTTATTGGATAGGTTTGACTAACTGATCTGGTTCCCAAGATCACCTTTGATAAACATATTAAACTTTTTTTATATATTAAATGTGTCAATAGTATCTTTAACAGCTTCATATTTATTATTGCTTAAGTTCTTTCCTACCCTGAGATCATGTGCATATGCTCCCATATTGTCTTCTAAACACTTGCAAAGTTCACACTTAGGTATTTTGTTTAATGCTTATTTGTTTTGAGAGAGAGACAGAAAGAAAGCATGTAATTGTGCAAGTGGAGGAGGGAGAGAGAGGGAGAAAAGGAAAGAGACATGGAGAGGGGAAGAGAGGGGGGGAGAGAGGAAGGGGAGAGAGAGAGAGAAAGGGAAAGAGGGAGGGAGGAAGAGGGGGGAGAGAGAGAGAGAGAGAGAGAGAGAGAGAGGGAGAGAGAGAGAGGGAGAGAAAGAGAGAGGGAGGGAGGATGAATCCCAAGCAGGCTCTGAGCTATCAGGACAAAGCCCAACTTGGGACTTGATCCCATCAACCATGAGATCATGACCTGAGCTGAAATCAAGCGTTGGATGGTCAACCGAGCCTTCCAAGTGCCCCAACACATTTAGGTATTTAATTCTCATTGATTTTTGTGTCTAGTTTCCAAATATATTAAAGCTTTTCTTGACAGTATACACCAAAATCAATTACATCAATTACTATATATATGAAATATTTAGGGGCGCCTGGGTGGCTTAGTCGGTTAAGCGTCCGACTTTTGCTTGGGTCATGATCTCGCGGTTCGTGGGTTCGAGCCCCACATCGGGCTCTGTGCTGACTGTCGGCTCGGAGCCTGGAGCCTGTTTCAGTCTGTGACTCCATCTCTCTCTGACCCTCCCCTGCTCACGCTGTCTCTCTCTCTCTCTCTCTCTCCTAGAAATAAATAAAAATATTTAAAAAAAAAGATATTTAAAGCAATGATTTTTCTAACCATTTATTATAAATACATCCTTTCCTCAAAGATTAGGAACGCTACTTCAGTTATGTATCAAGTTTCCACAAATAACAAGTCTCTTTCTGGCCTCTTCATGCTCTTCTCTTAGTTCATGTTCCAATCCTTACGTGGATATCAAACCCTGTTGATTGTTATAAGCTTATAATAAGCCTTCATATATGAAAGTCATTCCTTTTACTTCTTAAGAAGTATTACTGGTCTTTACTCTTCCATATAATTTTTATTTTTATAGTTTATTGTCAAGTTGGTTTCCATATAACACCCAGTGCTCATCCCCACAAGTGCCCTCCCCCATGCCCATCACCCCCCTTCCTCTCTCCCCCACCCTCATCAGCCCTCAGAGTTTGCTCTTAGCATTCAAGAGTCTCTCATGGTTTGTCTCCTTCCCTCTCCCCAACTATTTTTCCCCTTCTCCCTTCATGGTCCTCCGTTAGCTTCCTCCTAATCCATCTATACTTGCAAACATATGGTACCTGTCCTTCTGTGCCTGACTTATTTCGCTCAGCAGAACACCCTCAGGTTCCATCCATGTTGCTTACACATGGCCAGATTTCATTCTTTCTCATTGCCATGTAGTATTCCATTGTGGAGATAAACCCCATCTTCTTGATCCATTCCGTCCGTTGATGGACATTTAGGCTCTTTTCATGTTTTGGCTATTGTTGAGAGTGCTGCTATGAACATTGGGGTATGTGTGCCCCTATGCATCAGCACTCCTGTATCTCTTGGGTAATTTTTAAAAATCAGCTTGCAGTTGTTATCAGAAAATAAAACCCTTTAGGGAATTTATTACAAGTTCATTCAATCAAGAAATCAATTCGGATAGAATTGACATTTTTAAGCCTTCTCCAAGAGCCTGGCCTCATTTAGGTCTTCTCTAATGATTTTTAATAAAATTTTACACTTTTTCCATAATCATTTTACATGTTTTTATTCTTAAGCAGTTTATAATTTTTTTGATCTTTTAAGTAAAATATTCTATTTAACTGCATTTTGTTGCTGCTACTTTTTTCAACAATGCAATTGATTTTCTCTCTGGTTTTTATATCCAGCACTCTTCCAGAACAATTTTGGTAATTATAATAATGTGTGATTTCCGTTTCCTATGTAAACCATTATATAATTTGTCACTGTGTTTCAATAATCCTTGTAGGGTTTTTTTTTTGAGGGGGGGCATTTTAGGGGGTACGATTTGGTTTTTAGCCAGAAGGACCTACAGCATCATGTTGAAAATAAATAATCGCAATAAAGTCTCTTGTAGGATTCCAGATTATAACAGGAATTCTCCTAATATTTAAACCATAACTGGGGTGCCTGGGGGGCTAAGTCGGTTGGGCAGCTGACTTTGGCTCAGGTCATGATCTCATGGTTTTGTGGATTCGAGCCCTGCATCAGGCTCTGTGCTGACAGCTAGCTCAGTGCCTGGAGCCTGTTTCAGATTATGTCTCCCTCTCTCTGACCCTCCCTTGCTCATGTGGTCCTCTCTCTCTCTCTCTCTCTCTCTCTCTCTCTCCCCCCTCCCTCCCTCTCTCAGAAATTAAAAAAAAAATTTAAAAAGACTTTTAAAAAATAAACCATAAGTATGATGGTTTTTGTATGTTTACTTTATGCACACTTTCAGTTTAATGATGTTTCCTTCAATTCCTATTTTCTAAGAATTTATCATGAGTCACTACTGAATTATATTTAGTGCTTTTTCTGCCTCTAGAAATAACCATAGATTTTTCTGTTTAAAGTGAATTGGATTAGTCAACATATTGATAAAAATAGTATTGTTGAAATAACCAACTTTTTCTCTTACACACATCCACATAGCTAGATTTGGATTGCTAATTTACAGTTTGTTTGGGTTTCTTTTTAGAATATTTAATCTAATCTATATTCAAAAGTACATTGGCTTATAAAATTCCTGTGGTGTTTTTTTTTTTAATTTTAGAGAGAGAAAGCATGCAGGAGATCTTGGGGAGGGTGGGGGAGACAGAGGGAGATAGAGAATCTTAAGCAGGCTCCACATTCAATGTGGAGCCCGATGCAGGGCTTGATCCCATGATCCTGGGGTCACAACCTGAGCTGAAATCAAGAGTTGGACACTCAGTTATCTTCATAAATGAGATGGGACAGTATTCTCACTTATTCTCTTCTCCATAAGAATGTATGCAAGATTGAAATCATTTCCTTGGATGTGATAAAACTCCCCTGCAAATCTCTCTGAATTTGGTGAAGAGACATGGTCGACTGTGAAAACACTCCTTACCAGACTGCTACCCTGTGCAATGGGAATTTGTAGTATTTCCCATCAAAAGATGGAATCTATTTCCCATATCTTTGAGTCTGGCCTTATAACTTGCTTTGGCCAATATAACTCAGCAAAATAAAAATGTGCAAGTTTCCAGCCATGGCTTCAAAAGATTCTGCATGTTTCTACTCCAGCTCTGGAAGCCCCCATCAGCCCCCTTATAAACAAGCTCAGGCTAGACTGCTGAAAGCAAGAGCTCACATGAAGCAGACCTGAACCACGCCAACTAAGTCCATTCCAGTATAGCCAGTCCTCAGAAAACCAGAAGCTGACCAAAACTTAATGAGCGAACCCCCTCAGAATACAAGAATCATTCAGCTCAGCCCAATCCAACGCACCAATGCACAAAAATATGAGCTAAATACTTGCTGTTTCAAGCCATTAAGCTTTGAACCGATTTGCTATGCATTCAAAGTTGGTACAGATTTTGTGTCATGAATCTTTTAGGATACTTTATTGATTCTCAGACCATTTTTCATTTCTAAAGCCCATTTCAATAATTTATAGTTTTAGGAACTTGCCTGATTTTCTCTAATTTTCCATTTTATTATATAAAATCAGTGATTAATTACTCTTTTAGTATTTACAGTATTTTTTGTTTTTTAATGCTTTGTCTCATTTTTCTTGCTCAGGCTTTCAGATTTGTCTTTTCAAATGATCAAATTGTTTTCCTTAATCTTGTCTATTGTATCCTATCCATTATTTTCATTTCTATTCTTATATGCTTATTTTTTCATGTCTTTTACTTTCTTTTATTTATTGATTTCCATTTGCTAACTGTCCATTAAGTTGGACAGTTTTACTCATTGATTTTCTGCCTTTTTGGCCTGTGTAGGCTATTTTGAATAGCTTCTATTCTAGGGCATGTCCTTTTACTCTCTTACATATTGGGGGGGGGGGGTTGGAGGGAGCTGCAAATTTTAACATTCCAGTATATCAAACTTTTTCTTTGTAGATCCTTTTATAACTTATTAAAGAAATATTTTTCCTGCATCTAGTTCATCAATATATTTTCCTATCCTATTTTTTTAAGGCTTTACTGGTTTACCTTTCAGATTTAGATCTATAATCCCCCAGAATTGATTTTGCATGTAGTGGGAAATAGAGTCCAGGATGAGTATTTCCCCATAGGGCTGTTCAGTTGACCTAGCACCTAGTAGTGAGAAGACCATCTTCCAGAGTGTTTTGTAATGTTGCAATGTAGATTTAGGTTATATAATAGATGTATGCATCTTTAAAATTGTTTATTATGTGGTAAGTTTAGGTGCCTTGAAGTTTGATAATGCCAGAGCATTCTATAGCTTCTTTTTAAAAAAAAAAAAAACTTTATTTTTTGAGAGAGAGAGAGACAGATCATGTGCAGGGGAAGGGTGGAGAGAGAAAATGAGACACAGAATCCGAAGCAGGCTCCAGGCTCTGAGCTGTCAGCACAGAGACCAGCACCAGGCTCGAACCAACAAGCCGTGACATCATGACCTGAGCCTAAGTCAGACGCTTAACTGCTGAGCCATCCAGGTGCCCCTACAGCTTCAGTTTCATTACTCTCTCCTTTTTTTAAAAAAAAACAATTTCACTACCAACATTTACGAATTTTTTTTTTTCATTTTCCAGTTTTTATTTAAAGTCACATAGAAGAGGGGCGCCTGGGTGGCTCAGTCGGTTAAAGCGTCCGACTTTGGCTCAGGTCATGATCTCACGGTTCCGGAGTTCGAGCCCGAGGGGAGGCTCTGTGCTGACAGCTGAGCCTGGAGCCTGCTTCGGATTCTGTGTGTGTGTCTCTCTCTCTTCCTCCCCTGCTCATACTCTGTCTCTCTCTCTCAAAAATAAAGATTTAGAAAAAACTTTTTTAATAAACAAAATAAATAAAGTCACAGAGAAGATTACTTTATTCCTGCATCTTTCTCAGATTTGCCCTTCTCATATTTGCCCTTTTCCTTTCCTACGTTCAAGGATCTTCTTGCGGTCTTTGTCCAGTTTTAGTCTAGTGATAGACCTTGCTAGGGTGGATGCCGACATGGACAGTGGAGCCACTTGCCTTCTCTGGCTGTACTCATTCAATGGAGATGATGTATTTCTCACTGTAAACCTGGACTACTTTGCCATTGTGCTGACCTTTGTAGTGTCCTCACACAACCTGTACTTCATCATCCTTTTCAGATGCACATGCATCAAACATTGTATTTCTGTCTCAGTTCTTTAGAAGGAAAGGAAGATCATCTTCCTGCGAATGGGGGAATGTTCATTGAAATGCCTTCTATGGTTCCTCCTTTGGTCAGAAGTCACAAAGGGACTGAACTCCTTTTTGGCCACTGGTGATTCAGCAATGCCCACAAAAGCAATGAATAAATCTTTATTTTTTATTGTTTCAATATAAACAATATACATCAGAATTGGAGTTTTATGAAGCCAATATAGTACTCAGACATTTAATCAATACGTATAAATCACTTAATATGTTAGTAAATATTATGAACTGAAATTATATCTAGCTTATATTTAAACTTTTATCTCTTCTGCCTTATTATGGGTTGACTGAACTTCATTTGTTAAAGTTTATTTATTTTGAGAGAGGGACAGAAAGAGCATGTGGAAAGGGCAGAGAGAGAGGGAGAGAAAATCCCTAGAAGGTTCTGCCACTGTCAGTGGGGGGTGGAATTCACAAACCATGGCATGACCTGAGCCAAAACCAATGAATAGATTCTTTCCTAACTGAGCCACCCGGGTGCCCCAGAGTTGATAGGACTTTTTACGAATATCTCTTTTTCAGATACTTAAATCTGGGTGTGCCTGGGTGACTCAGTCAGTTAAGCATAGGACTTCGGCTCAGGTCATGATCACACAGTCCGTGAGTTCAAGCCCCGCATCGGGCTCTGTGCTGACAGCTCAGAGCCTGGAGCCTGCTTCAGATTCTGTGTCTCCCTCTCTCTCCCTGCCTCACTCTCTGCCTCTGAGAAAATGAATAAACCTTAAAAACTTTTTTTAAATACTTAAATCTGGAAGCAATATTTCTATTACTTTGGTATTAGTTTAAATTTTTAACATGTGAACTAACAGTTAGCCAGTATCTCTATTCACTTTCTAAATACAAGGCCTTACAGGGCTTTAAAATCAGATAACCCCAGCATTTTGTCTTCTAATATTTTTAATTTTATTTTTTTTTTCAAAATTGGGCATTATTTTTTTCCCTGTAGTTATTTGGGCATTATTATTTAATCAAGTAATGATTAAAGTTTGTGTATACTCTCCATTTGTTCACCCATTGCCATTACCTTGTATGTATTTTCTTTGCAAAGTTTCTTTAATGAGCATCTATTGGTCATAAAACAGTTTTATTTATCTATAAATTCTTATCTCATGCTCATTCTCAGATGATATTTAAGCTGGATATATGCTACTACATTTGGGAGTTATTTTCTCTGAAAACTTTGAAAACATTCTTTCTATTATCATTTGGCTTCTGCTGTTACTAATTAAAAGCCAGCTGTTCAATCTATGTTATTGTTTTGTGAAAAATTTACCTTTTAGGGGCTACCATTAATATCTTTTCTGTGTCTTTGGGGTTCTACTGTCCCAGTAATATGTCTAAGTGTGGCTCTCTATCTTGCTTAATAGATTAAAATGGTCCAAAATTCTTTCCTTCCTTCCATCCATATCCTTGCAATGTGATACAGAATAGTCCTTCAATTCAGGATTAGAAAGATGAATCAAAAACGGTTAAAAGGAATTTGGGGAGGTTATGGAATTGTCCTTTATCTTGACTATGACAGGGGGTTTGGGACTCTCAAATTTCTAAAACTCAAAACCAATTATTTGAAGGAATGAATTATGCTCTATATAATTTATACCTTCATTTTTAAAGGGAAAGAAAAGCCCAGGAACAAATGACTTCATCAGTGAATTCTACCAAACATTTAAGTAGGACTTAACACCAATCCTTTCCAACTCTTCCGGAAAAATTAGGAAGTCTTCCCCAATTTCCCAAATGTTTTCAGAGGACCAGCATCATACTATACCAAAATCAGGTAAGAATACTACAAGCACACTACAGGCCAATAACTCTGAAAAATATAGATGTAAGAATATATTAACAAGCTGAATTCATGACACATTATAGGATCATAGATCATGATCAAGATTTATCCCTAGAACGCAAAAATAGTTCAACATATGCTAATCGATAAATATGACACACCCTAATAGAATGAGAGATGAAAAAATCATATGATCATCTCATAGATGCAGAAAAGGAATTGATGAAATACAACTCCCCTCCATGGTAAAAAGACTCAAAAAATGGAGCACAGAAGGAACATACGTAAACATGAGAAAAGCCATGTATAACAAGTCCACAGCTAACATCATACTTAACAGTAAAAAGTTAAATGCTTTTCCGCTAAAATGAGAAACAAGGCAAAGGTACCCACTCTAACTACTCCTACTCAAAACAGTACTAGAAGTCCTCATCAGAACACCTGGACAAGAAATAAAAGGCATCCAAGTCAGAAAGGAGTAATTAAATGGCCTTTGTTTGCAGATGATATGATTTTACATATAGAAAACAGTAACTATTCCACCAAAAAAAGTTTTAGAACTAATCAATGAAGTCAGTAACTCTGCAGGTTATAAAAACCAATCTACAAAAATCCATACACTAACAATGAAATATCTGAAAAATAAAAGAATCTTACAACAGCATCAAACACAGTGCAATACTTAGGAAATTAAGCAGAAGGTGAAAAAAATCTGTACACTAAAAACTACAAGACTTTGATTAAGAAACAATTGAAGTAGACACAAATGTAAAGATATCCCATATTCACAAATTGGAAAAATATTGTTTAAATGTCCATACTACCAGAAACTTTTTATAGACTCAGTGCAATCCCTATCAAAATCTAAATGGCACTTTCAAACAAACAAACAAAAAAGTGTTTCAAACCACAAAAGACCTAATAGCCAAAGCAATCAATCCTAAGAAAGAAGAAAAAAGCTAGATGCATTACATTTCCTGACTTCAAACTACATTAGACCCTTTAACAATGCAGGGGTTAGTAACTTCTGACTCTCCCAATACTTAACTACTAATAGCCTACTGTTGACCATAATCCTACCAATAACATAATTATAAGCTTTCTGTATTATATACTGTGTTCCTACAATAAAGTTTAAAAAAAAGTAAAATCCTAAGAGAAAATAAACTTACATTACTGTACTGTATTTACTGAAAAAAAATCCATGTGTAAGTAGACCTGTGCAGTTCAAACCCCTTCTGTTCAAGGGTCAAATGTATACTACAAAGGTATAGTAAGCAAAGCAATAGGATACTGGCAAAAAAGAAAAAGAAAAAAAAAGAAAAAAGAAAAAAAACAGACACATAGACCAATGAAACAGGATCGAGAGCTCAAAAATAAACCGCTGCATGTATAATCAACAGGATTATCAACATTTCCTTGACAAATAAATCAACATTTCCTTGACAAATAAGGAAAGAATGGTTTCTTCAACAAATGGTTTTGGGAAAACTGGATAACCACATTAAGAAGAAATTGGATTCCTGTAACCATAAAACTCCTGGAAGAGAACAGGAGAAAAGCTCCTTGGCACTAGTCTTGGCAATTGTTTTTTGGATGGGACACTAAAAGCATTAGCAATAAAAGCAAAAATTAGTAAGTGGATCTACCAACAAAAACCTAAGAAACAGTCAACAAAATGAAAGGGAAGGGAGAAAACATTGGCAAATCAGCAATCTGATAAGATGTTAATAACCAAAATACATTTAATAACTCATACAATATAACAGGAAAAAAAAGCTGATTATTAAATGGGCAGAGGTAGTCAAAGGCCTCTTTTTCCAAAGACATGCAAATGGCCAATAGGTACATGAAGTGCTCAACATCACTAATCATCAGGGAATGCATATCAAAACCACAATGAAATATCACTTTACACATGTTAAAATGACTATCATCAAAAAGACGAAAAAAAGCAAGTGTAGTGGAAAAGGAACCCTGTGCACTGTTTGTGGAAATATAAATTGGTATAGCCATGGAAATTCCTCAAAAAATAAAACAACCATACAATCCAGCAAGCCCCCATCTGGATGGATTATGGAGTATATATTCAAAGGAAATTAAATCTCTTCCTCAAAGAGGGATTTTCACCCCCATATTCATTGCCACATTACTCACAACAATTAAGACATAAAAAATTTAAGAATATGTCAACAGATGAATGGCTAAAAAATTGTGGTACATGTACAATATTATTCAGCCATGAGGGAAAAAAAATCCTGCCATTTCCAACACCGTAAATTGACTTGGAGGGCATTATGCAAAATGAAATAAGACAGAGAAAAACAAATACTGCATGATACCACTTATATGTACAATCTATATATGAAAACCTAAACTCATAGAGACAGCAGAATGCTGGTTGCCAGGGGCTAGGAGAAATGAGGAGACACTAGTCTAAGTATACAAACTTCCAGTTATAACACAAGTAAGTTTTAGGGATCTAATGTACAGCATGGTGATTATAGTGCCTAATCCTGTATTACGTACTTGAATTTTGCCAAGAGAGTATGTCTTACATGTTCTCGTAACAAAAAAGAAATGAGAATTATGTGAGATGAAGGAGGTGATGGTTAATACTGCTGATAATCATTTTTCAATGTACAAGTATATCAAATCAAAAAGTTAAACATCTTCAAGTTATATACTGTTATATGTCAATTATATCTCCATCATATTGGAATAACAGAAAAGGATTTTTCAAATTCTTGGTACTGGAAGACATCCCTCTGGTTTTTACTTTTCTCTATATATTTGGCCTCTAAGAATTTCCTTTCTTATAAGTGCAACAATGGGTCTTCAAAGATTTTTGTTCTGTTTTATCCAGCATTTATAGGCATTCTGAAGCAGAATTTTTAAAATATCTATTCTACCACATTGCCAGAAGCAAGTCTGCCATTCTATTGAAGAACAAGACTTTCTTAAAATTTCATGATGTTTTTAACTTCTTCATTTTATCAATATACCGTTTCTATAAAGTATAATAATACAGTTATTGTATTACTCTTTGTAGATCAGAAAGGAAAAGCTCATAGGAGTTGAGAGCACCACAAGATGCTGAGAATGGAAGATTTGAAGATGACCCTGTCTCCCAGAATTAGGTCAGTAAGAAACATTTAGAGTATGATTTACATTATGCATCATCCTATGTGACCTTGAACAAGTCACTTAACTCTGCATAGTTTCAAAGCACTTACTTCCCAGAATTGTTCTGACAATTATTCATGTCAAGCACATAGAAAAAGTACATGGAAGAAGTATAAAGAAGTGCTTACTTTGAATAAGCCATGCTTTTGGCTGCGTTGACCAAGCCATACATTGCTTCCTGGGGGGAGGTTGGTTTCAGGAGGGTCTATCACACGTTCATAAATCCTGTAGGGGCAAAGGACACAGTTACTAATAAAGAAGCTCAAAGCAGAACTGAAGGGTATGCATGTTGTTTGAAGTACTCATGGCATTAGGTGCTGGTATGGAGAAACAGAGGCAGTATGTGGCACATTTTTTATTATGGGTTACATGAATGTTACTCAAGATCTACTTAACAACACTTGAACATGTTAGCTGGACCCCTGCTGGCTTTCTATCTTCACTCTTTGAGCAGAGAAAGGAAGAGGAAAACATTTTTACCTGTCTACTTTGAGCAACAAACCTTACACATACTCTGTGAGTAAAGTGGTTTGATCCACATTTCCAGGAGAGAAAGCTAAGGTTCAGAGAACATAAATGGGTCAACCAAGTTAAGACAGGGAGTAGTTAAGTTGGGATGAGGATCTCCCTCTACCCAGCTGCAAAGTCCAGGCACTCCCTTTTGCACTCTGCTCCTCCCTGGCTTTGGTTTATCTAGATGCTCCTCACTTCTACATTCTTCTCAACAAGAGAGTAGCAGTTGCCCACGTGATAATAGCCTTAGTGCACAAAATCATACAACCAATAAATATTTATTGAGCACTTTTATTTTTAAATGTTTATTTTTGAGAGAGAGTATGCACAAGTGGAAGAGGGGCTGGGGGGCGGGGGGGATGGGAGGGTGGACAGAGGATCCAAAGCAGGCTCCAGACTGACTGACAGCAGTGACCATGATGTAGGGCTGAAACTCATGAACCACAAGATCATGACCTGAGCCAAAGTCAGACACTCAACTGACTGAGCCACCCAGGCACCCATATTGAGCACTATTTTTGCTCAGAGCTCCACACAAGGCAACAAGAGAGAGAACAACAAGCCAGTCATACAAAATCCTGCCCTCAAGGAGCAAGAAAAGAAAGTTCTGTACATGAAAACAAAATCTTCCTAAGATACAAGAAGACATAAATGACTTGGAGGAGGCAACAGCCCCCGGATCTTTGAAGGTACCTACAGAACCTACTGAACAACTGAATGGTCTCAATTGTGCTGCCCTAACAAGCCCTACTCACAAATCCTGAGATTTGTGCTCTCTTTAGAAATAGTCCCTGCAGGGGCACCTGAATGGCTCAGTTGGTTGAGCGTCAGACTTCAGCTCAGGTCATGATCTCACAGTTCATGGGTTCGAGCCCCGCGTCAGGCTCTGCACTGACAGCTAGCTCAGAGCCTGGAGCCTGCTTCAGATTCTGTATCTCTCTCTCTCTCTCTCTCTCTCTGACCCTCCCCTGCTCACATTGTCTGTCTGTCTGTCTCTCTCTCTCTCTCTCTCTCTCTCAGAAATAAATACATTAAAAATTAAAAAAAAAAAAAAAGAAGAAATAGTCCCTGCAAACACCAGCTGATCACAGGCCTCCACCTCACCCCTAGCAAGTGCCTCTCAAGACCTCCTCTCCTGAGAAGGGGAAGGAAGAGCCTGCCTGAGAATTCAACTTATCCTTAGATGCTCAGAAGATTCTGGGTGGGGTGCTCTGGAGACCGTAAGTGAATTTCAATTCCTCCTGATGGCCTATCCATTCATCGCCCTCTCCAGTACATGCTCAGAGCAGCTGTAGGAGGAGTCAGCTCCAGGTGCTTCCAGAGTAAGGAAGACTGACAACTAATCAGGCCTCCAGGCTGGAAGGAAGTGGACTGTCCTCTGCCAAAGACTGACATATTCCTCCACTGCTTCTCAAAAGGCAAGAACTGAGAGACCATCCAGTTGAGTCAAGGCCAATGAATGAGTGTGACAGCTGGGAGTCGGAAGCAGTCACAATACAGCCTTGTAATTTCGCTGTACTGGCCATCACTCCTCTTATTCTCCACTGGAAATGTGCTATTTCCTAACAACATATGGAAGGTAGTCAATGAAGAAAGTTCTATATATATCAGCTCCATCTCTACTAATTATCTTTCCATTATAAATGGAGGCTCAAACACCAGCAAGGAAAAATTCTCCCTTAAAAAGGCAGGCTGTGTTTTCTCCACAGGGATGCAACCTTTTTCACAGGTTAGAATGAACAATTTTAGATGAAACAACCTGTCAAAACTGCTTTAACCCAAGAAGCTGTTATATACACTTCCTTTAAAAAAAGGGTTTTTTTTCCTCCAATATTCGCAAACTAGGAGCAAGCCAAATTTACAACAAAAGAGAAATGCGTAAATTACAGTAGATCAGCTTGATGTAATTTATGATGGTCATTATGAGTGATAAATAAGGAGGTTGTGAAATATGGGAAAGTATATACAAAATAATTTCCACTGGAGGAAAGTGGAATGCAAAATTATTTATGAACTATGGAGAGAACCATGCAAAAATTATGTTCCCTGTTGGTGAATTTCAGAGAAAACCAGAAAGAAATGGAAATCACTATATTTAGGTCAAGAGTCATGAGCATAATTTTCTGTAAGGGTGCTTCACTAATACAATGAAAAACACTGTCAAACTATTTATCTGAACCTTTCATTGTAAAACATTTGCATCTGTCAGAGGAAGAGCTTTCGATTTAATGCTTTCATTTTGGTTTTCAATATGCCAGAAGGTGAGCTCCCATGAGGAGAGCAGGCCCTTAATCACTGTTTATTAAATGCACGAAGGAAGGAAGGATGAAAAAATCAACTTCCATCATGCCTTATCTTCACAAGCATAATCGCTCCTTCTGCCTTAGAAATGCTGGGCCTCATCTGCTTGCTTTCTCAACCATCAGCCCAAAGCAAGGCAGTGACCCCGATGCCCGCATCAAAGGTATGTGCTGATTTCCAGTGTCACACAGTACCCATCAGGATCTTCTCCTGATGCCAAGGAAAGTCTTCTGGCTGCTTTTCCCATCAGCCTGGCCAATTCACTCCAAATGGCAGACCTCGCTGGAGAATTCTATGCAGCAGGCACAATCAACGAACTGGATTCAGACATAGCAAAATGAAGAGCCCTTATAAATGCTGTTAAAAAATAAAATAAAAATAAATACTCACGCAGTGGACCCTTAATTGGAAAAACAGACAAACCCAATTTGAGGGACATTCTATAAAATAATTGCCTATGCTCTTTCAAATGCCCATGTCATGAGAAGGAAAGCCTGAGGAACATTTGCCGATTAAAACAGATCAAAGGGATGTAAAAAAAATAAATGTGAGACTGATCCTGGTAAGGAGCTGGAGGCAGGAAAAAAATTCCTATGCAGGAGATTTAGCAGGAAATTGGCGACAATGAAACTGTAGATTATATAATAGTACTATATTGATGTTCAATTTCCTGATTTTGAGACTTGGTCTAGTGTCTAGTTCTTCACTAATATCTACTTAAGTACTTAAGGGTAGAGTCATGATCTTTGCAACTTCCTCTCAAAGGATTCAAAATAATGATGAGCTTAAGTACAGACATATATAAATACATATGGAGAGAGAGAGAAAACAGAATCAGGGTAAAGAGTGCATGACTTTTTTGTTCCATTGTTAAAACTTTCCTATAAGATTAAAATGATTTTAAAATTGTATTTGAGACTACAGTAAAAGAGACAAAGGGTCTGTAATGTATGTAAACTAAAAATACACACATTTAAAACAATTTTATATCTGCTAGCCAAGGACACATACAAATTTAGAGCCTTACATAAGGTAGATGGTAGTATTTTCCTAAAGAAAAGACAGAGGGAGGAAAAAGTGAATGAAGGAAACCAAAGTATTGAGCCAACTACTGCTTTGATAACACATCACAGATTAAGCAATAAAATATTCACATCCCTATCTATACCTTTTTTACACAGGGAATCATGCCACCAACATGCCAAATATAATCAGAATCTTCACAGAAGGGCTGACCCCAGGAGTATGGCTTAGGTGGACTGGCTCGTGCAGATGGGGCACAGTAATCTGTGATCTGTCGCTTAAATCTGGTGTCACTCAATTCAAATGAAAAGTCAAAGCTAACACAGTGAACTCCTTGGTTTCCAGGAAATGGAAACTTGATATTCCAGTACTTTGTTTAAGGAGATTTCCTTCACATCAATATCAAGTTGTCTATAATCTGTGTGACACTGTGTTGGCTACCGTAACACACACAGCACAATTAATATGGCCAAGTCTAGTTAGTCCTCAGGTCAAAGGCCTGAGCCAGGAAGACGGCATGTACGCACGCACTTTATTCAGTGCATGCAACGATCTACAAAAGCAGAGAGGAAAAACAGACTGCTGTCTGCCAGAGTCAGCAAAGACTTTCTGAAGAGGAGAACACTGGAGCTCAGGTTTAAATGAAAAACCAAATGGAGCTGACACACAGACGTACTTGCAGGCACTTAATGTGTGCCAAACTTTTCACCTACAAATTCATTCAAAGAACATTCATTCTGTTTTACCTTTTCTAAAGTTGTTGTACAACTTTACAGGGGCACCTGAGTGGCTCAGTCGGCTAGGTGGCCAACTTCGGCTCAGGTCATAATCTCGCAGTTCATGAGTTTGAGCCCCACATTGGGCTCTGGGCTGACAGCTCGGAGCCTGAAGCCTGCTTCAGATTCTGTGTCTCCCTCTCTCTCTCTGCTCCTCCCCTGCTCACACTCTGTCTGTCTTTCAAAAATAAATAAATGTTTAAAATTTTTTTAAATATTTAAGACAGTAGTGCAGCTTCTCTAGATACTAAAATGTAAATTAAAAACAATTTTTTTACAAATAGTTTATTGTCAAATTAGTTTCCACATAACACCCAGTGCTCATCCCACAAGTGTCCTCCTCCATGCCCATCCCTCCTCCCCCCCACATCCATCAGTCCTCAGTTTTTGTCAGCATTCAAGAGTCTCTCATGGTTTGCCTCTCTCCCTTTCCCCCACCATTTCCCCCTTCTTCTCCCCCTTGTTCCTCCGTTAAGTTCCTCCTAATCCTCCTATACGTGCACACATATGATATTTGTCCTTCTCTGCCTGACTTATTTCGCTCAGCATAACACCCTCAAGGTCCATCCATGTTGCTACACATGGCCAGATTTCATTGTTTCTCATTGCCATGTAGTATTCCATGGTATAGATAAACCACATCTTCTTGATCCATTCATCTGTTGATGGACACTTAGGCTCTTTCCATGTTTTAGCTATTGTGGAGAGTGCTGCTATGAACATTGGGGTACATGTGCCCCTGTGCCTCAGCATTTCTGTCTCCCTTGGGTAAATTCCTAGCAGTGCTATTGCTGGGTCCTAGGGGAGTTCTATTGTTAGTTTCCTGAGGAACCTCCACACTGTTTTCCAGAGGGGCTGTACCAGTGAAAACAATTTTTGGACAAAGTATATTTTCTAGGACATCCTAAAATTTCAGTATTTTCATTTCTTTTTAAAGTATTCATTAGCTTCCTTTAAATGTTTTCAAGCCATAAATGAAACTTTTCTGTCACTCTAAATTCAAAGCAAGCATCCTAAAATCTTGTACATTCTTCAAAAATATGTGATTCTCTAACATTTATACAAGTTTGACTTTCATTGAAAGTTCATCACAAATTCACATAGGACGGGAGAAAAGACTCAGGAAAAAGAGGTAGATGGTTTGCTAACTTATTACAGTGTGTTTAGATATACAATCACCAAGCCAATAACCAACAAAAAATATACTGCCTTTTTTATGAGCAAAATATGACAGACCACTATTCCTAGCACTTTTGTGAAGTCCAGTACTAGGCACATTCCCGGACCATTTGGTACCTGAACTGGTTTTAGCCAGTTCATAGAAAGGTTTCTGTTTCTGGGAAAATGAAGACGGCAGCAGTGAGCAGAGGTCCTCACTCTAAATTCTCATTTCAGACTGTCCTCAAGCATCCTTATCAAAATATACATCCTGGAATATTACTCAGCATCGAAAAGAATGAAATCTGCCATTTTCAGTGATGTGGACGAAGCTAGAATGTATTATGCTAAGCGAAATTAGTCAATCGGAGAACAACAAATACCATATGACTTGATTTTTATGGGCAATTTAAGAATTAAAACAGACGAATAAATGGGGAGGGGAGAGCTAAAAGGAGAGAGGTAAACAAGCCACAAGAGACTCTTAACTACAGAGAAAAGAAGAATTGATGGAGGGAGGGAGGTAAGAGATGGGCTAGACTGGACATGGTAATAAGAAGGGTACTTGTTGCGATGAGCAAGAAGTATTGCAGTTAAGTGATAAATCACAAAATTCTACTCTTGAAACCAATATTGCACTCTATGTCAACTAAAATTTAAAATAGAGAAAGATAAAATTTAAAATAGAGAGACGTCTCTATCCTGAACGTCCTATAAGTTAGTTCTTTACCAATCTCTGAGACTCTCCCTACCTGGATGACCCATGTGGACCCACTCTCCAGCACTTCCACATAGGACCATGTACCTCATGCTACTCACTGAAGTCTCTAGGATTTTGGTCCTGGCTGAGCTTGCTTTCTCAGCCCTCCCTGCTAAGAAAGAAGGAATTGGTCTTTCTCAACACCCCTTAGCCCAGCACTTTTACTCTCAAGTAGCACCTGCACTTCCGAACTGCTGTTAACCACCAAACATCTGCTGAGTGTGCAGGAAATAAAACCCCAACACAACACCCTTGCACCTGCTCAGTGGTCTCCTTCACCTGCACCTTCCCTGATCATCTTATATGAAGTAGCTACTAATGGTTAATCACTTAGCTTATTCTCTTATCAAAGCAACTAAGTCTCCAAAACTGTCTTAGCTCTGAATGACTGTCTCTTCCTACCACAAGCATGCAAATCTTGAAATCAGTGACCTTATTAGTTTTATTTAGGTCAGTATACCCAGTACCTAAAAGAGTGATAGTCAACTTAAGTGCTTACTCCACCTATTTACTGAATAAATGAATGAATGCTCCCTGATACTATCTTCAGAATAGAAGGGCTACAATTATACAAGTGTTAAAGTAGAACAGCCAAGAGTTCATGATGAACAATACACAAAACTGAGTAATACAGACTGAAACATCAGGTGGTCAAATGATCTCTTTCTGTGGATAATGTAGTTAATGAAAACAAGTGAAATGTGATGACCCCTTTCAAGAGTCTCCCTCCACCGTCCCAAGTTCATGAGATCTACGCAAGGCAGTGAAAAGAGGAAGATGAACTCCTCCCAGCTTTTCATCCACAAAGAAGATCAAGATAGCAAGTTTGAACCCATAGGGCAGACAACTCACTAACAGGAAAGCCAGACAGAAGAGTAGGAGAAATAGTACCATGAATATTAGATCAAGCACAGTCCTTTTAAAAAGCACACGATTTACTGCTTAAATTGATTGCATTATAATCAGTTCCAATCAGTTCACATTCCCATAGGCTATCCAACACAAATAATGTATTTACTCTAAAATCATCTAAAATCTACCCTTCCTTATGGCTAAAGAAAACCCAATTCCCATTTAGTCACGTTTCTAGGCCCTGCACTCAAACGAAGTCCTGCCTACTAAGCTATATGGGGAGAATTATGGGAATTTTGCATGCCATTATTACATATTGGTATTTTAACATGTATCTCATGTCTAATACAATACCATGCAAAATTAAACATCCAGTCAAACATAAAAACTGCTTGAGAGGAATGAACAATGCAAAGATTAACTGAGACTCCTCATGAAAGTAACTCGCCGAATCAAGGGCTCATATCAGGAATTTTTTTCATAAGGTATAACTTCTCTTTACTCACGATTTTGGTTAAGAATGCCCTCCCTTCCCTTGAGAGTGTCCCATCTGCTTAAAATACCAGTCAATATTCTATGAAGAATTCGATTTTCTGTTAACAGATAAAGCCCTCGGAGCTCTATACAAAGCAATGCAGTGGTTCAATGACACTACTTATGAAGGAATATTGGATTTATATTTACCTGGATGAAGAAAGACCTCTGAAGGGACACCACAGTACCTTTCCCAATTATATACAAGAATGAATTTCCAATGTAAACCATGTGAATCGACATGTATTATGCTACTGTTCAGTAAGACAATATGAAGCCCAAATAGCATGCTAAATGAAGCAGTTTATCTTGCTTGGGCTTTGTCTGGAATTGAAGAAAAATGTTCACACTCTCTCTCAAGAGGGAAGTTGCAATGACCTTCCCTTGCTAGACAGAGCCTCATTCTCCCCTGCCTTTTAGCTGCCACTAGCGAACACCAAGGTGCTATTTGGAGACAGTACCCTATACAGAAGACAAGGCAATTCCCATGCTGTTCTCCCCTCTCTAAAAGGTGGTGAATGACCTTGCACAGGAGGCTAAGTCCTTCTTTGGTCTTATGCTAAGAAAGGCCTAACACAATCTTCCTAGCCTTCACATCACAGGACAAATGTGAGAATAAATTTCTTAAAATATACTGAAAAAAAAAAAAAACAAAAAAACAAAAACAAGGCATCCATAGTATCAATAGTAGTATTCTATTCCCTCACAATTGCTGATCATTCATGGAAATCTACAAAGTATTTCCTCAAAGCTTACCTTGACAGGAGTGTTTGCCAACCATGTACACTGATTGAGTTACTTGTTGAATTTCCATGTCAGGTTGCCTGACTGTTAATTATTTGGTAACATAGAATACGTATCACATTGGGCTTTGTATTAAAAAAAAGAAGAAGAAAAAAACCCAACCATGAATGAAAGGAATGCCCGGAAGAGAAGCTCTGCAGTCTCCTCCTACGCATCTGGTTAGCAAAACTAGCTGACAACAAATGACTAGATTAAAAAATACACGTCTGGCATTACACAGGAGAAAACAGACTAGACAACAGGGAGATGGATAATAGAAATGAATAGAATATGCCGCCAACACGTACGAATGGAGTTCCGAGCTAAATCCATGCAGAGCTCAGGAGGGGGACAGTAGCAGGATGCAGCAGGTTTCCAAACTGTTCCTTGGCAGCTGACCCCACAGTAAATACAAATGCAAACAACAAAGAAGCAGCAAAGTTGCAATCTGGAAGGAGATACCTTTTTTGTGGTAAATAAGAATGGCAGTAGTGTTCAAATTAAATTAACAAATGCTTCTGGGAGACGTTGCCAGAAAAGAAGGTCTCTCCAGAGAGAGGAGAGGTCTTCCTGCTTCATCCACTTTAGAAAACATTTATCAAATCCATCCCTTTTCTGGTTTAATATCCAAAATATATGAAAAATGTCTACAACTCAATACCAAAACAACAATATAAAGATGGGCAGCGGACATGAAAAGACATCTTTTCAAAGAAAACACAGAGATGGCAGACACATGAAAAGATGCTCAACATCACTCATCACAGAATGCAAATCAAAACCACAATGATATCATCTCACACCTGTCAGAATGGCTCAAGTCAAAAAGAAATAACAAATGTTGGCAAAGATATAGAGAAAAAAGAACCCTCATGCACTACTGGTGGGGATTCAAGGTGGTGTTGACACTGAGGAAGACAGTATGGAGATTCGTCAAAAAATTAAAAATAGGATTTCCATAGGATTTAATAATTCCACTACTGAATATTTGCCCCCAAAAAAATTAAAGCACTAAATCAAAAGATACATGCACCCCTGTGTTTACTGTACCACTAATAACAATAGTCAAAATATGGAAGCTACCAAAGTGTCTAACCATAGATGGATAAAGAATATGTGGCACAGGGAGTTAAGATGTAGAACAAGCCCCTGGGCTTTCCTCATCGCTCAAACACAACTCCGTTGAGGTCAGATCACTTGGAATGCTAGGGAAAGCGATCTGTGAAGTGGCAGAAATATCTCCCGGATTAGAGGAAGACAGAGTGGTAGGTGCAAGGTACATGGAAGTGAATGGAGGGAGAGAAAAATGGCATTGCCACAGAGAGGAGGGAACCTTTTCTATGGAGAGACAAAAATGAGAAAAAGAGAGAGGGATTGAGAAAATGCAGCACTGAGTTCACCTAACAGGAAAACATCTCTAGACCACAGACTGGGGAATGGCAAGTACTGAACATCACAGATATATATAGATAGATATAGATAGATAGATAGATATAGATATGTAGATAGATACATCTATAGATATATATATATTTTTGGCCAAGAGTGTTGAAAGCTCAAACTCTGAGATACTGGAAGTGCAAGAGTGCCTCTGGAGCAGAGCTATGGTGCACACTCCTGGTGAGAAGGGAGCTGGTCCCAGAGTGCATAAGGTGGTGTAGGGATCTCCAGGACACATGGGGAGAGAACATTTCCCTGCTTCCTGGAGTACTTTTTCAAGAGGGTATAGAGCCTCCCCAAGGACAAAAGACCCCACAGGCACCCACAAAACACCTTTTACCCGCAGCGGACAGAGATGCATGAAGAGGGAATATAACATTTGCTGTTTTTAGTGGTGCTGCACATAGATTCCGCACACTGTGCAGGCATAGAGCCTGGAGCCTGCTTCAGATTCTGTGTCTCCCTCTCTTTACATCTCCTTTGCTCGCTCTGTCTCTGTCGCACTCTCAAAATATTAAACTTTTTTTAAAGGATAAGAAAAGAAAAACATGCAGTAGTTATTCCACAAGGCAAGTTAGCTGCCCTTGCTGTTCTGTGAGGGCTGCCTGAATACTGGGGGGCAGAGATCCCCAGTCTAGAGACCAAAGATTGGGGTGGCGTCATTTTGACCCCAACACAAACATAGTGGAACTTCAGAAAGCAGTACAGCAGCCCCCAGTGCAAGCAGGACCTGTTTATACCAAACCCTGGCCCACATCCCCCCTCCCACTCCATGCCTGGTAACTGCTTATTTACTGGAGCAAGACTGACTGAGCCAACACAGCAAGCCTCTCCTCCACAAACAGGTATAAGAAAATATTCAGAGCAACACTCATAAGAATACTTGCTGGGCTTGGGGGGAAAAAAGCATAGAAGACGCCAGAAAAACCTTCGCTGCAGAGATCAAAGACTTAAAAACTAGTCTGACTGAAATTTTAAAAATGTTGTAACTGATATGCAAAAACCATCTGGATACAGTCACAACAAGGATCGAAGAAGCAGAGGAGAGAATAGGGGATATAGAAGATAAAATGATGGAAAATAGTAAAGCTGAAAAAGGCGGGGGGGAAGGTAATTACTGGATCATAGGGGGAGACTTAGAGAACTTATTAATTCCATGAAAAATAACACTATCCATATCATAGGAGTTCTAGAATAAGAAAAGCAGCAAAAACGGGCAGGTTTATTTGACCAAACTATTGCTAAGAACCTCACTAATCTGGGGAAGTCCAAGAGGCACAGAGAACTCCCCCTCAAAATCAACAAAAGCAGGTCAACACCATGACATAAAACTTTCAAAAAACAGAGATAAAGAATAAAATCTGAAAGCAGCTACAGACAAAAGGTCCTTAACCTACAACGGTAGACACATAAGGATGGCAGCAGACCTGTCCACTGAAACTGAGTAGGCCAAACGGGACTGACAGGAAATATTCGACATGCTGAATGGGAAACTATGAAGCCAAGAATTCTTTATCCAGGAGCCTGTCAGAATAGAAGGAGAGATAAAGAGCTTCCCAAACAAAAAAATATAGGAGTTTGTGAGTATTAAACAAGCCATGCAAGAAATTTTAAGAGGGACTTTCTTAGGAAAAACAAAACACCAAAGCAACCCCAAAACAACAAAGACTAGGAAGGACAAAAGAACATCAGCAGAAAAACCAACTCTACAGGTAACACAATGATAATAAATTCCCCTCTTTCAATAATCACTTTAAATGTAAATGGACTAAATGCTCCAATCAAAAGACACAGTATGAGAATGGATTAAAAAAAGAGAGAGAGAGAGAGAAAGACTCTTTTCAGACCTGAAGACACCTACAGATTAAAAGTGAGGGAATGGAGAACCATCTAGCATACTAATAGACATCAAAAGAAAGCCATAGTAGCCATATTAATACCAGACAAATGAGATTTTAAAACAAACACTGTAACAAGAGATGAAGAAGGGAATTATATCATAATTAAGGGTTCTATACATCAAGGTCTAACAACTGTATGTATGACCCCAACTTGAGAGAACCCAGATCTATAAATCCATTAATAACAAAAAAAAACTCATTGATAAAGTCCCCTAACATTATGGTATCATTTAATCTGTGCATAGGTATATGTGTGTTCATGTTTATTCACAAAAATTGTTGGCATAATGTGACTCATATGGAAGATAAGGTTTTTGTAGCCTGTTCTCATTATCAAAAATAATAATATAAATATAAAGCTCAATTTAAAATTTTAAAATATTAAAAATTCTGTCATATCTTAATATCTGAATTATGGTTTATTATATGTATGAAGTATAGTTTAATTGACTTCTTATTTTGGCCTTGTGCATATCTTTAAAACAGTTTTGTATATGTAACATATACTCTTATTAATAATTTGGCATTAATCTATGATGAGATTTCTAAGGTAATACTTTATGCAACTCATATTTAAGGCTATCTCCTTTTTAATATATGATTTAGGGATATCTAGTTCTGCAATTAAAAGATTCAATGTTTTCACTATATAGATTCATAAGAATGACTAAGCATGTATTGTTATGATGTATCAGAATTCTGCAATGAAATCCAAGTCCAAATATTAATGAAAATGTTTTACTGAGGCTCCATATACTGTTCATTGTAAACTGAATTAAATATACAGTATGTTTTCCAGAAAATAAATAAATAAATAAATAAAATAAAATAAAACCTCACTTAACAGCAATAGACATATCATCGAAGCAGAAAATCAACAAGGAAACAATGGCTTTGAATGACACACTGGAACAGATGGACTTAACATATATTCAGGACATTTCATCCTAAAGCAGAATACACATTCTTCTCAAGTGTACATGGAACATTCTCCATAACAGATCACATACTGGGTCATAAATCAGGCCTCAACAGGTACAAAAAATCATATCATGCATATTTTCAGATCACAATGCTATGCGACTTGAAATCAACCATAAGAAAAAGTTTGGGAAGTCGTCAAATACACTGAGGCTAAGGAACATCCTACCAAAGAATGAGTGGATTAAACAGGAAATTAAATAATTAAAAATACATGGATATAAATGAAAATGAGAACACAACGGTCCAAACCCTTTGGGATGCAGCAAAGGAAATTCTAAGAGGAAAGAACATTGCCTTTCAGGCCTATTTCAAGAAGTAAGAAAGGTCCAAAATATACAACCTAACCTTAACACCTAACGGATCTAGAAAGGAGCAAAAAATAAGCCAAAATCCAGCAGAAGTAGGGAAATAACAAAGATAGGAACAGAAATAAATGATATAGAAACAAACAAAAAAAGTAGAACAGATCAATGAAACTAAATGCTCGAGTTCTGAAAAAATAAGCAAAATTGATAAACCCCTAGCTAGACTTATCAAAAAGAAAACAGAGGACCCAAACAGATACAAAATCACAAATGAAAGAGGAGAGATCAAAACCAACATCACAAAGATATGAACAATTATAAGAGAATACTATGAAAAATCATATGCCAAAAGACTGGGCAATCGTGAAGAAAGGGACAAATTCCTAGACACTCATGCACTACCAAAACTGAAACAGGAAGAATCAGAAAACTTAAACAGACCTATTACCATCAAATAAGTTGAATCAGTTATCAAAAATATCCCCAAAAAACAAGAGTCTGAGGCCAGATGACTTCCCAGGGGAATTCTACCAGACACTTAAAGCAGAGTTAAAAGCTATTCTTCTCAAACTGTTCCAAAAATAGAAATGGAAGAAGAGCTTCCAAACTCATTCTATGAAGCCACACTACCTTGATTCCAAAAGCAGACAAAGAGAATTACACTAAAAACAATCACATACTGGTAATTACAGGCCAATTACTCAGATGTACAAATTCTCAACAAGATACTAGCAAATCAAATCCAACAATACATTAAAAGAATTATTCACCGTGATCAGGTGGACTCATTCCTGGGCTGCAGGGCTGGTTCAACGTTCACAAATCCATCAATGTAATACACCAAATTAATAAAAGAAAGGATAAACTATATGACTCTCAACAGATGGAGAAAAAGTGTTAACAAAACATAGCATCCTTTCTTGATAAAAACCCTCACAAAAAGTGGGATAGAAGGAATATACCTCAACATCATAAAGGCCATATATGAAAGACCCACGCTAATATCATTCTCAATAGGGAAAAACAGAGCTTCCCCCAAAGATCAGAAATATGACAGGGATGTCCACTTTCGCCACTGTTGTTCAATATAATACTGGAAGTCCTAACCTCAGCAATCAAACAAAAAGGAATAAAAGGCATACAAACTGGCAAGGAAGAAGTCAAACTTTCACTCTTTGCAGGTGATAGGGTACTCTGTGTGGAAAACCCAAAAGATCCCATCAAAAGGCTGCCAGAACTGACGCATGAATTCAGCAAATTTATTCAGCAAAATTTATTCAGGATATAAAATCAAAATACAGAAATCCGTTGCATTTCTATATACCAGTAATGAAACAGAAAGAGAAATCAAGTAATTGATCACATTTACAATTGAACCAAAAACCACAGGATACCTAGGAATAAACCTAACTAAAGAGGTAAAAATGTGTAATAAACTGTTAAAAGGTTATGAAGGAAACTGAAGATGACACAAAAATGGAAAAACATTCCCTACATGTGAATTGGAAGAATAAGTATTCTTAAAGTGTCTGTACTATCCAAAGCAATTTATACACTGAATGCAATCTCAATCAAAATAACACCAGCATTCTTCAAAGAGCTAGAACAAACAATTCAAACATTGTTATGGAACCACAAAAGATCTCAAATAGCCAAAGCAGTCCTGAGAAAGAAAAACAAAACTGGAGGCATCACAATTCTGGACTTCAACCTGTATTACAAACCTATAGTCATCAAGACAGCATGGTAGTGGCACAAAAACAGGCACATAGATCAATGGAACAGAACAGAAAAGACATAAATCGACTCATAAATATATCTCTAACTAATCTTCAACAAAGAAGGAAATAGTATCCAATGGGGGTAAAAATGGTCTCCCCAGTAAATGGTGCTGGGAAAACTGGACAGCGGTGAGCAGAAGAATGAACCTGGACCACTTTCTTACACCGTACACAAAAATAAATTCAAAATGGAGGAATGACCTAAATGTGAGACAGGAAACCATCAAAATCCTAGAGGGGAACATAGGCACCAACCTCTCTGGCCTATGCCACAGCAACTTCTTACTAGACAGGTCTCCTGAGCAAGGTAAACAAAAGCAAAAATGAACTACTGAAACCTCAAGACAAAAAGCTTCTACACAGCAAAAGAATCAACAAAACTAAAAGGCAACCAATGCAACAAGAGAAGACATTTGCAAATGATTTATTAGATAAAGGGGTAGTACCCAAAATGTATAAAGAACTTATCAAACTCAACACCCAAAAAATAATCCAGTGAAAAAATGGGCAGAAGACATGAATAAATACTTTTCCAAAGAAGATTACCTGGATGGCTAAAAGATATGTGAAAAGATGCTCAACATCACTCATCATCAGGGAATTACAAATCTAAACCACAAGGAAATACCATGTCATACCTGCCAGAATGGCTAAAATGAACAACTTGGGAAACAACCGAGGTTCGTGATGATGTGAAGAAACGGCAACACTTTTGCACTGCAGCCACTCTGGAAAACAGTACAGAGGTTCCTAAAAAATTAAAAACAGGCATGCCTGGGTGGCTCAGTCGGTTAAGCATCCGACTTCAGCTCAGGTCATGATCTCACAGTTCGTGGGTTTGAGCCCCGTGTGAGGCTCTGGGCTGACAGCTGGCTCAGAGCCTGGAGCCCGCTTCTGTAACTCCCTCTCTCTCTGACCCTCCCCTGTTCATGCTACCTCTCTCTCTCGCTCTCACTCTCTCTCTCTCTCAGAAATTAATAAAACCTTAAAAATTAATTAATTTAAAAAATGAAATTAAAAACAGAGCTACCCCCTAAAACCCAGCAATTGCCCTACTAGGTATTTATTCAAAAGGTACAAAAATACTGATTCAAAGGGGCAACATGCACCCCAATGTTTACAGCAGTGCTATCAACAATAGCCCAATTATGGAAAGAACCCAAATGTCATTGACTAATGAATGGATAAATAAGATGTAGTATATGTGTACAATGAAATATTACTAAGCCATCAAAAAGAATGAAATCTTGCCATTTGAACATGGATGGAACTAGAGTGTCTTATGCTAAGTGAAACAGAAATACATGATTTCAGAGAGAGAAATATCAGAGAATGACAAAATACCACATGCTTTCACTGTTATGTGTCATTTAAGAAACAAGATAGATGAACATAGGGGAAGGGAAGGAAAAATAAGATAAAAACAGAGAGGGTAGCAAACAAAGAGAACAGAATGAGGGTTGCTGGGAGGTGGGGGGAGGGGGGGAAATGGGTGACAGGTGTTAAGGAGGTCACTTTTTGGGATGAGCACTGGGTGTCATATGTAAGAGATGAATCACTAGATTCTACTCCTGAATCCAAGATTACACTGTATGTTAACTAACTTGAATAAAAATTTTAAAAATTTAAAAGAAATTTTAAAAATGCTTTAGAGTAAAAAAAGACTATGATATGCGTGTACACACACACACACACACACACACACACACACACACACACACTCATAATGGAATACTACTCAGCCATAAAAAAAAGAATGAAATCTTGCCATTTGCAACATGGATAGATCTAGATATAATGTTAAGCGAAATAAGTCAGGGGAAAACAAATATTCTATGATTTCACTCATATTTAGAAGAAAGAGATGACCAAAAGAAAAAAAAACACATTCCTAAATACAGAGAAATGGTGGTTGTCAAGGGAAGCTGGAGGAAGAAAATGGTTGAATTGGTGAAGAAGGTTAAGAATATACTCACCAACTGTGAGATCATGACCTAAGCTGAAGGACACTTACCTGACTGAGCCACCTAGGCACCCCGTATTTTGCATTTTTATCTATGGTTTGGCAGAATAATACCAAAAGTGCTTGAGTTTCTGGGAAAATAGGAGTTGGTGTGATTGCTTCAATCATACCAGATTTAGAATAATAACATCAGGGTTAAAAGAGACATTAATAGGCAGGAATTAAGGCCAAATAGTATGAAATTAAACATAACAAAATGAAAGTCCCCACATTTAGGGACTGTGCTTGTAAAAGACAGGAATTGAGATATAACACTTAACAGAAATACATACTGAAAAATATTTAGCCATTGTGGCCAAGAGTGAGTGGCGATAAGTCTGTCCGAAAGGGTGCTGCAATCCTCAACTGTACAATAAGATAATTATCTCATTATATGAACCAATCTGTCCAGAAACAATCACATTTAGGTGTATAAACTTCTCCGAAGCTGAACAGGAACACTTTACTAAGAACCAAGTTAGACTGTGAATGCCTCGTGAACCAAATCAAATGATGAATGGTTGAAGGAATAAAGGAAGTTCAGTCTAACGAAGTAAAGGTTAAGAAATAGCATGATAAAGTCTTCAGTTCTTTAGAGGATGGTCATGTGAAAGAGGGATTGGACTCTTCTATGTAGCTAGAAGAGGTAAAACATATACCAACAAGTGTAAGCTACAAAGAGGCATTTTTGACTCAAGATAGGAAAAAATTTCTAAGACAAAACACAGAGGGAAGTAACAGCCTTGGGTGTCTCCAATGGGTGTTCCAGCAGTGATGCAGTACCACTTACCTGGCAAGCATAGTAAGGCTCAAATTCAGACACTGACTGAAAAATCAGAAGAGTTGTCTGCGAGTAGCTACTAAATTCTAGAACTTTACGTACTTTATAATCCTTGAAATAACCCTAAAGTCAGGCATTGGCATGCTATACTCAATTGACAGATGTTCAGGGGTTAAATGACCTGCCTAATAACATTCAATAAATAGTGAAGCCTAAATTCAAATCCAGATAAAAATTTCTACAATGTCATATTGCCTTATAATTCTCTATGGATTCTGCTCTTAAAAAGTCAAGTATTCAAAAAGGAGTTAAACAGTAGAAGTTACAGAAAGATCATTGGACGATAATCAGAAAATCTCCGTGTCTTACCGAAACTATTTACACTTTGTGACCTGGGGCAAGTTAGTGAGCTTTCCTGGACCCTCAGTTTCTTGAAACTTTTAATAAATAATACCTATTGCACAGATTTTCAATGAGCATAAAACAGATAATCTAAGTAAAACTATGTTGTAAATTATAAGTGCTTTTTTATTGAAGTGGATTATTTGTGTTATTAGGTAAGATCAATGCTCTTACCTTCACAGAACAATCCAAGAGATATTTTAATTTGAAACATTTTCAGGGGGAAAAAAAAATACCAAAAGCCTCACCTAAGCCACTTGGCCCAAGTGCTTAGAAAACAGTACCCGATGTCAGCATTACCATTTCAGTAAGAGCATGGGGCAGCAACTTGAAAGAGGAGAGCTTCCTAAATCATTCCTTATGTGTTGCCAATGACAGCACTCTAAAGTTATCATCATTGGCCCCGTGTTTGCCATGAGGTAAGACAAAATGCACTAGTTATAGCATTCAATTATACCCTAGGCTAGCTGCCTCCTAAATATTTGCTGATACTTCTGAGTGTATGATAATTTAGTCTAACTGCATTTTCTTATTCATCTAGATGAAAATTTAAATATTACGTTAAATCAAATGCCTGCTGCTCACATAAAGCACACATTGGTAACCAGGACGCTCAGGGTCAGAAAAAGGACACTGAAGGTCTTCTGATCCAACATCCATCTGCTACTTGTTATGTTAATATATAAACACCCAAAAGCCATCTGTCATGCATAGAGTAGTGACATCCTCATGTAACGTTTTAAAGCTTCACAGAGCAAATGGATGTCTCCCCAAAGGCTTCATGATTGACCATTTCCAAACAATCCATATGAAATGTATCAATGTCTAGCAGCTATAATAAGGGACCAGGGGAATATTTTTCTCTCTCCATGAAGTCAGATACAATCACAGACCACTTCTGACCTGTAACATTAGCATTCCCAAGATTCAAACAAAAAGGGATCTATATTCTCTGACCTTTTTATTTTTTCAGGACCTTGGAAAGCACCAATCAAGTCCACAGGCAGGTCCCAAATCAGAGGAGACATGACAGCCTGTAAACTTTTCAAAGATACAGATTCCTAGGCTCCTCATAAAATCAGACTTATAGGTACCAGCCTGGCCTCACTGTAGAAAAGAATCTGACAGAATCCTTATTTGATATTGTGTTCCCTCAAGCAGTAAAGTCAGGAACTCCTCCATGAGTCTGTTTCTAGAGGTTTTTCTAGTTAATTAAAAACGTAAGCAAGATAGCAGTACAAAGAAAACTCCTTCAACATCCCATCTTTGTGGATGGGATATTATATAAATAAAAGGTCCCTGATCCTACTCCATTAATAACTATGTAGATGATAGATGGATGGAGAACATACAGGCAGGTGCTTAAATTTTGACAAGATTTTATCCCTGGCCTCCTTGAGTCTGCATTATAGTGTAGATAAACAATAAACGCACAACATTATAATTTAAAATGGTGGCAAAGGCTGTGAATAAATTAAGTTGAGCTGGATATCTCCACTTACCCCCCTCCAGATACACTCTTTGCCCTTCTTTGTGCCAAAGCAGATTGACAGGTTTCCTCCCTCTCCCTTTTGATTTCAGTTGGCTTCAGCTAAGGGAAAATGCTAGCAGGAGGGCACAAAGGACTGACATTAAGGGTATTAACAAGTAGAGTACTTAGTGCTATGTGCCAAACACAGTGCTAACTGAATAATGGTAGCTACTCCTATTAAGACCAAAACTAGTGAAAAAGTCCTTGAATAAGTGGTACTTTCATGTTTTTTTTTCTCTCCGTGACTGTCTACAGTCTTCCCAATATAAATGTGTCAATACAAACTTGATTGTTTTTTTAATAATGTTTACAGAGAGGACAATTCATGGGTCTTGACTTCTTTGCAGCAAGTATGCTGAATTATTCATTTAGCTGGGGCCCCTTTCTTTTAAAAAGTAATCATCACCTTCTTGAGAGAAATTTTTATTTTTTCATGCTATCAGTCCTGTCAGACTTCAGAAGTTCACAATCACCAAAGAAGAGCAAAGCAATTTAGATAAAATTTACTGTTCTGAAGGAAGACTTTTGTTATTAAATGTGAGGCATTCAATAGTAACTGCCAGCTGTTTAATCAAAAAGTTATTGTTCATTGTGGAGGAAAAATTGGAGTTGGGAAAACAATGAGGCTACAGCTCCAAGCTCAGAAAGTGTCTGAAGAAGTTTCAAATCTCTTTCAAACTCTATTTCAAATCTTAATTGTAATGCCCTATTTCTGATAAGGCATTTCATGGAAGATATTAACAAAATCACTGAAACAACAGATCTCCCACACATCTCCTTAATTATCCCCTTTCCGAGTTGCCCTTTCATGTTCACATTACATGGTATAAATTCTAGCCAGTTTTAAGAGAGGTCTCAAATAAGGCTATGAGTAAGGACATGCAGGTGACTTCTTTAATTCCAAAATCAAAATGCATGATAAAATTTAAGAGGATGAGAAAATTATGAGGGGGAAATTTGGCATACTAATAAGAAAAGAATGTTTGGAATAAGACTAATGGGAAAAGAATAGGTCCAAGAAACAGAAGGCCTGTATTCTAAATTCTAAGTTTAATCCATACACTTGGGATGTGGCCTTGGCAGAGGCAGAGGTGGGAATCACTTCATCTTCCTGAGATGATTTCCTCACTTTTTACATAAAGAAAATGATACCTGATCTACTTACTTCTTTCAGGCTCAATGAGATACTATACAGTAATTGCTATGAAACCTGGTGCCCACTGCCGGTATGATTCAAGTAATAAGGTGTTGAACTGCCTTGAGGCTGGATTTCCAGATCCTCCCCATGACCCAGTTACCTCCCTTTCCCTATGTTCTGCCCATGAGATAATCCATTAATCTCTTCATAATCTTGCCTCTAATTATTCAAGTTGATTTCTGTTACTTACAACCTAAGTATTTTAACTAACATGAACATCTACAGGAAGAAACACAAAGTCAATCTACACTTAAATGAAGAACGGCAACAAGTCTGTGGATACCCACTCACCAGTACATATTAAGATAAAACTTGTGATCTTACCACATCTTGGTGCCTAGCTTTGCCTACATCCTGTGATGTAACCAGCCATTTATGGATATGTGGGCAATTTGAAAACCAAAGCTAGCTCTTATTTGCTGTGGTTATTTTCCCTAGTACCTAGACCAGCGCAAGGCATGGAATGCACATGCAAGAGTGGTTTTCATTGATTTTTGCACTCGTGTCCGTCTGATCAGTTGCTGGATGCAGCCATCTCTCCATGACTGTATGACTACTTAATGGATACACTGCTTTGGCTCCCTCTGCCTTTTAAATTCAGTAACTATCCACCTGTATCTCTAATACTAGGTCGATACAAAGGCTGAAATGCAAATTTTCAATTCAAATTGGGTGTTTAGAATAACTGAAACATTACTCAAGTAAAGGCCATGCTGCATTCCCATGCATAAATGAAAATCTGTATGCACATCCCCTAGTCTCCTTAACCCCCTCCTCATTTTCTCATATAGATCTTACACATAACTCTCTCATTAGCACCTATGTGCCTGGGCATTGCTCAGCACTTAATACTAATACTCAGGAAATATCAACTAAGTGAAAGAATAAGTGGATTACTTGAGTAAATGCACGAGACTCTGCTTCACTTAGAGACTACAGCCACAGTGACCTATCTGTGTCCCACAAGTCCCACAAGTTCGGGGATTCTCTTGCTTCCAATCTTCTGGTCACTCAATTTAAGACATTTTCCTAGCACTTATCTGAACAATATAAAACACCAAGACTGAACTCAGCTGTCAAACTGGGAAGCTTTTCTCATACCACCTTTTGAGTTTAATTGAAAATGCAATGTTTGTCTTGCCTTGCATGTTGCTGTCAAAAAGTCTGGTGCCAAACTGAATTTCTTTCCTTTGTAAGTGATATGGTCTTTTTGCCTTCAAGTCATGAAAATTGTTGTACTTAAATTTTAATGGTTTTGCTAGGATATAGGTCAGTGTTGACTTTACAGGTCAAGTTCCCTAGATTTATGATGGGTCCACTCAATATGCAGATTTGGATTTTGACGTCCTGCCTTTTTTTAAAAAGAGTTTTGTGATATGACTCATATACAATTTATCCATGAAGTATAGTTCAGTGTGTTTGGGGGAATTTGTTACATTATCAACTATTTTATGTCAAATAGTTAAAATAAAATTTGCTATTTTAACCATTTAAGTGTGTAATTCAGTGGCATTAATTACATTCACAATGTTGTATACATCAACCACCGTTTCCAAAAGTTCTCCATCAAAACAAACAGAAACCCTGTAACCATGAAACAATAAGTTCTCATTCTCCCAACCTTCAGCCCATTAACCTCTAATCGCCTTTGTCTTTATGAATTCAATTACTATACACATTTCATGCAAGTAGAATCACAGAATATCTGTCCATTTTTTGTCTGGTTTATCTTACTGAGCATAATGTTTTCAAGGCTTATTTTACTGAGCATGCTGCATAGACCAGCACTGGTCTTTTTATCATTCCTTTTGATAAAAAGATGAATAATATGCCATTGCATGTATATTCCACACTGTCTATCCATTCATATGTTAACAGACATTAAAATTGTTTGTCTTTTCACTATTGTAAAAATGCCACAATGAACATTGGTATGCAAGTATCTGTCCAAGTCTCTGCTTTCAATATTTTCCATATATACCTATGAGTAGAATTGTTGGGTCACTTCAATATTTTGAGGAAAGACTAAATTTTTCCACACCAGCTACACCATTCTATATTCCCACCAGCAATAAAAAGGGTTCTAATTTCTTCACATTCTCATTAACAGTTATTTTCCTTTTAAATTATAGCCATCCTAAGGGTATGAAGTGGTATCTTATGATACTGATTTACCTTTTTTTTTTTTGAAGGATGTTGAGCATCTCTGCATGTTCTAATTAGCCATTTGTGTATCTTCTTTGCAGAAATTTCTATTCAAATCCTTTGCCCATTTTTGCACTGGGTTATTTGTTAAAGAGCTGTAGGAGTCCTTTATTCTGCATATTTAACCCCTACTAGATATAGTCCTTAGAAATATTTTCTTCCCTTCTGTCTTTGCACACACAAGTTTTTAATCTTAAGTCTAACTGATTTTTTTTAATTTCCTGGGCTTTTGGGGGTCCTAGCCAAAAAATAAAAAATCCTTGTCAAATTCAACATCATGAAGATTTTCCCCTGTTTTTTTTCTTCTATGAGTTTTATAAATTTTAGCAATTACCTTTAGGTTTTTGATCCATTTGGAGTTAAGCTTTAAAAAAATAAAAATTATTTATTTATTTATTTTCAGAGGGAGGTGGATGCAGAGGGGCAGAGAGAGAGAATGAGATCAAGAGAGAATCCCAAGCAGGGTCCGCACTGTCAATGCAGAGCTAAACATGGGGCTTGCACCCACAAACCACTCAATCATGACCTGAGCCAAAGTCAGGAGTCGGATGCTGAGCCACCCAGGCACCTCTGAGTTAATTTCTAGATGTGGTGAAAGGTAAGAATCCAAATGGATTCTTTTGCAAGTGGATTTTCAGTTTTTATTGCACTATTTGTTGAAAAACTGTCCTTTCCTCTTGAATGGTGTAGGCACTCTTGAAAATCAATTGACCATATGGGGGAAGGTCCATCTGGGTTCTCTATTCCATTAGTCTATAGGTCTATCTTATGCCACTACCACACTCTTTTGATTAGTTTTGTAGGGAGTTTTACAGTTGAGAACTGTGAGTTCTCTAAATCAGGTTTTTACATGATCATTTTGCCTTTCTTGTATTACAGTTTTAAATACGAGTTCTATTTCATTTTTCTTCAGGAACTTCAATTCTATGTTTGTTGGATCATCTTTACCTAACTTTATTGACCATTTTCTTTCTGGTCATTTTTATTTCTTATTCATTTTGTTATTTTAACACATTTCCTTAATATTTTAACACATTTCCACATTATTCCCTTATAATTCTTTCAGTTGAACTTATTCTCCTTTGGGTTTTACCAAAAATCTTATCTTCATTTTTAGCGGCACATGGGTGGTTCAGTCAGTTAAGCATCCTACAGACTATTTCTTTTGAGTGGTGGGCAAGTTGGGGAGGGGCAGAGTGAAAAGGGAAAGAGAATCCCCAACAGGCTCCAAACTGTCAGTGCAGAGCCCAATGAAACACTTCAACTCATGAACTGTGAGATCATGACCTGAGCTGAAATCAAGAGCTGGACACTTACCCAACAAAGGCACCTAGGTGTCCCTAGTGTCCTACTCTTGATTTGGGCTCAGGTCATGATTTCACAGTTTGGGAATTTGAGCCTCACATTGGGCTCTGCACTTACGGCACACAGCCTGCTTAAGATTCTCTCACTGTCTGACCCTCTCTCGCTCCTCTGTCCCTCTCAAAATAAGTAAACCTAAAAATAAAATTGAGTCTTCATTTCCAAAATGACATGGTCTCTCCCTTTCATTCTATTTCTGTATTTAGTCAACTTATGTTTTATGTATTTTTTTTGTACAGCTCTAGTCTGAGTTTTTGGTTAAAAGTGGACTTTTCTACCCCAAACGTTTGTTAAAAGTTACTTGATGCAGTTTGGGAATATTCTATTAAATTTTTTTCCACTTTGGTTTTTCTTTGTAAAAAAAAAAAATTGAATCAGCTGTAATATTTTGTCCTTTTTTTGGTAGTTTTATATACATGTTCCTGTTGTTTTGTGTCTATTTTATAAAATTATTTTCTGGTTTTTTTAAATATTTTTATTTATTTCTAGGAGAGAGAGAGAGAGACAATGTGAGCAGGGGAGGGTCAGAGAGAAAGGGAGACACAAACTCTGAAACAGGCTCCAGACTCTGAGCTGGCAGTCAGCACAGAGCCCGACGTGGAGCTCGAACCCACGAACCGCGAGATCATGACCTAAGCAAAAGTCGGACGCTTAACCGACTGAGCCACCCAGGCGCCCCTATAAAATTATTTTCTGATACATTGAAGTTTATGTTACTCTCTGCCTCCAGTTATTCTAACAAAGTAAGTATGTATATTTTTATTTGTTCTCCTTGACCTATTAGTGTTTTTGGAAAGAAGGTGCAGAAATTCAAAGGTAGACAATCATTTTCTTGTAACAAGACAGGAGAGCAGCTTTTCTTTATCCTTCCTCATTAGCCCTTCCCTAAGCAAAATTAATAGCACCACCTCTATTCTTGTGGTGTCCTTTACCACACAATAGTACACACAGCACCCTGGTATTGCACCTGCCTGTCTCCCAACTACGCCCTGGTGTCCTTCAGAACTTGGACCTTCTCTTCAGTATAGGTGATTCAAACTTTATTCCTAACGAAATTAACTAGATTTAGAACATGAGTAGTAATAGAACCTTCAGCATGTAGATTACTTCACCACTGGTTTCCATTTCTCATATGAAAACTGTGGATAACAATAATACCTACTCGATATAGTTCTTGTGAAAATTAAGTAAACACATTTAAAGCATTTAGAACAGTGCTCAGCATATGCTGAGAATTTACTGTTATATATAACATGACTGTTATAATCATCATCACCATCATCTCTTTATCTCCATAAAGTAGGATGGGACCTAACACTAAACAGACAATTACAGAGCTAGTGTAGGCCACAGATTTAGGTGCAATTGTAGTAGCACCTAAAATAGAGTTGATCTGTAGTTCAGCATTGCCTCAGCTACTATTGTGCATTACAATCTATGAGTCCATGTGTTGTCTTATATTTCAAATAAAACATATATAATACACCTCTTAGAGGATATAATATATATTTGATGGTATATCCTCCATAGCATCAGACTGGCTCAAAAGGCGGGGCAGGGGGTAGGAGTGGGGGTTGACAAATACTTTTTTGAAAAACTTAATACTTGGTTTTAAATATTCTGGACATATAGCTGTATATTACAACATAAGATCTGAAGACAACTCTGGAGCTGTGTTCTTATGACTCATCTTTCCCTCCCCACCAATGAGATTTTAGTGCCATAATGTCCTGTTCTAACTCTTCTAACAGTCTGACAATTGTTTAATCTCTTGTAAAATTAAGAGGTGACAGATGTCTCCTAGGTTTACATAATACTGAAATAAAATATTTGTACATCATGGGGCCTGGTTGTTCTGTTCAAAAGATGGTGGCTCTTGGGGCACCTGGGTGGCTTAGTCGGTTAAGCGTCCGACTTTCGCTTAGGTCATGATCTCGCGGTTCGTGGGTTCGAGCCCCGCGTCGGGCTCTGTGCTGACTGCCAGCTCAGAGCCTGGGGACTATTTCAGAGTCTGTATCTCCCTCTCTCTCTGACCCTCCCTTGCTCACGCTGTCTTTCTCTCTCTCTCTCTCTCCTAGAAATAAATAAAAAGATTAAAAAAAAAAAAAGGATGGTAGCTCTTGGTACTTTTTCTCAACTCTCCCTCTACTCCATCCCATCTGCTTCACCTGACTCCACATCACTGGTCAGTTCCCAAATAAGAAAAAGACCAAGCAGTACTTCTGACCAGGCCAGCAGTTATAGGTTAGGTACGTATTGCAAAACATCCTCACACCTATCCTTTTGGCCCTGCAGAGTTCTCTGCCCAAGCACCTCCATTGCTCAGTCACTTGGTGGCTCAGAAACTCAAACATCTGCTTTGATTTTGTTGTTCTTGTTACCAAATGTGCATTTAATTCCAAGGGCTCAATAGTGAGTGACACAAGATA
The DNA here is from genome assembly GCA_017311185.1 of Proteles cristata cristata. Classification (NCBI taxonomy): domain Eukaryota; kingdom Metazoa; phylum Chordata; class Mammalia; order Carnivora; family Hyaenidae; genus Proteles; species Proteles cristata. Next base: position 279,019 of record JAESUZ010000616.1, read on the forward strand.
CAAAAGCAGCAATATATTGTCATCATTCATTCTTTCCTTCAACAGGTAGTTACTAATATGGGCTAGGCACTGTGCTAAGAACTAAAGATACAGGTATGGGGAAAATCCCTGTCATCTGGGGGGAGGGTGATACAATTAGCTGAAATATACTTCAGCTAATAAATACGTGAAATGATAAATGTGAAGGAAATAAAATGGAGTAAAGGGAAAGGTGAACATTGTAGTGGGAGAGTTTCTGCTTGAGACAGTTTCATTGATGAGGCAGCATTTGAATACTTTAAGGAAGTGAGGAAGCAAGTTAGGAGACTATACGAAAACAAAGTGTGCTGGGAGGCACAGCAAATGCAAAGCCATGTTAAAGCAACATCAAGGACTCCGGTGGGACTGGAGCACAGGAAGCAGGAAAGAGCTGTAAGGGATGCAAATGGAGAAACAGCCAGGAAGGATCTAGAGCACCTTAGACTTTTATGGCCATGCTATGGACTCCATCTTTCACTGTAAGTGACCTGGCAACAGCTTTGGAGAGTTCTGAGTAAAGGACTTACTGATCTAATTTAAATGATTACTCTGGTTGAGGAGCTGAGAAAAGATCTCAAATAGGGACACAGAAAAAATGGTATCAGGGACACCTGTTGCAGACTGTTTTAACAATACAGATGAGGCACGCCTGGGTGGCTCAGTTGGTTAAGCATCTGACTTCGGCTCAGGCCATGATCTCATGGTTCGTGGGTTCGAGCCCCACACTGGGATCTGTGCTGACAGCCAGCTCTGAGCCTGGAGCCTGTTTCAGATTCTGTGTCTCCCTCTCTCTCTGACCATCCCCTGCTCACACTGTCTGTCTGTCTCTCTCTCTCAGAAATAAACGTTAAAAATTTAAAAAAAGAAATAAATAAAACAATACAGATGAGAAAGGACAGTGGCTTGGAGCAGGCTGGTGGTTGTGTAAGTGGTCAGATTCTAGATGTACTATGAAGATTAACAGAATTTGCTAACAGATTATAAATAAAGCATGACACAAAGTAAGCAAAAATTATTCTACATCTACTCCCAATAAGCCAGTGAAGAAGAATTTTCAAGGAGACGGTAACAAATTATGCCAAATGCAGCTGATAGGCCAAATAAGATGAAGACAAAGAATTAACCCTTGGAATTGGCAACATGCACATTTGTTCACTTTAATGAAAATGGGAGGGGAGGAAGTGAAGACTTTGCATGTACAAGTTTTCTGGAGACTTTACTGTAAAGATAAGTAGAGAATTGGAGGTATCAGCTGGAAAGGGATATGGGATTGAAGAAAGGTTTTTATACATGTAGGACAGATTTATGAATGTATTTATGCTGCTTGGGAGTCCTGTTGAGGGTGAAAAAACTGACACTATAGGAGAAAGTGGTTCAAGTGACATCCTGCACAAGGGATTCTCTACAAAGTGGAGGTGGGGAATGGCCCTATATAGGAGCATGGAGAGCATGCACAGTAATAGGGAATGCAGAGTCCATCGGTACAGAAGAGGGTAGGTTAATAGAGGTGGTGAGAGAGACCAGTAAGGTTCTCTTTATTTCTATTTTCTGGGTGAGACAGCAAGTTCACCAGGAACGTGTGAGAAAGGGGATTAAGTGTGATGGGTGTGAGGAGAGAGGAGGAAACGTGGAGTCATCACCTCACAAAGGAGGAGCAAATGGTGACTTTGGGGCCTTATAACCCTGGATTTCAATTTCACCTTGAACCTGCCCTCTACTTCTCAGATCTAGAAGTCAGCTGTCCCTGAGCCTACCTCCACATGGTCAAAATGGAAATGAAGAGGCCTTAAAAACATCTACCCCTACATCTCATAGGGCTATTCTTATCATTTAATGAGATGCTATACATAAGCTCCCAATACACAGTAGGCTTCTGATAAATATTTGTTCCTTTTTTGCACTTCTTCCTTTCTTACCTTCCACCCTCCATTTCCCTTTTCTTGCCTACAGGATACATGGAAGAGGATGACCTAGATGTGTATTGACAATCTAAACACTATCCTTCACCCTTCCCTTTCTCTTCTAGATTCCTTGGGACTCATTCTAGCCCCTAAAACTCAACCTAATCCGTCAACAAAGCAAACAATGAGTATATGAGAACTTGCCTCATACACCAAAAGCTGTGTGTGTGCTGAGGCAAAACTGGGCAGGAGTGGTATGAGTCTCTTTTCTATTAAATAACCTTATGGAATTAGAAAAAAACATCACAACAAAAATAATCCCCACACACACATGCATACTTTGCTAACACACAAATACTGTGTATCCTTCAGGCCTACCTTTTCTTTTTTTTTTTTTTTAATGTTTATTTTTGAGAGACAAACAGACACAGAATCCGAAGCAGGCTCCAGCTCAGAGCTGTTAGCACAAAGTCTGATGCGGGGCTCAAACCCACAAACTTTGAGGTCATAACCTGAGCTGAAGTCAGACACTCAACCGACTGAGCTACCCAGGTAGCCCCAGGCCTAGCTTCTAAACACATAATCATAGTCTGAAGCACACAGAGACCATCAAATTCAAAGGCTTCATCTTGTATGATGCCAAGAGAAGGAAAGTGTCTGAAAGTTACCAAGTTGAGTCATGGAGCCAGGGCTGGGACCCAAGTTTTCTCATCTACTGGCAAGTATTCAGTGAATTTTCCTTCATAACATTTCTCTACTCCTCCTTTTACTACTGCTGTTACTACTGTTAATAAAAATTAACAGTAAGTGCATACTATGTGCCAAACATACATCTATATACTTTCCATGTATTACTCAAATTAAACCCACGATGTGGGATTTTTTTTAAACAAATAATAAAACTGCGGCCCAAATAAAATAGGTAAAGGGAAACAACTGGAAATGGAGGATCGAGATATGAAGATAGCAGCGAGGCTCTAATTTGAAGCCTCACTCAAACCACTGTTCATTCTACCTTCCTCATTTCCCTGTAAGTCAATTTTGCCATACTCAAATCCTCTAACAGTTGACCTGTGTCTTTGCTTCTGTTAGGGCCCTGAGCATTTGAGGTCTTGGAATTGTGGGTTCATGCCAATGTCTTCAATGCTGTCAAAACAATACCAGCCATTAGCTCCTTAAAGGCTTGGAATTCTCTCGCTTGTCCAACACAGTCACCTATGCAAAGCCTTCCCACATTTGTTCACTCACTTGTTAATTCAACAAATGCACAAACAAGCATCTGGCCAGGGGCTGGGGACACAGTATTATAAGAAGACAAGTCAAAGTTGTAAACACTATTCACTGGAGATGAGAAGTATGGATCAGGAAGAATGAGACATCATAAAATTGTAAATAGGTAAATGACGGTGATTTCACACAGCGGAAGTCATTCAGAGACAATAAAAGAGGAGGAGATGATTGACCTGGTAAAGACTGATCATGATCATCTAGAGTCAGAGCTACATCCCTCTCCAAGTTCAGGAACAAGACCTTCTAAAGCAATTTCCAATATAAATGCCACTGCCATTTCTTTTTAACAACTAGTGTCAGATTATCACAGACACAGTAACAGGATTTACTACTGCCAATGCTGCACTCTAAATAGCAAAAAACAAAAGCCAAAGGATCGACCTTTTCATCCATGTCTCTTAGCACCATTTTGACAATTTCCTCTTTTCTGACCACATGATTATATTTACCAAAAGTCCATCTTGCAGAGACTAATGTCATCACAAAATAATTTTAATTGGAAGGGATCTCATCTATATTGTGAAAGAGTTGGACTTATAGGCTGAGATGAATGGAAGAGGAGGTCCTACAGGCTCAGCTTTGAAGGATAATCTGTTGGGTCCAGTCCCCCTGTCAAATATGCCTCTCATTAACTGTGCTGGAGAATCAACAGAGGATGCAGTACCCTCTCTGGAGACCTATGTGCTCTATCCTCAAAGCTTTCTGCTTTTCCCAAGTTCCTGGAAAATCACAGTGAAAACACCTCACTGTGCACGGTCTACACTGTTTCTTCCTGCTAGGTTAGAAGAATAACTGCCACCTCGCCTCACTGATGAGCAACCCTGGACTCAAAGAAGTTAAGAAACTTGCCCAAGAACACAGGGCTATGAAGTGATAAAGCCAGAGAGTGACCCAGGGTCTCTAACCTCGAACCTGTATCAGTCAGGGTCTTGGTGGAAAATATAGACATAATTTGGTAATTTGAAGCGAGTGTAATTATTTCTAGAAGTATGAGTGGAGAATAGATAAACTACAAGGGATGGTGTACAACCACAGAGTTCATAAAAGGGGGGCTAGGGAATCTCCCTCCTGGGCATGAAAAGGCAGGGAGCCCACAAAGGGCCATCTGATAGGGCTTGTGGTTTTCAGTCAAGAGTCTCAGTCCGCCCAGGGTGACCCCACAGAGAAAGAGGAAGGGAAACTGCTATCTTATCCTCTCTTCCCTCTCTCTCACCTCCTTCCTGTTTTTCCTGCTGAAAACTCAAAGAATCTAAATGAAAAAGAAACCTGCTGATGGAAGCCACGCAGGTCAGCCCACCAGGACATAGCAGAATGGAAAAGAGAGGGGAGACAAAGTTTCTGGAGAAGCAAATGAAAGACACTCAGCCCAGACTCCAAGGCTTTTCCACTGTCCCACTGTCTCCACTGTCCCACTGTTTCCCTCCCAATACGTAAACACACTCTCTTCTTTCTGAAGGTGACTTTCAGTTAATCCTCATGACTGCCCACCTTTCAAACATCAGATCACCTTTTTCATGGCCCACTTAGCAAAGAGGAGCTTTAGAGCAAACCTCAGTCACATAATTTCTCTGTTCAACAGCTTCATGGATTCTATAAAGGTTCTATTCTATTCTCCACTGAAACCCAGAATCCAGATTTCAGAGTTATTCCAAGAGAAGCCCTAGATCCATCTGCAAATGTCAATTCCATTGCTGCCTGGCTTGAACTCCAGCGAGGTAGGCAGAACCCCCACCAAGCTGGGGATCCCATCTACAGCTTAAGTATAATAAGGAAACAATATCCAAGTACAGCAAGGAGGCAGCATCAGGGAACCTGCAAAAGCTGAGGTCTGGATCTCCCCTGAGGGCAGCAAAGAGCTGTCCTGCCAGGAGAGAAGCCAGGGGTTGGGGCTGGCAGGGGTGCCCTGAAGCTCTAAGGTCAGTAAACAGAAGGAAACCTAATGATTTGCAAAACTGATTGTGTCAAGCGACAGGCATCAAAAGCCAGATATCAGTGTGCCCAGAAGGCAAGAGCTAGGAGCATGGGGTAGGGAGGAAGGGAAGGCAGGCGAGGGGAGAAGCTGCAATGGGGGCACTGGCTGCCATGGCACCTCATGTGGAAGGGCAGCAGACACAGGCAGAAGCCACGTTTCCCAGAGCAAAGGCCTAACAGGAGTTTCCCTGGCCACCAGCATTGATGAACTCAAGGGGGAGCCACGCTAGCCACTCAGACCCATTCATATTCCTTTCTCTGTTTGATCACAGCCTCAAAGATGCCCTGATGGCAGAAACAGCCATGTACAGAAATAACTCCTGATTCACCAGATACTGGTATCACCTCCTTGGGTTTGTCCTCCTCTTCACTCCCCCTCTGCTCCGATGTGTAAGAACCATCATTATCAAAATCAGCCTCAGCAAGCATCATGGAGGTATGTATCCAACTCTTAACCAGGAATAGCACTAAACCATTAATATGCTCTGGCCACACTGCTGACAGCCTACCCAAGAGCTATTTCCTCCTGTTGCTCACAGTACCTCAGTTTTGTTGGAGCAATGTGCCAGCACCACAGAAGAATGGAGAGCCTAGGACCACCATAGCAACCCCTTTCCCCCGTGCCAGTGGAAAGCATCCAGAGATAATGCTGAGGATAACACAGTAGAAGGATATAAAGATCTGTCAGTCCAAGACGACCTGAACACAAACTCATTTCAGGCGTTGCCTCATCGCAGCTTCAAGTGATCATTATCTTTCCAGTTTAAGCCTCTGTTATTTGCAGCCTAGTGTCCCAATACACGTGCATGGTCATATTTAATTCTAGCTATCCAGTAAGGAACCATTGTCTTAGGATTGAGGTTTAGGAAACTTAAATAACTTTGCCAAGTATCACCCAGCTACTAGCCAAAGTTGAAATCCAAGGTTGTCCAACTCCAAAATCTTGTGCTCTTAACCACTAAATTACACTTTCTCTCATTGTATTCACCTAATGCCTGACCAGGACAGCACCAGTTCTGTATCAGCCACTCAAGATTTAGCACTCCGCCCAGGCTCACAACATCTTACCCTCACTACATACCCATTTCAATCTTGCAACCCCCATTCAGCATAAGCTAATTGCCACGGTCTCCCCTAGCTACACAGCTGAAACAGGACATGCTGATCAAGGGCAAGGGCTCTTGGCTCCCTGCCCCGTTTCTATAGTCACTGCTGGGTAGAGCCCAAAGCAGGACGCTACAGACCCTCAGGGGAATACTGCTACATACACAGCCAAGGCTCAGAACTGCCAAGGCACAAGAAACAAAGCAGCCCTAATTCCTTCTGCACATCCATGACATGACAAGGCTTTACTCAGTTACCTGGTAACGCAAAGTGAAGAACGATACGTATAGTGCTATCTCATCATGGAGGGGGAAAGTGCTTGTGTATGCAAAGAAAAAACATCTAGAGAATGCAAATACAACCATTAATGATCACCTCTGTGCAACAGAATTAAGGGCAGGGTGAGAAGTACTATACGGTTTTAAATAGCTTGCACCTTTCTGCTTTTTTTAATTTTTTTTTATTTTTTATTTAGTATTATAACATATCATGTAGTTTACATAAATGCATTGATAAATTTATTAGATATTCCATCACATAAAGCTAAAACATGCCTATCCTGTAAATTTTCACCCCAATCTTTACATGGTTTGCTAGGATTTTTGTCCTCATAGCTTCTTGTAAGATGTCTTATTTTCTGAATCTGGCAAGCACCTTTTATAATTTAAAAGAATTGAAGGGGAAAAAAATCCACTGAGCTTCACGATAGGGCTGTGCCGAAATAGCATGAAATACTCATTAAAAAGAAAAAGAAATACTCATGAAACCCTGCCCAAAGGGCTTAATTTAATGGGCTTGATAGGAGGCCCTTATTGTGAGCTTCAAATGCAGTTTCAAGGAGGCGCACAGAATTTTATTATGGTGATTCGGCCATCTTACAAGACAAACACATGTACCACCCAACTGTGTTTGCTTCCCAGCAGAGAGGGCACATTGGCCCTTAATCCTACCTGTGATGGGTTTACATTCATACTCTATCTGTAAATCACCTACATTCATTAATGTCTGCCAGAGCTCCCACAGACACAGGACACATGTAAATTCAATCTGAGAGTGAGGCATGGTTCAACCTTGTGCTGTGAATCAGACCAGGAAATCACCAAAAGCCTTTTATAGATTAACTGCCTTCTTCTAGGAAAGAATAATCCTCCAAAGCTCCAAGCAGAAATGCTAGGATTACTTCATCTTCACCAATCCCTGTGCCAAATATTTACAAAGCACATTAAAATTTACAACACACATTCCCATGAAGGTTCTCACTGGGTCCTCCCTATAATTTTGTACAAGTAGACTGGGTAGAAACAATGCCCATTCTGCACAGAGATTGAGGCGAAGAACAAGGAGATGTAACTAATGGAACCACTTAGAAGGCTAAGATCACAGGTCAGAAGCCACGAATACAGACCCCCAAACCAGAACTCTTCCACTTATTCATTATGCAGGCATCCATAAGTATTTGTTGACTACTTATTACATGACAGCTGTATAATATGCATTGGGGATACAGTAGGGAGTTCTCAGGGTGCCTATAGCCTGTGGGAAAAGCAGACATAAAATGACCAAAAATTACTCTGCAGGAAAATGAGCACTATTTCGTGGCCCAAGTATAAACACAAGAGACAACTTTTATCCTCAAGATTAAAGGTAAGTAGGAGTTACCTTCATATTCTAGAAATGCCATGTACAGAGATCCTGTGGCATAAATGAATATGGTTCCCTTAAGGAACTGAAAGAAATTGAGGTCTGAGAAACGAGAAAAGCAGTGTAAGAGGAAACTGACAAGGGCAACTTGGGCCAAACTAAGCTGAATTTCTGAAAGCTAGATTAAGGATTGTGACCTTTACCTTAAAACTTACAGGAGGTCATTAAATGCACCTACCTACACATTGGGGACTACGATAATCAGGTTTGCAAAGTGAAGTCCTGACATATCACCCTTATGTCCAGGAAAAACTGCTACCCATGAAAATTAGTCTGAATTCAGTGTGCTCACCTACTTCCTGTACCTTGCTCTGACTAGCTCCTGCAGGGTCTAGTGTGTATCTAATTTGATACTAATAAAAGTAGCAATACTGACATAAGTAGTCTTAAATGGGGGTCCCCTGCCCAACTCTCTATTTCATTTCCAGTGGTTTTTAATGAGACCTTGTGATTGTAAAGTCACCTTAAAGAATAAAAGAGTTTATTACCTTGAAATCATGAATATCAAAATTTATATTGAAACACTATAAAACCAACCATGTAACACTGGAAACCACTGTAATTCATCTCTCACACATTTGAAGAAATGGCCAAATGGCTCGTTTGCAGTCAGTCATGATTTAAGACTAGGTCCTTGGCCATCACGCATCAGCACAGAAGTCCATGCAAGTCATACAAATCATACAAGGGTGATCGGCCATTTGAAGGCCTGAGCCAATATCTCTGTAGTATTGAAACCACAAACCTGTCTATCAACACTCAGATTCCAGGAAGGAATGGGAATCTTTAAATCTAAAAACAATACCCCAGAAGCCTCCAAGAGTCTGAAGACCAAGAGTGGTTAGAATATATAACCAGACAGATTTTGGTCCAAAAGGGAAGTGGCCCTGGGTGGTGAACAGTACCCCAGCCTTAGAAAGTAGCACCTAAAACTTGGCCTTTGTTTTCTTCAGTTTATAAATAGGATACACTGCCCTTTTTCTGTGAGAAGTTAAAAGTTTTCTCTTGTCACATGGGTGTGTTTAAGAAAACAAAGAAAGAAAAAGGAGGAAAAATAAATGGAATACTTTGGTTTGGAATAAGCTCTCTACAGAAGAAAGGATTTGAGCACGCTGGCTCCAGTCTGCACAGACTTCCTGTATACTCCAAGATAAGTCACTTCTATTCTCAGCACCTCAAAAGTCCCCATCTATAAAATGTAATAATGTCTACTTGAGAGGATACAGTGAAGCACGAGTGAATACAGGAATCAGCTATAAAGCAACACGAAACACTAACCTCAACTTGTTAATGACGAAGAAGTCTGAGCCTCCCCCAGCATGGCATTGAGCCTCTGAGGCTAACATGTCAAAGAATTCAGGAAACATAAACTGTACATTCCCTAGCTCTTTCCTTTGCCTGTCCTTCAAAGATGGCATGAGAGCAGGTATTAGCAAAAGTGCACTGAGTGAATGTGTGAGTCAGGTGTTGTGCTGAGAATGTAGAAGATGTCACAGCCTGGAGCTATTTGCCTCTGGTGGAAATAAAATTCCATTCTGGTTGATACAGGCATTCTGAGTGTCCCAACGAAGAGAGTGGAGAGCCCTAACACCAAGCCTGTAAGTTCGTGTGTGTGAAGTTTGCTGTCAGGAAAGTTATACCCTCAGACTAAAAGACTCTAATGAGTAGGGATACAGCATGACATTCCTGAGGAAGAGTTACAGAACGCATCACACAGGCCCTCTAAAGAGAAAGGAATTATTTCCACTCTAATTGCCCAACAAAACCTGCAGGTGAGGGCCCAGGCACATTAAGCAACTGGCTTAGTGGGTCTGGAACTCCTGCTGGTAGAAACACAAGAAATTAAGAAGGATGAGCTGAGGGACAAAAGTCAATTGAATTTGGGGTTAGAACAGGGAAAACATGAAGAAACATTTTCCTTGCAAGCCTCCTCCATCCTTACACCACACCCCTACCCCTATCATATCCCCTTAAAAAAACCAACCAGGGGCACCTGGATGGCTCAGTCAGTTGAGCATCTGACTTCAGCTCAAGTCATGATCTCACAGTTAGAAAGTTCGAGCCATGGGATCGGGCTCTGTGCTGACAGTGTGGAGCCTGGAGCCCACTTCAAGTTCTGTGTCTCCCTCTCTCTCTGCCTCTCCCCTGCTCATGCATGCTTGCTGGCTCACTCTCTCTCTGTCTCTCTCTCTCCCTCTCTCTCAACAAATGAACATTACTTTTTTTTTTTAAAAAAAGCAACCAAACAGGTACAACTATACATCTGTTTCCTTGTATCCAACCACTCTGGCTATTATTTAGCATTGGCTTTCCAGAAAGATAGAGGAATTTCTTTACAGCAGTGTAGAAAAGCCATTCTCTTCAAAGGCCACATCAGTACCCCTGGTCTAACTAAAAAACTAATGCAGTATTTGGATTTTTTTTTTCAAATTAAAAAGTCCTCATGGCTCATGCAAATTTTTATTCCCCAATGTTCTAGTCCAACAAGTGAATCATAAAAGGAAAAGAAACAATATATAAATGTATTCTTTAAAAAGACAAGGGTTCTTCCATCATACATATTGTTCTAGTCTGGCTTTTCTCTCCTTGCTTTCCTTTTCAAAAAATAACTACACATAGCCATCAAAAAGACAATAAAATTGTAACAATAAAGATGCAAGCATCAATATTTTTCTTACAAGAAAACATTTCTTTCTCTTGCAGCCTATTTCCCCTTCCATTTACCTGGTGTAGACCCCTGTCCATGCAATACAATGACAATTCAGATGTGTCTGAAGGCATGTCGATAAAATGACTGAAGTTGGAAATGAAGTCCTATTTTCCTCTCTATTCTAATACATCTTAGATCCCACGTATGTAATAAAGTGCCATCCCGTCAATCCACTTATGGCCTCAGGTAGCCAACAAACCACCAAATAAAGGATAGGTCCTATTGTATTCCTTTTCAGTCTTCTCGATTTATGAATCTAAAAACACCAGAGCACAAGTTCATTAAGCCCGCTAGGGAATGAGAGCAAAAGATGAAGATGCTTGAGAAGACAAAATTAGAAATAGGTCTGCTACTGAGCTCATTAGAAGACAAGGCAAAATTAAACTTGGGACCTACCTAGCGAGGTTGGAATGAGTAGGCCACAGGGTAACCAGCATGGGTAGAAGTGTGAGGGGCTCAGTCAGAATGAGACATCCAACACTCTAGTGTCTCAGCTGCGTAACAATTAAGCAGTTACTCTCCACTTTGCCAAAGAATCTACAAAATTGGCCACCTGGATCTTTAGATCTAGGCTCCCCATTATTTCTCTACAGCTTGGCAGCAAGGGCTTTTTTTCCCCTTTTGGTGTTTAGCAAGAAGAGAAACAAGTGAGTAAAAAAGACTGGACACCTAGAAAGCAGTCTTTGATTACCAGCAGCATGCTGCAATGTCAACCCACTCACTTATCGACCCAGATCATGGCAAACCCCCTGCTTGTTTATACTACAGCAAGGGCCTGTGAAGATGGAAAAGCTGGGTTGCTCTCCAGGGTCCTGAATATTGGGGAGGGCAGGGGAACCACATACCCTAAATACTATGATGAGGTAAGATCAGAGAGATACCCAGAAGGTCATAATTAGAAGGAAACCTAAAATTCATCTGTTCCTAAGCCCCTCACTGTATACCTAGAAGGATAAGACCCAGAGACTCTATATTACTTTCCCAAGGTCATACCAATTTAACAATCTCTTTCAGTTCAAGTTGCCAGTTCAGAACACTTTTGTGTTAAAAAGCCAAATTTTCAAAGTAGGAAAAACTAACACTATTTATTTTACTTAGGAGATTATAACAAGTGAGTTTCCTCACTAAGACTTCACCTTGCCTTTACATCCCCTCATAAAAGCCATGATAATTTTGGCTCCTGAGATGGGGAGGGAGAAGTACCTCTTCGCTCTGACAAATAAAAAGGAAAAGGTCATGCCACATTCTCAAGGATCAACAAAAGACTTTACCACAATGGAATATTTTCCTCTATTCACCATAGCTACCTCTTTAATGCTTGTTTGTTTTTGAGGTTAGGGAGTACACCTGGGGAGCGCAGACAGAGGGGGGGACGGCGGGAGGATCTGAAACAGGCTCTGCACTGATAGCAGAGCATGATGTAGGTTCAAACTCATGAACCATGACATCATGAGCTTGACTAAAATCAGATATTTAACCAACTGAGCCACCCATTTCCCCATAGTTACCTTTTTTTTTTTTTAAAGAGATTCTGCAATTACATATTTGTTAAACCATTTTTGTGTTCATGGGCAAGCAAAGATCCAAAACTGTTGGAGAATGTTGCCCTAGATTTGGCCATAAGAATAACTTCAAGGACCTGATTGATCTCAAATCCTACATTGCACCACAGATCCACATTACACACTACGTCCTGATCTATGCGACAGGAGTTACTGTTTTTTACACAGGTGAAAATCTGACTTTATGGACCTCTTTTAACATGCACTACCACATATGATGGCATGTAAAACATGGCACTAGATGTTGACAAAGTACCTTGAAATTATCAAGATGTGCAGTATATTCTCTTTCTACGTTCCTACAACAATCTTCATGTTTAGAAGAGACACTTATTATTTCTGTTTTACAGATGCAAAGTGCAATTCCTGGCAAATGGTAAATGCACAAAGACTCTTCCAAGGAATGTAAGACACAAATAGCCTCATTTCACTCTTATATAATGCAGGAAAATCCCATTTTATAAATGGCAACACCAAGACAAAAGATTCAGCATTTCTTTCAGTCCAGATTAAGCCACAGAGCTCATATGCCTCATCTCACAGATAGAGTTCTCCTTTTCCTTTCCCTCCCTCCCCACCCCCATACTTCCTTCTCTGGCCCTCTCTGCAAGCTTTTTCCTTCAACTTGATATAATCATGCACATACATTCCTCTCTCACTGGCACTATGACTGGCTTTGTAATGCTTACAAGATGAGCCTCGTTCCAAGCCAAATTCTGATGTGACTGATACAGAATCAGATCACCTGAAGTAGCAAAACTGTAGAGCTGTGAAACTAATTCATTTTTCACCTGGGATGGTAACAGACTGAGAAGTTAGTCCACATCCCCAGCTCTCCCCTCCTGTGATCTTCAGACCTAAGTGTCTCTGAGAATCAATCCATGTATACCAGCCTTTTAACATCTCTTTGTACTGGTGCTGATACTGTTAAAGTACACACAGGAATATCCTCTCTCTCACTTCAAGCTCACTTGCCAGCTCTTCCTAGACAGAAGGTCTGGAACTGCTGAGTTAGTTGGACATAAGGCATATGCTGGTTTCTAAATTTTATTTTAATTTTGGTAAATTATTGTGTGTGTTCCAGTTTGTGAAGTGAATGATATATATTGGTTGAGAAAGCAGGAGACTAGGTCTTACCCAGGATCTCTTGGAAGCAATAGCCTTTGAAAGGTCATCTCTTAGGTACCCCTCCTTACTATAATTAAAATGTTTGTAAAATCAGTGTCGTATATTATACATGTGGCTTAACTACCTTAAAGAAATTAGGGTTTTTAAAAGATGTTTATAAATTCTTTGGGAGCTCCTGAAAAGAAGATGCCATATAAACATACTTCATTATGAAAGCCAAGAAACAGATGCTCATATCCTCAAGTTATTCTGAAATATTAGACACAAATGTTGAATTACTGGCTTGTTAGGTGATTTATAGTAAGTTTTGAAATCTGCAAGTGCAAGGTCAGTCGCATGCAAAACTTCAGTGTGCTCTGCAAAAAACAAATAGCAGGTGTTAAAAAATTTAAGTGTGTTTGTTATCTAAACTGTAACCATGACGTTAACTGTCAGAGTGACAACTGTGCTGCACACGTGTGTGCACACTTGTACTAGTCTGAACAATAAGGGGAGGGTTCAGAGCTCTGTTGCAATACATCTGCATAAAAGGAAATTTTTCCCGCAGTGAGGCAACAGGGAGGTTGGCTTAGTAGGGACACCTGCCATGGCCAAATGTTGGCCAAAGGCTGGATGAATGTACCATTGGAATAATGAACACATTTGAGTCTGTCCCTTAGCTGTTGAAGTTCTCAGTCGTTTCAAGACCAAGATGCTAGGACTGAATATTTTCCAGTTCTCTCCACTGCTCAGCTGCTATTAGGAGTTGTCAAAGCAGCCTGCTAATAGGGCTTTAGTCCAAGTCTATGCTTTCTCTGATATCTGGGGCCGATTTAATCACTGTGGGGGCCTCAGTTGTTCCAGGAGTAAAAGTGAGTGAATAAGCCATCAACTTTCAATGGCAAGGACTCGTATTTCTTTCAGCAGCCTGGCAGGGGGTGTGAAGTACACTAATTTGCTAGGCTGAAAGTTAAAGTTACCAAACAAAGGGAGGAAAGTGTTTGTGGTGAACAGAATGCTTACGCACTAAATCCCAGATGTCAGTGAATTCGGGGCTCTGAGTACTTGGGGAACCTTGAGCCACAGGGTGAATGAAGAATGGAATTAGAGAATCTGAGAGGTTAGCACAGGCCTCATTCTGGTCTTTGTTGGCAGTTATTAATATAAAAGGCAGCTGGAGAAAAACCCAAGGCAATGGAGATAATCAGGCTAATTAAATCCAACTGAGCGGTTCTTTTCTGTTTCTAGCTTGAGGTAATCTGCTAACCATACTTTAGGAGCTTCTAAAAGTAGGCCCAGCTAAACAGATAAAGCAGGAAGAAAACTCAAAATCTCTGTAGCAAGCAGGGAAGTGTTAAACCACCAACTAAAATAGCGTAATTAGGTCTGAAAGAACCAGTTTCTCATTCTAATCTAAAAAGGGTGGAAAATCTCACCACATACCAGTTCCTCAGAGTAATGAAACTGCCAGGAAATCTTCCCTTTTCAAATGTCTTTGTGGTCCTGGAAAACTCTGGACCATTTCTCCCCTCCAAAAGACTCCCTAATGTGATTGGGACTCTGTACTGGGAAGTACAGGTCATTAACACTACGGAGCCAGTGTGGAGGGATAAAAGACTAAGGCTTGGGAGTTAAATATTGGTTCAAAGTTTTAAGTTATTTATCTCCTGAGCCTTTCCTAATTACAGATCTGTAAAAACAGGTCTAATAAATTGTCCCATATTACTATCCTAAGAAACATGCCCAGCATGTTCTCAGTCTGTCTAGTAGGCATTCCATAAAACTTATGTCCCTTCACCACGTGCCAATGCCAAAAGTTCCATTAGTAGATTCTACATTTTACCAAACAGCTCAAATATCAGTAATGTAAGATACATAGGAGAGAAGAAATACCAGAAAAGAGCAAAATTGCTCACACTAAACCAGGCTCTGGACTTCCCTCCAGCTTCCTAGTCCATTAGAATGGTCCCCATGTTGGACTGAATGACCTAGCAGTTAAAGCACTGATGAAGCATTTCAGGACTAAGCTCCCAGTACAACCACTTATTAGAAGCAGGACTGTAGACATATAATGTCATCTCTGGTCTTTTTATTATTTTTTATTTTTTGCAAATCGTTTATTGTCAAATTAGTTTCCACATAACACTCAGTGCTCATCCCCACAAGTGTCTTCCTCCATGCCCATCCCCCTCCCCCATCCATCAGTCCTCAGTTTTTGTCAGCATTCAAGAGTCTCTCATGGTTTGCTCCTCCCTTTCCCCACCATTTCCCCCTTCTTCTCCCCTTGTTCCTCCGTCAAGTTCCTCCTAATCCTCCTATACGTGCAAACATATGATATTTGTCCTTCTCTGCCTGACTTATTTCGCTCAGCATAACACCTCAAGGTCCATCCATGTTGCTACACAGGCCAGATTTCATTCTTTCTCATTGCCATGTAGTATTCCATGTATAGATAAACCACATCTTCTTGATCCATTCATCTGTTGATGGACACTTGGGCTCTTTCCATGTTTTAGCTATTGTGGAGAGTGCTGCTATGAACATTGGGGTACATGTGCTCCTATGCTCAGCATTTCTGTATCCCTTGGGTAAATTCCTAGCAGTGCTATTGCTGGGTCCTAGGGGAGTTCTATTGTTAGTTTCCTGAGGAACCTCCACACTGTTTTCCAGAGCGGCTGTATCTGGTCTTTCATTTCAAAAGCGAGAAGGGGCGCCTGGGTGGCTTAGTCAGTTAAGTGTCCGACTTTTGCTTAGGTGTGATCTCGCGGTTCGTGGGTTGAGCCCCCGTCGGGCTCCTGTGCTGACTGCCAGCTCAGAGCCTGGAGCCTGCTTCAGATTCTGTGTCTCCCTCTCTCTCTGACCCTCCCCTGCTCACGCCCTGTCTCTCTCTTTCTCTCTCCTAGAAATAAATAAAACATTAAAAAAAAAAAAAAAACGAGAAAAATAGCATGAGTATGGAGTTGAATTAATCTACACATAAAAAGCTTAGCACTGTGCCTGGACAAATCAACCTCAATAAATGTTACCACATCACTGTTTGTCATAACTAGCAAGAGACTCTAGTGGGTGGCAGGTTGAGAAAAAGTGTAACTCAAGGGAAGAACAGCAAAAAGAATCTAAGTAGTATGAAATGAATAGTTTAAGGAGTAAAAATCAGCCTTTGTGACCTTCACTCTCTGTGAGAATAACCTATAGAAAGTAGTAGACCAGTATCATTATAAATGGACCCAGAGCTTTTGCCTCTAGAATCCAGCTAGTGCTGGCTAGATAAGAAATTTGTAATGAAGGTAAGCCTGTGGTATTCACCCTCTTTCCATAATCTTTTCTTCTTTTCTGAGGCTCTGTTGCAGGTACTCGGTTTCAGGGTCTCTCTCATGTATTCAATGCAGTCTAGCCTCTTCTCCAGGTTTCTCCCCTTCCACCCTAAACCGGTGGTTTTGAAAATACCACTCCATGTACCAAAGCTAGACCACCTGCTTAAGAACTACATGGAAAGCTCGTTAAAAACATAGCTTTTTAGAAGCTTCCACCCTCAAGGGGAATCTGATCCAACAGAACAATGACAGAGCTAGTAACTCCATCTTATTTAGAAGTTCCTCAGTAATTCTTAGATACCATCAGGTTTGGGAATTACACCAAAAACAATTTTTACCTCTCCTATGACCTTATCTATCAAAACTTCATTTGTGCTTGGGCCCATGAATCATTAACAGGCAACAACTACATTCCTTCTCAAGATCTTACATAAAGAACATGTTAGGTCATGAACCAAAGTGAAAATTTTCAAGAGAAGGAAAGGAATATTCAGATTCCCCCTCAATCCCTTCTTTATATATAAGGCTGACCCTAAAAGAAAATTAATTAATTGATTAATTAATGAGGCTGACCCTATTAGAACACTGTGGGCTCTAGCTCTCCCATCCCCTATCCACTTTCCTATTAAAAGGGACAAGGTAGCCAAGAAGGACATACAGTGGCTGAAAGTTTGGAAACTAAAGGTACCATTCACGTGCAGAATCCTACAACAAGCATCACGTTGAGCATCAAAGATGAAGCACCCTCAGAACACCTTATATGGATTATCTCATTTAGCACTCCCTTCTACGAATAGGTATTATCCTAGTTTACAAATTCAAAATGGAGAGGCAAAGAAATTAACTTCCCCAAATTCAGATCGGGCAAGTGATTAAGGAGGTCGGAAAATAGTATTTCATAGGAGCCAGAGTATCTGTGAGAGTGTGAAACCTTAGATTAGCAAAGACCTATCATTTTCTCTTTTTCCTCTCTAGACAGAATGCTAGAAAAAAAAGATAAAACTTTGGAAGTAGGAAGCAAAAACTTTCATAGCAAGAAACGAGGCAATGTCTCCCCAGACTTTTCAGGTGGTAATTACTAAACTAGAGCTTTGTGGCTATTCTGACCTGTGGCATAGGACATGCAGGGCCTTCTACTGCTCACCCATTTGGGCAGCGGAGATTGGGGGGGCGCATTGGGCAACAACAAGAATGCTATTCTTTCGAGTTCTAGAAAACTGAAATAGCCAATGAGCTCTTTTTATTTATTTATTTTTTAAACGTTTATTCTTTTTTTTTTTTTCAAAAAATTTTTTTAATTTATTCTAGGAGAGACAGAGACAGTGTGAG
Organism: Proteles cristata cristata; assembly: GCA_017311185.1. Taxonomy (NCBI): domain Eukaryota; kingdom Metazoa; phylum Chordata; class Mammalia; order Carnivora; family Hyaenidae; genus Proteles; species Proteles cristata. The sequence continues at coordinate 297,026 of JAESUZ010000616.1, forward strand.
CAGGGGAGGGTCAGAGAGAGAGGGAGTCACAGACTGGAACAGGCTCCAGGCTCTGAGCTGGCAGTCAGCACAGAGCCCGACGCGGGGCTCGAACCACGAACCGCGAGATCATGACCTAAGCGAAAGTCGGACGCTTAACCGACTAAGCCACCCAGGCGCCCCATCGTTTATTCATTTTTGAGAGACTGAGGCAGGGCATGAGCAGAAAAGGAGACACAGACTCTGAAGCAGGTTCTAGGCTCTGAGCTATCAGCACAGAGCCCAACGCAGGGTTTGAAGCCAAACCAAACCATGAGATCATGACCTGAGCCGAAGCCAGATGCTTAACACTGAACGAGCCACCCAAGCATCCCGCCAATGAGCTCTTGAAGGTAGAAATGGACATGATGATGGTTGAGGGCTGGCTTTATCCAGGCTGCCCAAGTTAGGACAACAGGGTCAAAAGGAACAAATGGTTTCTATGGAAAACTTGTCCAGGCATATTTATAATCTGGTTGGAGCCACAATTCTTCAAGTCCCCAAACATCTTAAATAAATCAAAACAGACCAAGACTAATTCAAGATGGCAGAACCTTCCTTAAGCCTGCCATTAATTTGTTCTCTGCCCTTCCAGGTCCTCTTCCAAAACAGACTGCAGAGCTGTAATTACAAGCACATTCAAATACTTCTTCATTAGAACTGTAGTCCAGAACTGATTAACCTTGGATTATTCTTCCTATTTGGTCCCAGAAGGTAGGCTGTTCCCAGCATGTCTGTTCCTTACCCTGAGCCTAATGGAACAAGCCCTGTGGCTGAACAGTCATTTTAACTTTTTGTATCATTAACAATAAGCAACAATTCATGGGCACTGCTCACAGTGCAAAAATATTCTCTGTCAGGTCACTACCCACAAGGATTTTCAGTGGATTCTAGAGAGATCAAAACATTCCCCTTGACCACCATTCACTAGCTGTCCAGCCACAAATGATCTGACAGGGACCAGCAGTCTTTCTTCAGCTGGAAGTAAACTGACTCCAGTGACATACAGGGGGACAAGATCTCCCCACCGTACAATGGCTGATGAAACCCCCTCCATCTCACAAAGTCTTGCCATCCTCTAGCAAACTGAAAGGCCTCATTCCTCTGCAGAGGATGGGTGGCATTAATTCCAAAAGATTCAAAGCACAGACTCTTTGGGAAGCCTCCATTTGGAAAAAGATATTTAAGCAAAGTTGTGCTTGATGAAGTGAAATAGAATTAGCTGCTTCAGTGGCACAGGCTTCTCAGATTCATTCGATGGTAGAATGGCTTTTTCGCCTCCAAGTGGAACGAACTCAACAACAATATATCACAGTTAACTGTGATCACAGCTCCATGGAATTTCAGCTGGTGCCTGGAGTGCACGGAGGTGCACTTAATATTCCCCAATCTGTAATCAACCTTTTATACATTTGTTCCTAATCACAGGATACAGTTTCATCTTAATGAACTGTTTTCTTAGCATATTATAGTTGGTCATTTCAGCACATCTAATGGCCCATTTGGTAGATTAAATTACAATTAGGGTCCCTTGGTTTTTATTTCCCAGCAAGGCCTGGAGGGGGTTGATCTTTTTCCCTTTCCCACTGCTTGATTTCAAGGACAGAATCACAAAGAACAAAAGCACATACCTGTTGCAGTCGACGTGGAGCAGGAGATGAGAGGCACTAATTGACAAAGCGACCTTGTGCCACTGTCCATCTGCCATCCGGTAGGGAAGCGCCTCACTTCTGGGCTTCCCGTTATGTATATAGTGATAGCGGATCTCATCCCTCAGACCACTGCTCTCTAGTTCAAAATAGCTGTATGGAAAGTAACAAAAATGTGTTTGATTTTACTTCTGGATCCCATAGTCATCAATCCTCACTATGCACAAATTCACTACCCAGTTTCTCAGAATCTAAAATTAGCTAAACAGGACACAAAGATCTACTAAACAAAAATCACTTGTGCTGCATGGAATCCAAGTCACCTATCATTGGAGAACCTCATGGTGACACCCTGAGCCTCTAATGCAGAGACTGATCCATTCTGAACTGACAGGCCACAAGCTAATTAGCCAAGCTTGGTACAAGATCTCTCCAACACTTGAAAGTATAGTTCAGAACCCTCTACTGTCTAAAAAGACCAATCACATGGAATGGGCTTAATGATGCTTCTTTTTATTCCTGGTTCTTCTACTTTTTCAAGAATTAAAGAAAAACAGAAATCATGTTGGACATCAGGAACTGAAATAAACTGAGATAAGAAAACTTTACTAAACACATTTCCCCCTGGACAAATAGCTTTAAGTGGACAATAGTTTCTATATAATGAGTAGGGGAGGGATAGTTGAAGCTACTCACATATGGACCCGTATTTCAAATTATCATGTCACAAAACATGCAATTGAGTCTTTTCTCTCCCCAGATTGTTGCCACATTTTCCAGATCCATGAAAAACTCAGCATCACCACTACAGTGTGCACTTTTGTCACAAAATGGAGCCGTCAAGTTTGGGACACTCTTTCCAGTCGTGCTCCAGGGGGGATACTTTGAGTCCAAACCTGTTCTGGAATGGATCATCATGAAATCAAGCCCAATTTCATCACTAGGCATCACACTAGGCATTTAACATATACTATCTAACTCATCACCCTGACAAACCTAAAAGGCTGATATTATCCCTAGAAACTGAGGTTCTGGAATACACCCCAGCCATGATTTAAACTTGGGTCTAAATCTGACATCCCATGCATTTTCTACCAGCTTGCTGTCCATCTCAGAGGCACAATGACAGTCGTAAAGATGGCCTCGACTGGCACTGTCTCTCAGCAATTCATTTGTACAGATAGCTCAAGAAATATGTGCCGATGTCGGTAGCCAGGTACCATCTCTATATTCAAAAGGACCTACTGCTTCTCCTCTAATTAGCTGAGTTGGCCTGACCCCACTAGCCAGATCAAAATTTAATCTAACACACAAAAAAAACATCTTCTATGAGCACTGAAATGAACAGATCATGAAAGTCAACCTCTAGTGCAAGAGACTCCCAAATCATGTGACAATAACATATGCATACTTCTTGCTCATTTTTCGCAGGGATCCTCCCAAGAGAGCAGTGCTAGGGAAGACTAGATTCTGACCTACCTAATTCATACTAGACAAAGAATCAGGCCCAAGGTCGTAAATTCAAGAGGCTACTTTTACTATTGCAGCCAGCCCCTGGGCCCAGGTATGTACTTATTAGTAATAATACAATACACATTTTTATAAGACTGCAAAAAAGAAAATCCTTAACATGGAAGACATTCATTTTAAGGGAATTTTCCAAATTACTTCTAAGCAGCTAGAACATCGAAAGAATCAGAATCAGAGAATTTAAAAGGTCAGGAAGACCTTAGAGATCATCTGGCCATTCATTAACTTGTTCAACATTTCATTACTGAACACACAGGAAAGGGCTAATAATTTAAAATATATATCCTATTCTGAACATGCTTTCAGACTAACAAAAAAAAAAAGGAAATTAAATATGTCTCTCATACAAAAAGTTAGAAATAAATGGAAGACAAAGGAAGCTGTCATCTCACTTCATATGCCAGGAATGGACCAACTGCTTTCATAAACATCATCTCATTTAATTTCGTCAAGGTTGGTATTTTTATCTCTATTTTGCAGAGGAGTTCACATGTGATGAGAGATATTAAGTATCTTACTTAATATTTACCAAGACCAGTTTCTAAATAGAAAAGCAGCATGATTTTTGTATAAGAGACCTCACCAAGATCATCATGAGAAATCTCTCAATTACTTCATTTTGACCAATAAGCTACAGCTGCAGGAAGGGACACACCCCTTTAAAAGGATGTCAAAGACAATTAGAAATGCTTCTATAGGGGGCACCTGGGTGGCTTAGTTGGTTAAGCATTGGACTTTCGCTTGGGTCATGATCTCGTGGTTCGTGGGTCCGAGCCCCGCATAGGGCTCTGTGCTGACTGCCAGCTCAGAGCCTGGAGCCTATTTCAGAGTCTGTGTCTCCCTCTCTCTCTGACCCTCCCCTGCTCATGCTGTCTCTCTCTCCTAGAAATAAATAAAAATATTAAAAAAAAAAAGAAATGCTTCTATAGATCATCTGATAGAATCAAGAAAGAAAGACAAAGGGAGGCAGTAATCTCCACATTCAGCTCAAAGAAGAAATCTGCCTGATTGTTAGGCAAATGGATACTTAGGTCTTAGGGTAAGGTTTCTGAAGCCATAATGCACACATTCAGGAAGTGCTAGATTTCCAACAGCTTAGATGAAGTCAAGACCATGTTTTTGTTTGTTTTAAATACATTAGATAACTTCTGAAGTACTCCTAGACATGACAAGGAGACTGGATGGCTAAATTCTATCTGGGTAAGATCGCTTCATGGGTGCTGGGAGGGGAACAAGGCAGTATTTCCAGACAGTAACCCTCTGCTAGCAGAGGTGTGGGACTTAGTCCTCAGAGCACAGAGCACGTAGAAGGTGGTCATCTGGCCTGATGACACCTGGAGACAGCCTGGAGGGAAGAGTCATGATTTGCAGCGGAGCCTTGTTTATTCAAATTATGAACCACAGACCAGCATCATCACCACCTGTGGAAATTCAGATTGTGTGGCCCCATCCAAGACCTGTGTGAATCAATCTCCATTTTAATAAAATCCCCAGATGATTCATGTGCATATTAAAGCTTAAGCAGCACTATAGTCAAGTATACCAGGTGTTGCTTTACTTCCTGGCCAGCTGGTTATGGTGAGGGGAGCAGTTTGAGGCTATGAGCAAGTAAGAGCCCTGCTGTGCAGGCAGGGAGAAGGGCACTGGAGGTGATCATGTAAACAACAGTGGAGTAAGCTCACTACCCCTGACCAGTCCTCGTTCTTCAGGCCTCAAGTGCTTGAAGGTCTTCTGTGGATTTGGGGGAGGGGGCAACTATATGACTGGCTGATAAAAAAAAAAAAAAAAAAAATCATGAGCCAGACTTATAACAGAAGTTTCCCCCTTCTCCTTGGATCTCAGCCAAGTACTCAGCCAATGAACTCTCTTGGCTCCCAGAAAAGTCTGTTCATCATCCTGCAGATAGTTGAAAACAGCAAGGACATTCACGACTGAGTTTTTTGTCAGACTGAACACCCCTACGACCTTCCTTAGACTCCAGAACCCCACCTAGACAACAAGGCCCTCTGGGACATAAATTCTCTGCCTTATTCCTCTTCCCAGATCCTTCCCCATGTTGGTCAACATGCCCTAGCTATAGTAAAATGAACTGGTTTCCCTCTTCAATATAGCATCCAGCAATACAGTCTCTGGGCTGTGCACAATTCTGAGCATGCTAAGGTTTACATCTAACACTGCAAACCACATCACACAAAATGTTATAAAGCTGATGTTATGAAGGTGTTTCCAACCTGTATTTACACAGCTAATTTTTTTTTTTTTTACTTAAGCCCTTACTCTAGTTAGGCAGACCCTATCCACCATCAACATGAATAATTCTCTAAAAGTCACCAGTGAGTATTATGAACATAGTTACTATGAAGTTTTACAAGACTACCTGAATTCCATGCTATATTGAGGGAAATAACCAGGAACAACTCCAATTAACATCGATCAAGATCAGCCAAGTCATTTGTATTAAACTTTGTGTCCTTTTCCTAAAAATGTATACTAAGGGATCTATTTTTATTAAACAAAAGAAACTGAAGATTTGAAGTTCATACAGCTCTAAATGGCAGAACCAGGACATGACCCCCGGTCTGGGAGACACGAACGTAGATGCTCTCAAAAGGCAACACCCCATTACTTACTACTATCTGAGAGGTTTTAAATATATTACCACCTCTCATTTTGTCAACACCCTTAAATGGTAGCTATTAAATTCACATTTTAAGGTAAAAACAGAGGTTCAAATTAACAAAATGCCTTGCCCAAAGTCACATAACTCCTAAGTTTCAAATCCAGGTCTACTTAGTTCCAAGATTCATGCTCTTCTCACCACACTGTGTTCCTCTCCAGGTATAACTGTATGAGCCTATCAAAGCCAGAGGGCAAGAGAATTCAGGAAGACTCAGCTCCTTCATCCCTGGTCCCAGAATGCCCCATCCAGCTAAAGAATTCCCCTGCAGATTCAAGTACAAGATCCTATTTCCTCATGCCATAAGAAATTTATCACAAATTGAAAAAAAAATTCCATATGTATTTATATAGAAGCTGACTTCCCTCTTCTGGCCCTTTGCCTACTGCTTGGATAATGGAGAGAAGCTGCCAAAAATACCAGGAAGGTATACTGTGTCCTACCTCAGGTCAGGAGTCTCAAGGACTGTGTGTGCTTTTTGGAGGTGGGGGGGAGAGGGGGGTAAGCAATAGCATAAGATTGCAAAGAACACTGGCCCAAGGGTACCAAGATTTGATTTCAACCTTAGGCCTGCTTCAAACCATGAAATCTTCAGCAAGTATGTCCCTGCCCCTTTGTACCCTCAGTTTCTCCTACCCATCAAATGAAATGATCAGATCTGATCCACAACACCCCAGGATTCCTTGGGAAAAGCCTTAGGGGGTCTAAGGCACAGAGAACGGATCAGGCATCAGAGAAGCTCCACTCTCTGTTGTATAATTTGGAGTTTCCTGTAAGATTTCATTTAGATAAAAGAAATTCACTGCCAAAAATAGTCCAAAACCACTAAACTAAGAAATCTTTAGAATCCAGCTCATGTCTAGATTTCTGTCATTCATCACTACTCTGCAAACTGATCAACTTTAAAAGAAAATGAATAATTAGTTGGTCAGCTAGTTTCATTCTCCCCTTGACTTTTCTGGTGATACTTAGGCCCCAGGCTCCTTAGCAGCTTGAAGGAGAGCAGAGGAGGGAGTGGATGCAGCAGACATAACTAAGATTCACACCACACCCTTCTCCCTGGCACACACCAGGCTATTTCCCAGTCCCCTGAATCTATAGGGGCCCCATGACTAGCTGTCACCAATAAAACTTGAGCAGAGGTAATTTGTGGGACCAAGACTAGACAGTTAAGAAAGGGTGTGCCTTATCCATGAAAGTTGTACATGATCCAGTAGAGAATTCTGAGATCTTAGTGGGGAGTAAGGTCATTAGATGTAATGAACCTGGGTCCTTCAGAAACTGCATGAGGCAGAGACTCCCTTCCTCACACAAACTAATGCTGAATAGAGACTAACCAAAAATACATTTTTACTCATAATCACCCGAGATTAAGACAACCTTGACTCGTTAAAAAGAGAAACATGAAACTGAGGAAAGACAAAAAGCTGACAAGTCTCCATGGTGATGAAGCTATCCCCAAGCTAAAAATAGACATGGCAGGAAACAGGAGTAAAGTCATCTCCTGTCTTGTGTAGAATACATGACCAAATTACATGGTTCAGTGTTTTGCAAATGGTATTTTCCAAAAACACTAATAATGTTATCTCCCATCTCACATGCTTTTCAACATAATCTTGATCTTCTTCCAATGGAAAGGCTTGGATATAGGTACCCTCCCCTTGATCTGGGTGGGCTTTTAAGTTCTTTAAGAGTAGAAGAAATGCTCGGTAACTTCCAAGGCTGGGTCATAAAACCTCAAGCAGTTTCTACTTTGTGAGAACACTTGAGCTTGAAGTCATGACCCACTATGGAAGACTTCTAACTACCCTAAGGCTGCCATGCTGTAAGGAAGCCCAGACCACATTGGGAAGACTGCGTGCAAATACTCTGGTTGGAAAGCCCCAACTGGGATCCCAGCCAACACCAGTATGAACACCACATGTACAAATGGAAACACCTCCAGATGGTTTCCCCAGCTGTCCACTCCCTCCAGCTGATGCCACTAACATTATGGAATAGAGACAAGCCATCCCTCTGGACTCTGTCCAAATTCCTGACCCACAGAATCTACAAGCATATTATAAGCTTGGGAATGTTTTGTTACACATCAATAGCCTTGGAACACTAACTTCATGCATACTGGTTTATATCTTCAAGCTCTGAAACTATAATTTAGGTGTGTCCTTACCTAAATGCCTAGGGTCATTGGCCAGATGATCAAATCTCATGGTGCCAATTTTCTGCTTACAGGCCCACAAATTTAAAACTATGCATTTTCTTCTATCAAAAGTGGAATTCTACTCAAAAAATGCAACCTAAGATCAATACATCACCTCTTAAAATGCATGTTTCTCAGAACCCATTTAAAAAGATAAATGCCAAAGGAATATGCTATTGTCCTTCTCAGTAATCCACTATTTCTCTCATATCAAGTCCCAATACGTTGGCCTCAAACTTCATGCTTACTGAACTAGAAGTGGTCCCCTCAGTGGTCCCTTTATAAATCAGCTACCTTCTATGGGTTCTAGCCCCAAGTGTTCTTCCCACGTACAGAGCTATTTGACAAAGTTAAAAGAACAGTCCTAATTTACTTGCACGAACTTTCATTACTCCCAAATTTTATTTCCTTTACTCAGAGCAATATGGAACAGTAGACACAGGAGAAAATACATGCCTAATATACAAGTAGCTTCAGAGTCTGGCCAACATGTGTTCGATCCCTGCCTCAGGCACTGAATCTCCATGTAAATACGGACAAGACACACCATTTCCCTAAACCTGTCTTCATCTATTAGAAAATACTATCTCCTTCACAAGTTTCTTTGGAATAAAATGTAACACAATGTTTGTAATTTTCCTACAAAGAGCCTAGTGTTCACTAGTGACTAAAATTTCCCTTCGCTCTTTCTGCATGCATGGAAACAAACAGCCTCAGACATCTGAAGCTGCTGAAAGGGTACACACACCCTCCCTTTTCTCAGAAAGTGTTTCTTTGCTTTCCCCTTTCCCTTGTTTAGACTTGACCTGGTGATCTTACTTGCAGCTGTAAACTTACCTATTCATTCTGTATTCAACCCTCTTAGTAAACATCTAGCAAGAGATTAAATGTGACAGTGATTACAAACTGCTTGTTATTGAAAAGAAAACATTCATTGTTAAATGAAATGTAAAAATAAGGTTCTTTACATCTTCTCAAAACCATTCCATTATAATCTTTAACATTTATTTGAGAGAGCAAAGGCAGGAGGGGCAGAGAAAGGAGAGAGAGAATCCCAAACAGGCTCCACATGGTCACTGCAAGGAGCCCAATGTGGGACTTCAACTCACATCCTCATGAGATCATGACCTGAGCTAAAATCAAGAGATGGAGGTTTACCCGAATGAGCCACCCAGGCACCCCAGCCCCCAATTACAGTCTTCAAAGCATGGAAGCAGCCACTCTGTGCTTACTAGCACATGATTCTAACTATCGGACATACTGATAGGAGAAGACATGAAAGCTTGGAAAGTTCGGAAATTTCTTGTCCCCAATTAAAAAACAAACTCTAAGATAAAAGCAATCAATGAGCTAGATTACAACAGGGAAGAATGCAGCAGCCTTAGTTTCTGACTAAGGCGCCTTCAAAGACAGTCAAAGTATTAAATAAACAAGCCCAAGGCAAGGATCCTAGAATCACACAACTGCATCTTATCTGAAGCCTAAGGTATAGTTCCTTATCCCCAGGAACTCAAAATGAAGATGTTTCTAAATATCAAGATCTAAGAAAAAGGAACCAATAGTCATTGTAGTTAGGGCAAATATATATATTTATATGTATATATATACACACATATAGCACTTTTTATCCTTCTAAGTTTTCTTAAGGACTTAAAGGAACATTGTTCTGAAACAAAAAAAGTAGAAGTCTTCACTTTTCTTAACTATAAACTTTTAAGTTGAAATTTTTAACTTGCATCTTTCACTTCTATATTCAAAAAGAAATTTTTCTTTATGGTACTTAGTGAAAAGCACCCAACGTCCCTCATAGGCAACCACTGTTATCAGTTTCCTGTGTATCTTTCCAAAAAAAATTTTACAGAGTAGTTTAGACTTCAAAGTTGCAAATAAAGAACAAAGAGTTCTCATATACCCCATATCTGTTCTCCTATTAACATCTGACATCCATTTATCACAACTGATGAACCAATATGGCTACAACAGTATCCAAAATCAATACTTAAGTCACATAACTTTAGTTGTCATCGAAGAGCCTTTTTCTGCTCCACAATCCCATCCAAGAGACATTAGATTCAATTGACAGACCTCATTAGACACTTTTTAGTGGGGATAAGTTTAGACTTTGTTTCTTTATGACCTGGAAAATTGAAAACTACTGCTGAGGAATTTTATAGAAATTCCCCCAATTGTGACTTTTCTGGTGTGGTCTTATGTTTAGATTTGGGTTGTAGGTTTTGGAAAGAAGTTTAATTCTCATGACAGCATATCAAAGACACATACTACCAACGTGTCTTACTAGTTTTGATTACTAATCTTGGTGTTAACCTAGCTGGTGAGGTAGTGTCTGTCAGGTTTCTCCACTGCGAGGTTATCCTCCCTCACCATACTGTCCCCTTTGGGAGAAAGTCTTATGAGTGGACCACACTAACCCAGTGGGGAGTTAAGCTCCACCTCCTTGGAGTATCTAAATTATTTAGAATTCTGCACAGATTTGTCCATCCTCTCATTTCTTTATTCGGTCATTGATTTAAAACTATTTACTCATGTGTTGTTTTATACTTTGGTTTACCATCCAATAACAGTTTATTTGGTCACCCAAATTGTTCCAGCATGGGCCACTGGAAGTTTTTTTCTGCTGGCTCCTATGTCCATTTGACATACTCCCTTCATTTATAGTACAAGATGCTCAAGACTCAACTTATATATTTACTGACTCAGCCCTAAAATCAGCCATTTCTCCAAGGAAAACTTTGGAGAAATTTCTCATTGGAAAATGGTAGTAAAAACCAAGATCTGGCTGCTTGGTGTGTTCACTGCTACTGGGGTATCATTGCTTCTAGGCCATCTTAGCTGACAGAGCAAAGAACTGCATGTGGTATAATAACTAGTGCATATATACAGATCTATATTTCTAGATGGATGTATGTCTGAATTAAGTTTATACTGATGCCTTAAACTCTAAACTGTTACCATATGGATTATTCTAGCCTTTTCCTCCTATTTATCCATTACCCCCCACAATTTATCCTCTATTACTCACTTCCAGCACACACATACAGTGATTTTACAACTGTTAAGCTATACCTTCATGTAAACAATTATCTATTAGAATAAAGCATCTATGCTGAGCGAAATAAGTCAGGCAGAGAAGGACAGATACCATATGTTTGCACATATAGGTGGATTAAGAGGAACTTAACAGAGGACCATGGAGGAGAAGAAGGGGGAAAATAGTGGGGGAGAGGGAGGGAGGCAAACCATGAGAGACTCTTGAATGCTGAGAACAAACTGAGGTCTGATGGGGGTGGAGGGGAGGGGAAGGGGGGGATGGGCATGGAGGAGGGCACTTGTGGGGATGAGCACTGGGTGTTATATGGAAACCCCTTGACAATAAACTATTTAAGAAAAAATAAAAGAATAAAGCATCGGAGGCGGGGCTGAGCCCGGACCTGGGAGCGGAAGCGGCCGGGGTTGCTGGCTGAGGCGCGGGGACCGTTTGGCGGTGAGGCTGGGGCCGGCCTGAGCTCAAAGTCCCAGACCCCGGGAGACTCCCGGAGAAACTGAAGGACTTGAGGTTCCGGAGCAGTCGCCGTTGGCCGCTGCTCTGCCTCCGCCCTGCGGACGCCTCCGCCCCCGCCGCCTGAGGACGCGGCCCTGACAGGCCTGTAGGCCTAGGCGCGGCCCGAGGAGCCCGACGTGTTGGTGCCGGTGCTGCTGTGAGTAATACGAGCGCCCTCTCCACAGTCGTTTACAAATTAAAATGGAGGAAATTTCGTTGGCTAACCTGGATACTAACAAGCTAGAGGCCATCGCTCAGGAGATATACGTAGACCTAATAGAGGATTCTTGTTTGGGCTTCTGCTTTGAGGTGCACCGGGCAGTCAAGTGTGGCTACTTCTACCTGGAGTTCGCAGAAACTGGTAGCGTGAAGGATTTTGGCATTCAGCCTGTGGAAGATAAAGGAGCATGCCGCCTCCCGCTTTGCTCCCTTCCCGGAGAATCGGGGAATGGGCCTGATCAGCAGCTGCAACGCTCACCCCCAGAATTCCAGTAGCTGCAACATGAGAGAGTCAGAGGGTGACCAGGACAATAACATAGACCGGTCCTGTGGTTTGGAGAAGTTAGGTATCTAAGTAGAAAAAGAAAAAAATAAAATAAATAAAATAAGGCAAAAGTCCCAATTCCCATTGAAGATCCTAGCCTTTAAAAACCCAAAGTGGAGAAGTTAGGAATTCGGATCCTTTTATAAGTGTATTACCTGGAATCAGCTTTGAAACCCTGGACAGGAGGAGCTGTGCATCCTGTGCACCGTACCATGCCGGTTGAGCTCTACACCGGGAAGTGCACAAGTGTACTGTATTCAGTGCACAGGTGAGCAGCTGTGTACCCAGCATATAAATCCTTTGGTTCCTCAGCCTTGCGGTCTGCCTGATGTCAAGAGCTTTCTGGATAACTGAAGGTTTGGACATAGCTGATGGTCGGGCCTTACTCACTGGGCCTCCGTTGGGACTGCTCCTGTGATCTCTGAGCCTCCGATTTGGACTTCTCCAAGACACATGAAAGTCAGGTATGAGATCTGGATATTAACAGTTCCAGTTTGGGAAAACCAAGGAAAAGAATTACAGCTGAATCTGGTAGGGGAAGCTCTGCAATCTTGGCTCCAACAAGAAGAAAAAGATCAAAGCTACCAGTTTCCCAAAGGTCCAGCATTTACAGTGACTTGAACAGACTTGGGGACAAGGGCTAACCTTTTGCTGAACAGAGCCCTTTGTCTTGAACCCCACCCGCTGGCATAGGCTTGGTAAATGGACAACTTGGTTATCCAGACAGGCTGAGGATTTAGTTATGATCCCTTGAAGAGGTAGCAAGGGCCTCTGCAACTATGCACGATCTCTTAAACTGCAAGATTCCTATCTGGATATATTATGCTGTGAACGACAGTTTGGTGGGGCAGTCATTTTCCTACTCTGAGTTAACTAGTTAGTAACCTAGCCAGTCCGTGTGTCTGACTTGGTCATTATGCCAGGTCACTATCTGCCCCCCGTGCCAGGGACAGACCTGAATTACAGAAGAGTATAATGGCTATGCAGGAGACTGTGATTGGAAAGCTGAGCCCAGAGGGTACCTCTTCCAGCTACCCTCCATGTTCATGGGTTAGTACTAGGAGCCAAGGACCAAGACTGGGTCGTCTCTCCTCTGACTGCAGTATCCTGTTGAATGCCCCTGTTCCTTGGTTTGGTCATTCGAAGCTCTGTTATGGTGACCTTACAGACTGTCCCCACCTCTGTCCCTCCTGAGGGGCAGCCCCTTCCATTCAGTCCCATTTGGACATTTTTGACAACAAGAGCTGTCCTCTTGTTGTCAGAAGTCAGGGAATGGGATAGGCAAGGATGGGAAATGTGAGCCACATATCAAAACTACCCTCCACTTTACTCCGTGATCGAGGGTTTATGAAGTGTAGAGGGGTGAGAGGCCCAACGTGAGCGGGAACGGTGCTGCTTTATTTGAAATGTTTTCTTACCTCATTCTGTGCCCCAGTAAGGGGCCCAGCCTCATCTGTCTGGCTTGGCCCCATGTTCCTACTGTCCCCTGCTCCACTGCCTATCTGGTGCAGCTCACGACTCTAGGTGCTGCCTGCCACCCTGCTTTCACACCAACCAGTTTCAATTCATCTTTCTTGATGCTCCTGCTTCTGAAACCTGCCCAGTTTCCCTCTCCTGGCTTCTTTTAAGTTTTTCTTTTTCTACTACTACTTCTTCCTTTTTTTTTTTTCCTTTTAGGAGATCCAGAGAAGAATCTTTCTGGGGGGTTCCTCTGTTCAGATAAAAATGGGGAGAGAACATAATTTTTTGTATATGAAAGGCAGTGTCATGCCTACGCATTTTCCTATAGGACTGCCTTGCCAGATGCCTTCCTGCTGTGTCTTACTTTGTAAGGAGTTACATCTTCCCACCTCCACTTGGATACTGCCTCTTAGGACCTAAGCAGAAGACCAATACAGGCTGACTGACACACACAGGGACAGAGTGGGTCCTGATCTATTTTCTCTAACCTTTGCTGTGCATGTATCCTTCCTCATCCAAGAAGGAACTGTTTGGACTGTATGGACTGATTTGTGTTACATATAGACAGTAAGGCCATAATAATAAGGCTTCAAGACTATTATTGCATTCTCCCCCTAGAATTGTTCTGGTCAAGGTTAAGATGTAGTTACAGACTGGTCTTCAAGAATTGTGATAACTTTTTAGAAAGTTAAACTTCAGCAAGAGCTAAAATAATTTCGGGTTATCTGCCCTTGACTTTATAGACATCTCCTTCTAAGGGGATACAGAGGGAAAGGAAGATCTAAGTAAAACTCCAGCCTACTCCCAAAGAACATCTGTGAAACAGGCTGATGGTAGGGTCATGGTCCACTCTTCCTTCAGGGAGGAAGCTCTGATTGTGATATTATACTGTTTCCTTTCTGGTCTTTCTCTTGGTTAGAGGAAGAAGTGGAAAGTAATTTCATTGGTTCATATTACCTCCCTCTTGGTTATTGTTTTTGTTTTTTGCCCTCCCATTATTAGGGCAGTAGCCCTAGGCCTGTCCTGGATGGGTATGAAGTGGGCTAGGTCCAACAGGTGCCCTGAGGGGATAAACTAACTCCTTTCTTTTCTGGGGAGTGAATGCTCCCTACCATATAGTTGACAGTGGTTAGGAACTCTCCCTTTCCCTACCTGTCCTCCCTCTAACAGCAGAATTCCTATCCTTCCTTCCTCAAGTATATTGATCACCCTGTAATTCTATTATGTATCTGAGTGTGTGTGTGTATATGGGGGGAAGGGGTTCTTTACAAATTTTTGTGGTTTGTGGCTTTTTCTTCCATACATTAGTTCCCACCACCGCATGTCCAGGGGCCATTGCCTGGCATTATCGCATGCTGGGATCATTGGGGAAGTGTAGTGAAGCTCACCACTGTCCTTTGTTTTGGAGATTATTATTTTTGCATAAGTAGTCCATCCTATACAGATTGCTAGCTGTGTATTCCCCTTGCCCCTCTGGCTGCTGGTGTAAATAAACTGCATCTCCCCATTGGTAAACAGTACTAATAAAGTTTTAAAAAATGACAAAAAAAAAAAAAAAAAAAAAGAATAAAGCATCTATTCCTTTTGCCTTTAGTCTTACTGACTCCACTTACTTCTGAAGTTACTCAGGTCAGCAATTTCTCCAACCCCCTTTTCATTAAGGTTGTTAGACCTGCTTGTAATCGAGTTGCAGTGTTCATTCACTTTCCATCCCACTCTCCATCCCACAATCCTCCAATCTTCCGATTTTGTTTTTACAATATGCATACATTAAAGTTTACTCTTTGTGCCATAAATTCCTGTGGGTTTTAACAGATGTACAGTGTCACTTGTCCACCAGGGTGTCCTACACCACAGTTCCACTGCTTGGAGAAAAAAAAATCCTGTTTTTCACCTATTTAGTCCTCAAACCCCTGCAAATCACTCATCTGTTTAACCCTTCTATTTTTACCTCTTCCAGAATTTCATATAAATGGAATCATGCAGTATAAAGCCTTATCAGACTGGGTTCTTCTACTCAGTAATATGAATTTAAGATTCATTCATGTCGTTGTATGGTTTAATAGGTTTTTCCTTTTTGTGATCACTGTATAGACATACCAAAATTCATCCATTCACCTCCTGAAAGATATTTTGGTTTCCTCCTGTTTGTGATTATAAATAAATGAGTTGAGTAAACTTTGTATTCAAGTTTTTGTGTGAAAATAAGTTTTAGAAACAGTTAAGTAAATACCTAGGAGTGTGACTTCTGGATTATGTACTAAGACTGCATTGAGCTTTGTAAGACATTATCAAACTCTCTTTCAAAGTGGCTGTACTAGGTTATATTCCCACCAGAAATGATTGAGAGTTACTGTTGCTATACATTCTCCTCAGTAATTGCTTTTGTTAGGTTTTTTCCTTTTCAATTTTAGCCTTTCTGCATCCGTGTGTAATAGTATGTCTTTTGCATTTCTCTAATGGGGGGGGGGGGAAAAAGATGTTTGCTCACCGTTGAATTTTAAAAGTTCTTCACATACTTTGGACACAAAACCTTTAACAGATCTATTTTGCAAATATTTCTGAGTCTATGACTCACGTTTTCACTTTGTACAGTCTCTTGCATAGCACAGGGCCTTGTTTCAATAAAATCCAACCTACCAAAATTTTTTTTTATGGAATACAATTGATGTTATAAAGAACTCATCACCAAACCCAAGGTCATGTAGATTTTCCCCTATGTTTTCTTCTAAAAGTTTTAAAGTTTTGCATTTTAAGGTCTGTGATCCATTTTGAGTTAATTTTTGTGAAAGGTGTACGGTCTTTGTCAAAATTCATTTTGCATAAGGACATCCAAGCATTTCAGGATCTTTTTTTTTTTTTAATGTTTTATTTATTTTTAGGAGAGAGAGAGAGACAGCGTGAGCAGGGGAGGGTCAGAGAGGGAGTCACAGACTGGAACAGGCTCCAGGCTCTGAGCTGGCAGTCAGCACAGAGCCCGATGCGGGGCTCGAACCCACGAACCGCGAGATCACGACCTAAGGGAAAGTCAGACGCTTAACTGACTAAGCCACCCAGGCGCCCCAAGGATCTTTTAATAAAACTATGCCTTCTCACAAAGGTTAATGTTACAAAAGTCAATATTAATCTATTCTTTGTCCCCATCTTTCTAATATAAATGGTAGTATACTATCTTCATGTTCTACACTTTTAACTTACTGTTACAAGACACCTTTTTTTATATACACGAACTTCCTCTTTATCCCTAGTTTGATAAACATTCTCCCATTCAAAAGAGCTAGAAAATAAATACGTGATCTCCTTATAGCACAAGTCTAAACTACAACCAAAGACTCACTTTTTTACTTTTTTCTTTTTTTATTTCTAGGAGTGAGAGAGAGACAGCGTGAGCAGGGGAGGGTCAGAGAGAGAGGGAGTCACAGACTGAAACAGGCTCCAGGCTCTGAGCTGGCAGTCAGCACAAAGCCCGACACGGGGCTCGAACCCACGAACCGCGAGATCATGACCTAAGCGAAAGTCAGACGCTTAACCGACTAAGCCACCCAGGCGCCCCCCAAAGACTCACTTTCTTAAGGCTAAGCCAGGCTTACATACTGTGGAAGCAAGAATGAAAATCATATGTAAGACATGGCACTAAATGTTACCTAGGAAGCACCAAGCAGTATAAGGCCTTTAATTTACATGCCTCTCTTCAAAGAATTTGCATGCCATTTGATAAGGTAAAATAAAAAACCTAGAGAAAAACAAACAAGAAAGCCTCACTTTTAAAGAAGGGGGGTTGGGGGGGAGACAATCAATCATTGACTTGTGATCCAGGAATGTTTCAAAAAGGAAATAGATACAGAAGAACTTTTTAAATTGAAGTGAGAAAAACTACCTGCCCATTGTAGATTCTTGCCGCCTCTGTCATACATTAATTGAATAAGTGTGGATTTATTTTACACAAAACACACTATTTTGATTACTACACCTTCGTACTCCATCTTAAAATCTGGCATTGTGGTATCTCCAGCTTTGTTATTCTTTTCCAGGATTGCTTTGGCTATTCGGGGTCTTTTCTGATTCCATATAAATTATAAGATTATTTTTTCTAGTTCTCTGAAAAATGTTGTTGGTATTTTGATAGACTGCATTAAATCTGTAGATTGTTCTGTACAGTATGAACACCTTAACATATTATTAGTTCTACCAATCCTAGAGCATGGAATATCTTTCCATTTGTTTATATCATTTTCAATGTCTTTCATCAATGTTTTACATTTTTCAGAGCACAGGTCTTTCAACTCCTTAAGTTTATTCCTATGTATTTTACTCTCTGGTACAACTGTAAATGGTGTTTTCTTAATTTCTTTCTGCTGCTTCATTAAAAGTGTATAGAAACACAACACATTTCTGTACATTGATCCTGTAGGCTCTGTGAATTCACCTATCAGTTCTCATAGTTTTTTGGTGAAGTCTTTAGAATTCTCTATACATAGTATCATGTCTTCTATAAAGAGTGAACGTTTTACTTCTTCACCAATTTGTAGGTCTTTTTTTTTTTTAATATCTCGTCTGATTATTCCTTAAAAAATTAAAGTCACCTGGGTGGCTCAGTCAGTTAAGTGCCCAACTTCAACTGAGGTCATGATCTGCAGTTCACAGGTTTAAGTCCCCTGTCAGGCTCTGTGCTGACAGCTCAGAGCCTGGAGCCTGCTTCAGCATCTGTCTCTGTCTCTGTCTCTCTCTCTCTCTCCCTACCCCACTCATGATCTCTCTCTCCCTTTCTCAAAAATAAACGTCAACAAAAATTAAAATTACTACATGATGGAATAATTCCACTACTAGGTATTAACTGAAACAAAACAAAAAACCCTTATCTGAAAAGATATGTACACCCCTATGTTTATTACAGTATTTACTATAGCCAAGACAGGACGGACACTTGAGTTGGTTCCATAGATCAATGGAGAAAGACGCAGTGTATATACACAATGGAGTATGACTCAGCCCTAAAAAGCAGTAAAATCTTGCCATTTATAACAATATGGATGGACCTAGATGATATTATGCTAATGGAAATAAGTCAGAAAAGTAAATACCGTACGACTGCACTCATGTGGAATTTAAGAAAACGAAGATGACAAAAAAAAAAAAAAAAAAAAAGGCAGAGTCTTACATATAGAGAGCTGACGGTTACCGTAGGGAAGGTAGGTGAGGAACAGGTGAAATAAAAGGATTAAGAGCACATTTATCTTGATTAACACTGAGAAATGTAGAAAATTGTGGAATCATGCTGCACACCTGAACAGAATAACTGTTAATTATACCTGAATAAGAAGCTGGGGGTAGAGAGTGAGAAAGGTGCTTCAGGAAGGAGAAATACAAAGGACAGGAGGAAGAAGTACGTCCAGCTCGGGCAACAGAGAAGGACAAACAAGACTATTGCTGAGTGTATGCAAGTGGAGTGCAGAGAAGCTGGCAAACAGTCCATGCGCCAACTGGCTGGATTCAGAGAACCCATCTCTGACATCTGACCTTTACCCTGCACCCTAGCAGTTATCACACCATTTTCTTCCGGGACAAATAGGTGATTCACAGGCATGAAACATTCCAAAAGATGTCCATTTCTGATACATTACCCCTCACTTCAGTCCTTACTCCTTCTTCTCAGAAAGCACTTCAGATCAGTGGATCCAACGTACCCTGAATCCACTAAAATACATTAGGGTATTTTTTAACAGAAATTAATCACAAATTTTTATCTCCAGTTTAGGCCTGTCTTCTGAGCTACATACTTGAATAACCAAATGTCCACTTAACTCCACTTTGATCTTTCAAATTCAGGAAGCTCAAGACATCTTTCCCTCTAAACCCAGTCCTCACCCACTACAGTCTACATCAAAATGAAAGCTAGAGGGGCGCCTGGGTGGCTTAGTCGGTTAAGCGTCCGACTTTCGCTTAGGTCATGATCTCGCGGTTCGTGGGTTCGAGCCCCGCGTCGGGCTCTGTGCTGACTGCCAGCTCGGAGCCTGGAGCCTGTTTCAGTCTGTGACTCCCTCTCTCTCTGACCCTCCCCTGCTCGCACTGTCTCTCTCTCTCTCTCTCTCTCTCCTAGAAATAAATAAAACATTTTTTAAAAAAATGAAAGCTAGAAACCTAAGCATGGTCTTTGATACTTCTCTCCCCTATGCCTGATGTACAACCCATTGTCAAGTCCATATGGCTTCTACTCCTATGTACTGTATTCCTCACCTCCTCCCCTACCATCATTTTCTTTTTTTTTTCCTCGTTTCTTTTTTCTCCTCCTGTTTATTTTTATTTTTATTTTTTTACAAATAGTTTATTGTCAAATTAGTTTCCACATAACACCCAGTGCGCATCCCCACAAGTGCCCTCCTCCATGCCCATCCCTCCCTCCTCCCCACATCCATCAGTCCTCAGTTTTTGTCAGCATTCAAGAGTCTCTCATGGTTTGCCTCTCTCCCTTTCCCTACCATCCTTTTCTAAGCCACCATCACCTCTTACTGGCAACTGCATATCCTCACAACTAGTCTCCTTGAATCCATTCTGGTCCCTTCCAATCCATTCTATTGCCAGTCATCTTTCTATAAACAAAAATACCAACAGCTCACTAATCTCTTCCAATCACCTCCCACACTAAACTTACAAATCAATGATCTATGGCTGGTGAGCTTAGGACTAAATTTTCTTTAATATTTTTTAAATTTTTTAAAATTTATTTCTGAGAGAGAGAGAGACAGTGTGAGCAGGGGAGGGTCAGAGAGAGAGGGAGACAGAATCCGAAGCAGGCTCCAGGCTCTGAGCTGTCAGCACGGAGCCCAAAGCAGGGCTCAAACCCACAAACCATGAGATCATGACCTGAGCCAAAGTCAGAAACTTAACTGACTGAGCCCCAGGACTAGAATTCTTAAGCATGGCTGCCAAAAACCCACATGCTCTGGCCCCTGCCCACCTGTCCAGCTTCAACTTATATACTCTACATGTTGTTCTCTGCACACCAACCTTCTTTTGAGTCTTTGAACATACCCCGATGCCTCCAACCAAAATGCAGCACTTACATATTCCACCCTGCAATCCAAAAGACTCTCACTCCCATTATTTACAAAGTTAACATCTACTCATCCTTCACTAATCATCTTGTGGGTCACCTGCCCAGGAAGACTTCACTAATAAGCATCTCTCACCACTCCCCAGGATTTTTCATAGGACTATGTTCCTTTCCTCATAGTACTTATTTCTAAATATACATTTTTGTTATTAATATCTGCCTTTCCCACTGGATTAAAAGCTCTATGAACATACTGACCAACCATGGCTGTTTTTTCTAATCACTACATCTTCAGAGTCCACCATAGGGCCTAGTATAAAGACTTAACAGTTTTAGAATACATTCATATCTAGTTTTTATTAGCAGTAATAAATCATATGGCACATCTCACAGCTGATTGTGATAGATTAAACTGCCTTAACATTGAATTTGAGAATCACTACCAGGGAAAACAAAAGATCCCCCAAAGTCATTTGATAAAAGCACCATTCAATTAATGACTTTATAACAATAGCTAATATTTATCAAGTTTTTACCACGTACTGGCTTCATCCTTTATAGTATTTCAATAAATTAATCCAATTAATGGGAAACTTTATCTTCATTTAACAAGTGAAGAAACCAAGTCCAAGTAACATGATCAAAGACAAAGCTAGAATGAGGATACTTGTGCCAGTCTCCTAACAAAACAAGAGAAGCAAAACAGACTTGCCTGATCTGTCCCACAACTAAAACCATCAGAAGAGTCACTGGGAAAGCTGGGAAAGCAGAGAACTACACTGCCGAAGGCCAGCCATTCTGGGTTAGAAACAGACGCTTTGAAATGGCGCAGGGTAGGACCCTCTTTTGTCCATGATGCTGATGTCTCCACATACTGAAGGCTGAGAGTGACTGCCGCAGGAAATAAGGTCTAGTGATCTGACTGCTTCTGGTCGCAAAACTTGAGCACTCAATATAGTGAGTTATGTTGTAGGTAACATACTTACAATGGGATTTCTTTAAGAATTCAATAAAACCAATGGGTCAACAAAGCAATCAAAGATTAAAAACAGAATACATAGAGAAAAATGCAAATGAAAACACAGTGGTCCAAAATCTTTGGGTTACAATGAAAGCAGTTCCAAGAAAGAAATCTGCAGCAATACAGGCCTACTTCAAGAAACAAGGACAAGCTCAATCAATCTAAATTATACTTAAAGGAACTAGAAAAAGAACAAAGTCCCAGATGAGTAGAAGGGGGAAAAAATAAAGCAGAAAAATGACTTAAAGAATGAAACCAAGAGCTGATTCTTTGAAAAGATGACATGGTAAACCCTTAACCAGACTAAGAGAAAGAACCCAAATAATACCAGAAAGAATAGAGCATAACAGTAATACACAGGATTTTAAAAGAAAAAAAATTCTATCAAACACACACACACACACACACACACACACACAAACACGCACACAGCCCCCCAAATAGGGACAACCTAGAAGAAATGGTTAAGGCATAAAACCTTCCAAAATTGCACCAAGAAGAAATAGACAATCTGAACACATTACAACAAAGTGAACAGATATTCAAAAAAGCTTCCAAAAAGTAAAAGTCCAGGACCACATGTAGGTACCAGTGAATTTTACAAAACCTTTAAAGAAGAGTTATCACTATTCTCCTCATAGTGTTCCAAAAAACAGAAGAGGAAGGAAAGCTTCTAAATACATTCTACAAGGCCAACATTGCCCCAATCTAAACCCAGGCAAAGACATCATGCACACACAAAAAAAGAACATTACAAAACAAGTCCATTTACAATTGCATCAAAAGTAAAATACCTGCAAATACGCCTACCCGAGGGGGCAAAAAACCTGCTTGCTTAAAATTATCAAACATTAGTGAAAGAAATTGAAAGTGACAGAAACAAATAAAAAGATATCCCATGCTCATGGGTTGGAAGAATACTGTTAAAATGTCCAGACTACCCAAAGCAGTCTACAGATTTAATGCAGTTCCTATCAAAATACTAAAATCGTTTTTCACAAAACTGGAGTAATTTTACGAAACCACAAATTTTTCTAACACCATATACAAAAATACACTCAAAATGGATGAAAGACCTAGAAGTGTGTCAGGACCCGGGAGACTCCCAGGAGAAAATCTACGCAGCAATCCCTTGGTCACTGGCCTCTGCAGCATGTTTATGCTGCAGCAAGGAAACTAAAGCAAAATACACTACTGGGCCTACACCAAACAAAGGGCTTTTACACAGCAAAAGAAATCGAGAAAACAAAAAGGCAACCTAAAGAATGGTAATGTAATTATTTTGTTGATGCTTTTCTATCCCACTGGATTATAAGCTCCATGAACACGTGGACCATGTCTGTTTTTGTTCATCATTGTAACTCCAGAGCTTAGCAGAGACTTTAGCATATAGTAGAAACTTAATAGTTTTTCAAATAATGACATTCACCAATCTCTGGTTTTTATTAATAGTAATGAACTGCATATGACACACCTCACAAATTATGATACATCAAACTGCTTTGACACTATAGCTGAGAATCACTAATGTAGCAAATAAAAGTTTCTTGTGAAGATGATTCAGTAAAAGCAATACTGAAATAATAGTTGACGTCTACTGAATCTTATTTTAATTAGGGGGTTTATTGACTTATAGGATGGAAAATACAAAGGTAAGCAAGCTTCTGGGTTTATCACAGATCTAGTGTTGTTTTCTGTCTGCCTTTCTGCTCTGCCATCCAATGCACGGTCTCCAACTCAAAGCTGGCTTTCTGTGCAGCCCTAGAGAGGCTGCCCAAAGTAGCTGGGCTATCTGCATTCTTCAAAATGCCCCAGGATAATGAGTATGTTCTTATTCATCAGGAAAGTGATCTCTGCTCAAAGCCAATCCTCTTGGCCAGCAGAATACCATGTGCTACTGCCTGTCTGGATGGCAATTATACTCAAAGAAATGTCACGTTAGTTTCAGGTGTACAACTTAACGATTCAACAAATTTACACATTGTGCTATGTTTACCATAAGCTACCACCTGTCCTCATACATTGCCATTACAGTATCTTTGACTATATTCCCTATGCTGGGACTCTGATTTCCATAACTTACTAATTCCATAACTGGAGGCCCGTATCTCCCAATCTTGCATCCACAGTACCCAATTCCCCCATCTCCCTCCCCTCTGGCAACCATCACTTTGTTCTATAAGAATGATTCTGCTTTTTGCTTCTTCAGGGTTTTTTTAGATACCGCTTATGAGTAAAATACAGTATTTTTCTCGGACTTATTTCACTTAGCATAATTCTCTCCCAGTTCACCCATGTTGTCTCAAATGGCACAATCTCATTTACGGCTGTATAATATTCCATTTTACATATATGGACATTACATCTTTCTGATCCTTTCTTCTACTGATGGACATTTCAGTTGCTTCCAGATCTTGGCTATCGTAAAGAATGCTTCAAAAACATAAGGGTGCATATATCTTACTGAATTCGTGTTTTTGTTTTCTTTGGGTAAATACCCAGTGATGGAATTACTGGATCATTTGGAGTACTTCTCTAAGGAACCTCCGTACTGTTTTTGCCCAGGATGGAAACTGGCTGCACCAATTCACAAACCCACCAACAATGTAGGAGGGTTCCTTTTCGTCCACATCTTTATCAACACTTATTTCTTGCCCTTTTTATTTTAGCCACTCTGACAGGTGTACAGTGTTAACTCATGGTGGTTTTGATTTCCATTCTCCTGATAATTATTGATGTTAAGCATTTTTTCATGTGTCTGTTGACCATCGGTAGGGCTTCTTTGGAAAAACTTTTTTTTTAATGTTTTATTTATTTCTAGGAGAGAGAGAGACAGCGTGAGCAGGGGAGGGTCAGAGAGAGAGGGAGTCACAGACTGAAACAGGCTCCAGGCTCTGAGCCGGCAGTCAGCACAGAGCCCGACGCGGGGCTCGAACCCACAAACCGCGAGATCATGACCTAAGCGAAAGTCGGTCGCTTAACCGACTAAGCCACCCACGCGCCCCTGGAAAAACATTTTTTTAAGTCCTCTGCCCACTTTTTTAATAAGATTGCTTTTTGGTGTTACATAAGCTCTTTATGTATTTTGGATATTAATCCCTTATCAAATATATCATTTACAAGTGTCTTCTCTCATTCAGTAGGTTGTTTTCTAGTTTTGTTGATGGCTTCCATTACTGTGCAGAAGCTTTTTACTTTGATGTAGTACTAATAGGGTATGCTTTTGTTTCCCCTGCCTTAGGAGATCTACCTAGGAAAGTGTGAAGACCCATGACAGAAAGTATTGCCCATGTTCTCTTCTAGGATTTTTATGATTTTAGGTTTTACATTTAGATCTTTAATCCATTTTTTAGTTTATTTTTGTGTATGGTGTTAAAAGGTGGTCCAGGTTTTCCAGCACCATTTATTGAAAAGATGGTCTTTTTCCCATTGTGTATTCTTGCCTACTTTGTCATAGGTTAAATGGCCAAATAATCGTGGGTTTATTTCTGGACTCTCTATCCTGTTCCATTAACCTACATGTCTAGGTTTCTGCCAGGACCATACTTCATTTTGATTACTATAGCTTTATATCTTGAAACCTGTAATTGCGATTCCTCCAGCTCTTTCTCAACATCACTTTGGCTATTCAAGGTCTTTATGGTTCTATACAAATTTTAGGATATGTTCTAGTCTTGTGAAACATACTGTTGGTTTTTTGTTAGGGACTACATAGAAGTTGTAGGTTGCTTTGGGTCATATGTACATTTAAACAATATTAGTTTTTCTAATCCAGGAGCATGGTGTATCTTTTCATTTGCTGCAAATGGCATATGCAATAAGAGGTTGATAACCAAAATATAGAAAGAACTCCTATAATTCAATGCCAAAAAGAGTCCAGTTAAACAGGCTGGGGATCTGAATAGACATTTTTCCAAAAGAGACATATAAATGGTCAACACGTGAAAAGATGCTCAACATCATTAATCAGGGAATCACAAAATCAAAACGACAATGAAGTATTACTTCACACCAGTTAGGTTATCAACAACAAAAACAACAAGTATTGGTGAAGATGAAGGGAAAAAAGGGAACGTCCATGCACTATTAATGGGTATGTAAACTGGTGCAACCACTGTGGATTACAGAATGGAGGTTCCTCAAAAAATGAAAAATAGAAATATCTTATGATCCAAAAATTCTACTACTAGGTATTTATCCAAGAACAACAAAAGCACTATTTAAAAAGATAGGCACCTCTGATGTTACTGCATTATTTATAATAAGCAAGATACAGAAGCAACCCAAGTGTACATCAATAGATAGAGCGGTTTATGTATACACAATGGAATACTACTCAGACATAAAGAAAGAGATCTTGCCATTTTCAACAACACAGATGGGCCTAGAGGGTATTATGCTAAGAAATAACTCAGAAAAACAAGTACCATACATTTTTATGCGCAATCTAAAAAACAGACTCAAATACAGAGAATAAACTGATGGTTGTCAGGGGAGGTGGGTGGGAGGATGGGCCGAAGAGATAAAGGGTACAAACCTCCAGCTATAAAATACAGAGATGCCAAATACAGTATAGGGAATAGAGTCGAAAGCACTGAAATAAAAATGTATAGTAACTGATGGTGACTCCACTTACGGTGAGCACTATGTACGGAATTGCCAAGGTGTTGTTGTACACCTGAAATCAGTAGCATTGTATGCCAATTAGATTTCAATAAAAAATAATCACACTAACAAAAGTGAAATTGAACACATATGTACCATGAAGGAACGGAACATAGTCACATTGGGATAAGGCCATTTAGGGCTGACTAGCCCAGGGGAAACCTGAGCATTGTAAAGGATCTCTCAGAGGGTGCCTGGGTGGCTTAGTCGGTTAAGCATCAGACTTCGGCTCAGGTCATGATCTCACGGTTTGTGGGTTTCGAGCCCCGTGTCAGGCTCTGTGCTGACTGCCAGTTCAGAGCCTGGAGCCTGTTTCAGATTCTGTGTCTCCCTCTCTCTCTGACCCTCCCCTGCTCACACTGTCTGTCTGTCTGTCTCTCTCTCTCTCTCTCTCTCTCCTAGAAATGAATAAAACATTAAAAATTTAAAAAAATAAATAAAGGATCTCTCAGGAACGTGTTGGGTAACCTCAAAGAACCCATGTTTAGGGGTAGTCTACAAGATGGGGATTAGCTAACATTTTTTTCATAGTTCGACACCCAACACATGATGGGCTGTATGGTAAATGTCTCAGGGGGCCATTAAGAGAAATATAGTGTGTTCCCACCCAGCCCACTCACCATTATACAACCTCCTTTCTAGCTAGTATCCCTGCTAGCAGGAAAACCCAACATTTCCATGGGTGAGGTTATTGCCACAACCTGTCCTGTATTGACCCCCCCCCCCACTCAAAAGCTTACACCTCAGATCAGGTGAACTCTTCTAAAGTCAATTTACCTAGGGCTAGTAGATATATCTAAGTGAAAATTCACCTAAAGCAGCTTTATCTAAAACCCAATGTGATTCAAATCAATTTACCTTCCTATCACTTGTGAATATTTATGAATCTCACAAACATGAATTTTATGTCAACAGGACTATTAGGGGAAATCATTATTAAGTAAGCTGCTGTTAGGTAAATTGAGTTCAGAATAATTCATTTTGCGTCAACTGTGAGCATCCAAACCTCATTTCTGGCGGTTCAAAAGGTAGAGAAGGCAACTGCCAGCCACAGGGCTGCCTCTCCCCCACTAGCTTCAGGAAGCCAGTAAAACCAGAGTCCCTTCCACCTTCCCAAAGAACTCATGGGCTTTAACATTCATCGATTTTTTCCCCATAATTCCAGAATTCCTGTTATGTCTCCCATCTCCATCATGTCTGCTAAGGGCAGAATCAGCTTCTTGCCAACCATCTTCCCACCTTGGTCTTAATCCCTGATCAGCTCAGGCTACCCAGACATTCAGGAGGGAGAGCCACTGTGAAAGCAATGGCTCCATTTTTAAAGTTCTCCAGGCTTTGAGGTACCCATGAAACCTCTTCTTAAAATGCACGTTCTCGGGCCACCTGGGTGGCTCAGTCGGTTAAGTGGCCGACATCAGCTCAGTTCATGATCCTGAGGTTCGTGAGTTCAAGTCCCATGTCTGGTTCTGGGCTGACCGCTCAGAGCCTGGAGCCTGCTTCAGATTCTGTGACTCCCTCTCTCTCTGCCCTCCTCTGTTTACTCTCTGTCTCTCAACAGTAAGTAAATGTTAAAAGAATTTTTTTAAATGCAGGTTATTAGAGCACCTGGGAGGCTCAGCTGGTTGAGCCTCTGATTCTTAATCATCTTTTTTTTTTTTTAATGTTTATTTATTTCTAGGAGACAGAGAGAGAGAGAGACAGTGTGAGCAGGGGAGGGTCAGAGAGAGAGGGAGTCACAGACTGAAACAGGCTCCAGGCTCTGGGCTGACAGTCAGCACAGAGCCCGACACAGGGCTCGAA